>JAKMWZ010000072.1:0-196557 GCA_025328985.1 Colletotrichum sp. SAR11_239 | reverse complement strand
CCCCCAACACCACGGCGCCCTAGACGCCGGCCCCCCCCCCTCCCGGGCCGGGCCGTTCCACCCAACAATATCTGTAAATCACACCCCATCCCCCCCCCCCCCCCCCCCCTACTCAATCCTGGATCAAAACCTCAAATATCCTAACAACAGAACAAATAGCCACCTCACCCCCGGCGGCTACGCCGAGTTCCAAGACATGGACGGCCTCTACTACGCCGACGACGCCACCTACCCGCCATCCTCCTCTCTTTGTCTTTGGAACTCGCGCTTCGTCGACGCCTGCGAGGCCATGGGCCGCACCGCGCGGCCCGGCCCGGCGCTCGAGGGCTGGGTGCGCGCGCACGGCGGGTTCCGCGGGGTGACGCACAAGCGGTTCAAGGCGCCGATCGGGCCGTGGGCGCGAGATCCGCACTTCAAGGATGTTGGCGCGCTGAACCTGCGCCAGCTGCTCGAGGGGCTGGAGGGGTTTAGCTTGAAGGTGTTTTGCGGGGTGCTGGGGTGGGAGGAAGGGGATATGAGGGAGTTGCTGGAGCGGGTGAGGGCGGAGTTGGGGGAGGGGGGGATGCATGTTATGTTTGATCAGTGAGTCTTTTTCAAATGATTGTGTAGTTGGGGTAGGATGGAGATGCTGACGATGGTGATAGTCATGTTGTGTATGCGCAGAAGCCGGGTCTGTAGTGAAATAACAACGGTATCCCATGATGTGAATGTCGCTTTTACATTACGTGTAACTCAAGCCTTAACCTCCGCCTTCCCTCTTCCAGGCGCGCCCTCGAATTTCGCCTGCCACCTCTCCTCCTGCTTGAACATCGCGACGCAGGCCAGCGCGCTGGGGTTGCCATAGTCCGGGTCCGCGCCTCCCTCAAGTAGAGCCTTGTTGGCGTTCGCGTCAGCTCTCACACCATGCCAATAGAAACCATGCCAGCAATACTGAGTGGTTAACACAAAACTCACCTCAATCACCTCGTCCTCCTTCTTAAACACCGCGCCGGCAAGCGGGCTCTGGCCCCTGTCGTTGAGCCGGTTGGGGTCCGCGCCGTGCTGGATGAGGAGCTTCACGAGGGCGGCGTGGCCGTGGTATGCGGCGAGCATGAGCTGTTTCTCGTCAGCTATCATCCGCACTCATGAAAACTCAGGCGGAATGGTCGAAAATTGTAAGAGAGGGATCCGTACCAGGGTGTCGCCCTTCTCGTTGGTCATGTTCGCAGGCAGCCCCGCGGGTAAAGCCTGCTGGAAGAGCGCCATGTCGCCCGCCCGCGCGCCGTCGTACATGCGGCCTGCGAGGGCGATGGCTTCGGGGGGTAGGGTCTGGGAGGCGGGATCCATTGTTTTCTACTGATTATCGCGGTCAATCTTGCGGACTTTTGCGGTTGATGAATGAGTGAGTTGGATAGGAGGGTGATTGGGAGCCGAGGTTGTTGTTGTCTGGGGACCCACTGGGGTTCAGATTCGCAGATGGTGTTCTTACCGAGATCTCAAGAGAACCGGTGTCTAATTGAAGGATTGATGGCTAAAGCTGGCTGTTGGAATATGTTTTCTGGGTGAGAAGATGATCTTGGGCACGTGAATATGGAGCTGAATACGTCGGCCGGCGTTCGGGATGGCGGGGTGGAAGCTCGAAGCTCGGGGTTGACGAGTGAGAGGGCGGATGACGTGAAGGAAGGTCATCCCGGGGCCCACTGCTTCAGCGGGGAGTAGCCGCTGGAGTGCAGAAATTGGGGGCTGTTGGGGCTGATTGCAACCAATGAGGGGCTTCTTATTCGCGTCGAGTGTGAACACCGCGTCTCGATTGATGAGATGACCCTTGAAATGTTCACCGGTAAAGGCTGTGAGCTTTGCTAACCTCAAACTTACTCAGGCTGGATAGGGCCGATGAGATCGGTGAGGGAGTATCAGCATTTGAATTGTGTTGGTGGCCCGCCCAAGGGTTTGTCCCCGTGAGTAAGGTAAGCACCGTACCCCGTCTCACTGTTAATCTCATTATATTGTTCATGGTAAATTTTATTCTGCTTTGAGATTACACTGCGACTTCACTTCGATAGACACTTTGAGGATCAGAATCTTCTGAGATGATCTTGACGATGGCGGATTTTTCTCAGATTGACGTTCCCATTCATTATCAGCCTGCCGCGACAGCTTCGCTCGCCTTCAATGCTCCAACGACGGCAAAACAGATTAACGGAGAGACAATGTACGACATCTATGAGACTGTCAGCATTTATATCAATCAAAAAATACTCATATCAGACTGACCGTCAAGAACTTGGCAATCAGCATCTTCTGCGCCTCATCCGACCCCTCACAGTCCGCCAGCGCCGACAGCTTCATCGCCGACGGGCCCGTCGGCATGAGCATCAAGCAGAACCACAGCAGCGCATCCTTCGTCAGCAGGTCCGTCTTACTTGCAAGCCCATAAATCACCCCAATCGAGATGATGGGCCAAACCACAAACCGCACGACCGTCACTGCCAGGAACGGCACCATGGGCACATGGCTCTCCTTAGACTCGGACCCATTCTTGAACTGCAGCAGCGCCTTGGAGAGCTTCACGCCCACGACGATGACCTGCAGCGTCGCGAAGAGGTCGCCGACGTTCTTCAGCGCCGAGGTCAGCCACGCGTTGAGGTAGCCGCCGGCCTCGGGCTCAGAGAAGAAGAGGCGGTGCAGCGCGGGGACGAGGCCGACGAGCGCGCCGAGGAGGGCGCCGATGACGGGCGCGTTGACGAAGCTGGAGAGGAAGCTGAGGCTGCTTTGAACAGGGGCAGGGAGGGCGGACCACAGGCGGTTGGTGTTGCGGGCGATGCGGTGCTGGGCGCGGGTGCGTTTGGCGACGACGCGGTGCGGGAGGAGGGAGGTTCGCTCGTCGCGCTCGAGGTCCTGGGATTCGACGTCATTTTCGTCTTCGTCTTCGCTCGATTCGTGGTCGCCGTCCTTGTCTGGGGCTTCTTCCTCTTGGCCGTTGAGGAGCTTGGGCCCGAGGGCGAAGGTGAGGGAGTTGCCGATCATGGCGTTGACGAGGAAGTAGCTCTTGGCTTTGGCGACCACATCGGAGCTGTCATCGATGGAGCTGAGGATGCCAGTGGCATCGAGTGATTGCACCAACAACAGAGGCAGACTGGTGGTGTTGTTGAACGCAATGGCTGGCGTCACCCAGTCGGGCATGCCCAGGACCTTGTTCAGGAACATGCCAATGCCGATTGATGCCGTCGTGTAAAAGATGGCCCATAATATGATGGGTACATAGCGTAGCCCCTTGTGATCGGTTAAGAGATGCCGGCCAAAGTCTTCATGACGGAACACCCACAGTCTCGAGGTCGAGTTGCGACCCGACATTCGTGATCAAGAGCGCCGGCAGCGCCATGCGGACGCAGAAGGTCGATATCTTCTTGCTACTCTGTCCATCGAGAAGGCCATACTGCGCGGCAATCACACCGACGGCGATGGTCAGCAGCACCGATAAGGAGGCCTGGAAGGCTCCCAGGAAGGGGACGAGGACGCTTTCTGCCGTGTTATCCGACATGGTGTAGTGTCAAAAGATTAGACGAACAGGCTCTGTCCCATCCTGAACGGGAGGCATGGTGAGACTTTTTAAGGGCGAGAGATAAGGCACGCGACATGCCGTCAAACCGAAGCAGAAAGCTGAGCTTGCGCAGGGACAGAAGATGGCTTGGCGCTTGCAGGTTTCTGTGCTTGGCACCAGGAATGAGGAGCTGCACGAGGGCAAGGACGTCACTGCGCACGTGCCAAGGCGCCCCCTTGAACCCATCGAGATGCCTCATCTCGGCTGCTTTCAGGCGGTCTGTCTGTGGTGTTTTGGAGTGTTTTATCCCATCGAGATGATTTCCAGGAATTTGGGACCAAAGTGATGAGCCGTACAAGCACGATGGAGGAACGGTCCCAGGAATTCGGTGTTGGGGTGAGAGTTGACCGAAGCTCGGACCGTGCCTCGTGGCAGCTCGGTGAAGCTTCTTGCTGCCTTTCACCGAGTCCCGGGCAATAGCCACTCACAGCGCAGTGTTTGTCTGAGGTCTCCACAAATAACCGAGCAAAGCCGACCCGCCAGAACGTCATCGCATTTTCACCAATCGAGCTCTTTCCTCGGTCCGCCCAATTTGAGCTCTCGCAGCAACCAACACAGCCGCCCCTCCAACGGCTCAATCGAACTCAATTGGAACCAAAGGACGCATTCCTTCTTCTCACATATTCTTTTACCTATTCCCACGACCCGATACCCCAGAGACAGCAACAATGCCTCCCCGCCTCGCCTCGCTCCGTCTCGCTGTCCGCATCCCGCGGTGCTCCTCCTCCTCCAGACCGGCCGCGGCCCTCTACTCAACCGCGACCGCCGCCGACTCCAACCAGCCGCTGATAACCGTCACCCAGCTTCCCGCTCCCGGCTCGGGACACATCCGCATCCTCGAGCTCAACCGCCCGAAGGCCCGCAATGCCATCTCCAAGGCCCTGCTCTCTCAGCTGCGCGCCGAGATCGAGGATGTCCACGCCCAGTACACCGAAACAGGCGATGAGGCACCCGCGAAGCAGATCTTTGGCGGCGCCGCGGGGAAGGACGTCAAGGGCCCGACGCGCGCCTTGATCCTCGCCAGTGCCGTCGAGACGAGCTTCTGCGCCGGCGCCGACTTGAAGGAGCGCCGCGGCTTCTCTCAGGCAGAGTACGTTACCAACTCCCCCACCCTAAAGACCGTCATGAACTGACACAAACCCTCCACAGGACCGACGAGTTCCTCGCCAACCTCCGCAGCACCTTCACCTCCCTCCAAAACCTCCCGATCCCCACAATCTCCGCCATCTCCTCCCTCGCCCTCGGCGGCGGCCTCGAGCTCGCCCTGTCCACGCACTTCCGCGTGCTCTCCTCCAACGCGCTCGTCGGCCTGCCGGAGACGCGCCTCGGCATCATCCCCGGCGCCGGCGGCACCCACCGTCTGCCCGCGCTCATCGGCCTCTCGCGCGCGCGCGACCTCATCCTCACCGGCCGCCGCGTGTCCGCGCCCGAGGCGTACTTCCTCGGCATCGCGGACCGGCTGGTCGAGATCACGCACGACGAGGCCGAGAAGGCGGGCGAGGGCGACAAGGACAAGGGCGCGCTGATGGTTGCGAGAAGGGCGGTGCTGAGCGAGGCTGTGAGGCTGGCCGGCGAGATCTGCGAGGGCGGGCCGATTGCGATCCGCGCGGGCTTGCAGGCTGTCAACTGGGCGAGGGAGGAGGTGGAGAACAAGATGTACGAGAGGGTTGTGGCGACGGAGGATCGTAATGAGGCGTTGAAGGCGTTTCAGGAGAAGAGAAAGCCTGTGTTCAAGGGACAGTAAAGAATAAGGCATCTAGATAAAGAAGAAAAATAGGTGGGAATGCATAAGCATGATTTAGTGGTTCATATCGGACGACCTCAGCCTCAAGGCGATGATGTACCTCTGAATAACTCGGTAGGTGGTATCAAAATGCCATAGCTAGTAAGAAACTCGCAGCGTGTGCAATGTCGCCCATATTCAAAGTGTTGCTATGCCATCTCTCGCCGTGCCATCCGCCGGTCCTGTCCCGAAGTGGACCTGCCTAGGTATCCGTCTCCCCCGACTCCGTTCGGCAGACGCCGGGGCCTCCGGACCGATAGATCGAGATCGCAATCCGTAACCAAGTTAGCAAGTCTCCCGTTCCAAGATCCATCGGCCATTGTCTTGATCCGCCGCCGTATTCGCCGGATTTGCTTGCTACTAACCCCAATCTGTCACATCAGCTCAGCTAGACCTTGAGCTCTTCCTCCCATCTTCCCGTCCAGAAGGTCCAGACCACGGAAAGGCCGAGGTAACGCAAGCAGCCAAATCCCCCTTCCCCCAACAGACAAGCAACAGACAAACAGTGGTGTGATGCAGAGGTAGACATGTCGTCATTACCTGCACCGATCCCCACGGCGAAATCTGCGGGGAACACCACCAGACGACGACCAAGCGACGATACCTTGAGAGTACCTCCTGCGATCGATGATGTAGGTGTGATACAATTGTCTCGCCGTGGCCCAGAACGTCATGGCGCACTCGCCTCGTCCCTGCACCCCGCCCTTTTTGTGGTGAGATGCACTGTTACAGTGGGGTTGGGGGCCCTGAAGCCGCTGTGGTTGTGGTTTAGCATGTGCGGCTAAAGGAGCAAGAGCCCCGCGACCTCAGGGCGTGGTGCCTGCCACCTGCCTCCCACCTGCCTCCGCAGGGCGGTAGGCGCGATGACATCACCCGCAGCTCATAGGTAGCTTCCTCGAGCTCTCTCCTTCCGGTGTGAGTGTCATTCCTTCCCGCCTTTCATATTTGAGGATTCCTCTCCCTCACAACACGCTTCTTGTTCTTCAATTTTTCTCAATACAAACACCAAAAAAAGTCATTCAACCGCGCCTTTTGATACCCAAAAACCACCAAACATACCCCTAATAAATCCAACCAAAATGTCGTTCCTCATCGAGACTGTCGGCCGCCGCATGGCCACCCTCCCTCGCGTCGTTCCGAGAGCTGTGGCCGTCGCCCCCAGACAATTCACCACCACCACGCCCGTCCACAAGTCCGCCACCGAGACGGTCAAAGACGGCCTGAAGACGGTCGACCGCAAGGTCAGCGACAAGCTCGTTGATGGCATTAACCTCGGCTGTAAGTCCTTCGTCCCTCCTGCCTGGCCCCTTACCCCAGGCTGTAGGTCATCATCATAGACACTGACATATGGTTCCCACAGCTTCCGTCGCGGAAAAGGTCAAGGAAGTCACCCCCAACTCGCAGGCCGAGGCCGCGGGCAAGGCACAGGAGCTCAAGGGCGAGGCGGCCGGCAAGGCGCAGGAGCTGAAGGGCGAGGCCAAGGGCAAGGTCAACGAGGCTGCCGGCAAGGCGAAGGGCACTGCCGACCAGGTCAAGAAGAACCTGTAAACGATTGAAACGACACAAAAAGTATGGCTCATGACATGGGGCATTTCATGAACTGCCCCCGACTGTAACACTATTATCATAAAACCTTCATAGCATGGGAAGGGGACCTGGGTCTACAAGGGGCGTTTTAAGCTAACTCAATCAACGTTGCGATTGACAATCATTTCTATTCTTCCATAATAGTACATGGGCGCGTGTCGTTCATATGTCTGTAGAGGATCGATTGTCTTGATGCTAGAGAAAATGTTAATGACAGTAGCACTTTCCCACTGCAGCTCTCTCCAAAACCGCACAGATCTTGGGCCACTGGTCTGTCACGCCGTTCCCTTATGTCGCCGCATTAAAGTCTTGTCATCCGCAAAATGTGGTCTTGACGTTGCTCCCTATTGATTGATCATATTGGTCGCTACATCAACGACTGCATCATGAAGTCACTTTATGTTAAACAGAGATATGGTTGCTGAGAATCGTCGCGATGGCAATAGCAATGGCACTTTTGAGGCTACTGGGGGTTACGCCTCCTCGTCCCAGATCATGCAGAACCCTCGAACACTTGGCGGCCTCCAGGTCTCCATGTTACTAGGCATTGCAACGTCTCAGGGTCTGTTAAAGTTCGCCCAGAAAAGGACATAGATCCTTCTCATTCTGCATCGTGACATGGGAAACAGATACTCGACATCTGCCAACGACCATCTTATACCAAGCCATTGAAGCAAACGATCACTCCAATATACCCATGCTTCACGGCAACACAGGAGTCCCTGACAGGGGCAGACCCATGAGGCCATCATTCAACTCGACTGCCGGTGCATGGATGACGATGCCCACTTTCCCGAGGGCCCGGTCCCTTAACCAACGACCACCACGCTTTCCAGCCCGCCGGTTTAGCTTCGCTTCTTCATCTGCACCGAAGAACCATCCCGTATTTTAGCAGCGTCTGGCAGCTCGCCGCGGCCCCGAGGCAGGAGACCACGCTACGTGCACCGCCGGCGCCACGGCCGTCCATCACTAGCTCGCTATCCGCGCTGAAGCTATCGAATTGTGGCGTTTGACAGCTCTCCCCGGCGCGCATTTCGGGGTTTACAGCTGTTCTTCAAAAAAGTGGCTTGAATCCTTTCCGCTGATAATACGATGTTTATCTCTGCCGGCAGTCCTGAGCCAAGTCCGCCATCACCTGCGTGTGGTGCGTACCGGATATTAGAGACGCATCGTTAGGCAAGGGGCGATATGGGGGCTAGCCAGGGGAAAAGCTGTTGATGCACCTAACAGGCTTTGCATACCAGCGCCAAGGGGCAAGGCACGGAAGGGAGAGCTTCAGGAACTTGCCCCTGGATTGTGGGTTCGAGTGTGAAGAATGGGACTAGGTGGTCTTTCTGAGGTTTAGGCTGCGCTGAAGGAAAGACAAGCTTCTTTTGCACATTCTTCAGATGCTATTGCTCCAGCGGCATAATTATTAGGAAACATAGGGACTGCTCAGAAAGTCTTTCTGTGGCCACGCACCCACGGTGACTCCCACCTGGATTAGCGGCTAGCTCCCTCCTAGAAACAAAGTGAGACATCGTGCTCCAGAACAATGGGCCCCAACCACAGAGCATGTGCAAAAGATGCGCGATGTTGTTCCTTTTTCTAGGCAAAACATAAGCTGGTCCCCTTGCCCAGCCCTACTGCCCCGATTGGTTGGGCTCTTTGCCTCTGCTGATCCCGCGCCCAGACATATCGTATCCTCGCCGATCCACGGTGTGCCATGTTGATGTGCATTCCATTCCTACGAGGCATCATGGAGCACGCCGTCCTGGCTTCAGTCTTGGCAGCAGCTACATCGACATCCGTGACATTTGCTGCTCTCTCTTCCCAATGCATATCCAGGGGTTCACGACGCTTCTGCCGACTCCAGCAGCTGTCAAGCCAGTTTAGCGCCATTGATAGTGTTCCTGCCCGAATCGTACCGTCTGCTCGGCGCGTGTAGCTGGATTATCCCCGTTAGCATCAATGTTCCCCGACCGCGAATAACGTGGCTTCTTGGCCAAATGAGGCTGGACCATATTGCTTCCCGGAGACGAGTTGCTCTGAAAGGGCAAGTGTCTGCGAACGGCGAAAACGGGCTGGCTGTAGGCTCTTCTCGCCCCCCTATTGCGACTTACACCAGAAACGGCAATTGTGGCGCACACATCTGGATTGCCTCAGCCGCAGCAAAGGGATGGACTCTGTGCGGGTATGGAACGAATACACGTCTAAATGTTCTGCCCACTCTCCCTTTGCCATCGGCATCTCCCCTCCAAGGGGGGGATCTAGAACTAGGCTAAAGATGATGGGCCCTATCCAGCATTCTTGTATAATATTACCAATGTCCCGTTCTCCCCCATCTGACCTGAGGATGGCTCTTCAGGTTAACCCTGCCAGGTCTTCCTCGTCTTACACCAGAACCCCAAGCGGCTTCAACTCCAGCTAGGAGCCCTTCCTCCCTCCCGACCTCTGGTGATACTCCCCCATCAACCATCCGCAACGATGTATCTCTCCCACCACCAAAAGCCGCCAATGTCGCCCACCTGGACGCAGCCCCTCCAGCACAAGGCAAGGTTCAGGTACAGGACGCTCTACGTCGCCTCCGCCCTCACCCTGCTCTCCCTATTCTGGATCTGGGGCAGCCACCGGGGCTCATTCTACTTCGGCAGCGGCCATGGCCGCACGCTGATGCCGTCGGCCGTATGGAGGACGCACACCTCGCATCTCATCCCGCCCAAGATCTGGCAGATCGTGCTGCCCAAGAAGACGCCGCAGTCGGACAAGGATCTGGTCATTGACGCCGAGAAGCTGGGTAGCTCGGCGACGTGGCCGGCCATGAACCCGGGATACGAATAGTAAGCTTCACCTATCCACTCAAAACCAACGTTCCACAAACACCGACTAACACACGACCCCAGCACCCTCATGGGCGAGACCTCCGCCCTCGAATACGTAACCCGCCACTTCGCAAAGGAGCCCCGCATCATCGAGGCCTACAAGAACATGCCCAACGTGGGCATGAAGTCCGACTTCCTGCGCTACCTCATCCTCGGCCTCGAGGGCGGCGTCTACACCGATACGGACACCGTCGCCCTGCAGCCCATCGACGACTGGGTGCCGCCGCACCTGCGCGACCGCGTGCGCCTCGTCGTCGGCATCGAGTTCGACCGCCGCGACGGCAACGGGTGGTACGACATCCTGCACTGGGTGCAGTTCTGCCAGTGGACGATCGCGGCGGCGCCGGGGCACCCCGTCTTCCGCAAGATGGCGCAGCGCATCCTCGGCGCGCTCGACGGGCTAGCCGCGACGCACGAGGTGCCCGTCAACGAGGTGAAGCCGACGAGCACCGAGGTGATGAACTCGACGGGGCCGGCGGCGTGGACGGAGACGGTGTTTAAGCAGCTGCAGGAGTACGACAGCGCGCTGACGGATATCAAGAACCTGTCGTATATCACGGAGCCGAAGTTGGTGGGTGATGTGCTGATTCTGCCGATTGATGGGTTCGGGATGGGGCAGCCGCATTCGAATAGTACGGTTGGGGAGCCGCCTAAGGAGGCGTTGATGAAGCATCTGTTCCACGGTTCTTGGAGGGGAGAGTGAGGGAGACATCAAGTTGGAGATGGGACAATTAATGGCGTCGGCGTAATGGGGATCTGGGTTAACGTGGGATGATATCACTACTTCTTTTGTCATATACTTAGAGACGATCAACCAATTTCAAAGCCTTGGCTTGATGATTCCAAAACATGAACACTTTGAAATATAAGTCTTTACTCATGATGTGTACTTATGCATATCCCTCTTCACTGATCGTGGCGTCACATTGATGACTTCCATACCATGGTATCATGGTAGAAACATCAACCTAGAATTTGGCCCCGAACGTCACTTTTAATGGTTTAAAAAATGCCAAGGGACTTTCGTTTCACGACAAAACATTCACTTACTAGGTATATTTTTATTTGTCTATGGAATTAGTTTAACGTTCTTGTGTAATCAACCTGGAAGATGATGTTAATGTTGCCATCCTCAGGTTGAAGTTACCGCTAATTTCCTCTTTGGGTCACCCGCAACCCCTTCGGCAGCTACCCGAATTATCCCGGCGGCACAGCAGTTCCAACATACCGCCATTCCGGAACATCTCGCTGCCGATTGAATAAGAAAATTCTAATCAGGACCCACGACGATAGAAGGGATAGTCGCATCTGCGATTAAGATTCAAGGCTTCTATCAGTGCAGTTGAGATCGCCGAGGATACGTGCCTGGTAAAGAGGTATTGAAACGCCATTGCTTTGACGGCGTTCAGCTATCATCGATATGTCTTCTCGAGTGCTAGCGACATGTAAGGCCCATCGTAGCATTAAGCTAAGGGGACGTCATGCGCTTTCGACTTCCACATCTCCAACTTTGCAACCACGAACATCATCTCCCGCTACCAAGCACCCTAATGGAGCGCGTCTACTGGCTTTGGACGGAGGTGGCGTCCGCGGAATCATGTCTCTTATCGTTTTGCAGAACATCATGAAACGTATTCAAGTCAGAAGGGGCCTGAAGGAGGAGCCTCGCCCCGTCGACTACTTCGAGCTGGCTGCTGGAACTAGCACCGGAGGCATCATCGGCCTCTTGCTGTTCCGATTCCGGATGACGGCTACCGAAGCCATCAAAACGTATGACGAGATAGCCAAGGATATCTTCAAACCCAAGGTCTACGGCTACTCTATTGACTTTCTCGGGGAGAAGATTTCTTCTTGGGTCAACAACAGCAAGAGTGTGGTCCAGAATAGTCGCTTCGATGGCGAATCTCTCAAAAGAGCCGTCCAACGGGTAGTCGCAGACCATGGCCTGGACAAGGACGACAAGGCGTTGAAGGGAGATGCGCTACTTCAGCACCCGGCGGCTGGCAGGATGTAAGAATACCAGAAAGACGCCCATATTGGTAGCCTCAGGGTGCGTCATTGACCAAGGAGATGCATAGGATCATCTGTACAACAGCTCAAGATAGGGCCGAAACAGCTCTGATGAAGACATACAAGGACAACAACAACTACGTCTCTTCGGTGGCGAACGACATCATGAAAGAACACCGCGACAAAATCACAATCTGCCTCGCAACAAGGGCGACGTCCGCCGCGCCGACGTACTTCCCCGAGGTCAAGTGGCCCGAGGGAGCGAAAAGACAATTGACCTTCTGGGACGGCGGCCTTCTCAACAATAATCCTATTGACCAGCTGTGGAACTCGAGATATGACCTAGTGAAGCCAGGCGAGCCGGAGCCCAAGATCTCCTGTGTGATCAGTCTCGGCACGGGGTGGGAGAGGGCGGATTCGCCAAAGGACTCGTTGCTCAAGATCACAGGGGTGCTGTCGACCGTGATGGCCTTCTCGACCAACACGAACGCCAAGGCCAAGGACTTTTCGCGGCACATATCGATGCTAAATCAGCGTGCTGAGCATGCTGATACCAAGTACATCAGGTTCAACCCGTCGCTGGGGAGGAACAAGATTGGCCTTGCGGATTACAACAAGATGGAGTTGCTGAAGAAACTTGCGAGGAACTCTGTTACGCATCCGAAGGCGCATGAGTGGATTGAGAAGGCTGTCGATGCCATCTGTCCGAAGGATGCATGACTACTTATTTACCTACCTTATGTGATCTAGTGTAAGATATGTACCTGTATGAAGAATAAGCAGCGCGTTGCCGAATAGTCCACACCTTGATAAGCAGTAGTTCGCAAAGTTAAATCGGTAACAACCTTAAAATGGCTGAATCATCCACGTTGAGACTTCAAACCCAGATAAATCGTCTTTTAGCATTTCATCCTTCAAAAATCACCCTTCCTCTATCTTTGGAGCAGGAATATGCAGAGACAATCTCGACGACCAAGAACCCTGGATTTAAAGGAAAGCGAATCGAAAACTTACCAGTGTCGAAAATGTCTAGAACGAATCCTAAAAAGAGACAAACAAGTTCCCAGGAAGAACAGGAAAGGCCGTTCCAATCAACCAATCAACCTCCTCTCCCGTTTGAAATCAGACTCATGATTGCAGAACTGGTGATACAGGAAGAGGAAAGGGCACGAGAAAATGCGCGAGAAAGGGCACGACAAATGAAAAGGTACCAGCAGGAGCTAAAAGCACAGCAAGAACAAAGAACGACGAGGCTGCTGCAAATGGTAGCGGCTGGTGCAGAATGGCAGACCATCATCGAGAAGAAAACGTTTGCATCCTTGAAGCTACGATCAGTGGCTGACATATTGCGGCTGGGCCGAATCGTCGACCGCAGACGAGAACGATGCATCAAGAGGATTCGCTTACATATTGAATTGGCAGAATACGACCACGACGTATGCCAGCTTGCCGAGGACGAAGATACCATGGGATTGAATAATAAGATATTCAGTCAACATCTTATACCTCTTCTCAACATTCTCTCCCAATGGAATGACAGCAGTGGCGTGACGTTGGACCTCAGCGCTGCTTCACGTAGCGACGCTCTGCACACCTTCAACAAGCTTGAAACCGATGTGGACGACTTTCAGTGGGTGAATGTTTCACCGATTCATTATTGGGGTCTCGGGGCGAGAAAACGTACCCTGGGGGGCCTGTTAGACTTGGTTTCCCATGACAATGTCCAGGTCGTCCTGCCACGGGTTCCAGCCGTGGCCAGATTCATTCTTACCAGACGTCACTTCCGAAGCCTTTCCCCTGAAACCGTGAGGCTAGTCCTTGGATGCTTCCCGAATGTGGAACAGGTTGCATACGAGCCTTACGCAGGTGTTGACGCCGAGGCTCAAACTGCGCGTGACGCTGCAAATACAGCCCTGCTGAAGGGTCTGCCCAAATCCGCTCGGACCCTATCGCTTTGGGAGTGCGTCAGGTTATACCTGAACGAAGAGCCAATCAAGAACATCAATCATGACCTTGTGTTAGCCGCGGTAAACGCAAGCCACCGTCTCGAATCCCTAAGCGTCACTTTTGTCTTAGAAGCGCACGACTTCTTTAATGTGAAGCTTCCGACAAATCTTGCACCGTGGCGAAACCTTCACACTCTATCTCTGACGTCAAGCTGGCTGACAACGGAGGACTCTGCGCTGATGAATAGAGTTCTGCTCGCGGCAGGGGAGAAGGCACAACTCATGCCTCAACTACGGATAATGGAACTGTGGCATCATAGATGGGTGAGATCTGCTGGAACTCCAGGATGCTTTTTGTTTCGATATGAAGCCGGCGACGGACTGGCAAGGGTCACGGTTTACTGCAAGAAGTTGCCGGACTTTAGCCTTGCGAAGGAGGTCAAAGAGGCTTGGAAAATTGTGGCCGGAGGCAGGCTTGAGTTTTGTGTGATGGGTTTGGAGCGATCCTATGCCGCCTACTTTCAGTATCCTAAGGTTGGCAGACTTCTCGGAGTGTTGAGGCAGGATTTGGGAGGTGGCCCTTACGGGTTGAGAACATGGGGTGTGGACATGTAGGACGACGCACTCCATCAGTCACACCTCCATAAGCATGTGGGATCATAGCTCAGATCTGCATGCGATCGTGGCGAGGGGACCGAGTTCTTTTTGCATTTCACGAACAAAAGTAGAGTTCTCATAAGGCAAACTGGGGTAACAGGGGATCAGGCGTTGACTTGGGTCCAGAGAGTTGAAAGGTACGGAGTCGTGCAGGAACAGCTTTCTCGCAAAACAAAGAAAGATTAGCCGAAGAATCATACTCTCTATCTATCGCTCGTAGAGCTACTATTCTGTGTTACGCCTCTTGAGTTGCACAAAGGATCTTGTGAGGGTGCCATTCTATGAAACATTCAATGGTTCGATCTATGGCTAAAATGCTATACTTCAGACTTCAGGAGCTGTGGGTGCCTCTTGCTCAGGCTTGCGGGCGTATACAAGATGCCTTGCAGATATTAGCAACGTACTATAGTTCGAAAAGTAGACTTACAGTTCCATAATCGGCTGGATACTGGTATCCTTCAGGGCCTTTCTCATCTCGCTGATGAAAACGATGACCTCTGCATACTCCCAGCCAAGAATCTCCTTGAGCAAAAATGTTCCGAATCCCTCCAGCGACTGGTCGAGAAACTCTAAGGATGACGTGCCGACCTCCTTCAACGTGGGATCCTTAGCCCATGCGCCGATAGGGATAGGCCACTTCTTTTCGACAATGTCACTGAAACCAGCCTCACGGAGAGCCTTAGCGATGCCGTGATCGTGGACCTGGTTCGGGATCTTGCCGATCTTGTCACAAGCCTGGCTAAGGAACTTGCGCCAGTTCTTGAAAGGGTGGTCCTCAGGAAGAGTCTGAATCTGGGAGCGGCACTCGATATCCATCTCCTTGATCTCGATGTAGCCGCCGGGCTTCATAGTCTCGAAGGCCTTCTTGTAGAAGTCCACCCAGTTGGATACGCTGCCTTCCATGTTTCGAACGTGGACAAAGTCGAAGTGAGAGTCGGGGAAGGTCCAATCCTGTTCAATGTCGTCGATTTGGAATTTGCAGTTAGGCGGGACCCAGCCGGGCTGAATAGGCGAAATGTCAACGCCGATGACATCAGCTGACGGGAACTCATCGGCAAAGTCGCTAATAAGATGGTTAACCAGTGTACCCATCGCTTCTCAAATCTGTGAACTCACATGGCCCAAATACCAGTTCCAGTACCAACATCGAGAACATTCTGCTCAGATCGTCAACCATTTGTTCATTTGGCATCTTCTCAAGGCTCGCTTCATTTTACCTGAGGGCTGTCGCCAAGGGGTGCGAGGAACAGTTTGTCGCCAAGGAACAAGGTCATCCAGTAGTGGCTGTGGGAATGTGCTGTTAGTACTCGTCGTGGCAAGCCCATATTCATAGACCATACTTGATCTCCAGCCCCTCGTTCTGCCTTTCGTCATTGGGGCCCCAGTAGTCGGTCTTCTGGGTGTAGGTACGCCCATGAATGCGACGGTATTCGGTAATACTTTCGCTCAAAGACGCGGTCGAAGATGTGCGAATGCTGCGGAGATGTAAGTCGATGAGAAACTTCTGGCATTCGCCTGGGTGTCAGTACCTCTCCGTTTCCGCCTGAGACTCATTGTCGGTCTCGTCGGCGGCGACATCCTGCCGGCGTTGTCAAGTTAGCTGCCATCTCGTGGAGAACGTGAGTGGGCCCTAGGAGAACCCACAGCATTGATGGGTCCGTCGTCGGGGACGTTGGCTGGGGGCGGCGAGCCAGTTGGCACCGCGGCTTGAGTTGGAGAGGCAGACATCGCGACTACTACTGGAGTTCTGAGGTGAAACGATTTGGAAAAAGAAAATCAGGGAACAAAATCCGAGGGTTTGGTTCAAGGCCAAAAGACGAGTTGTGAAAACAAAACCCCGCAGACGGACGGACCCTCCTCTTTTCGAAAGTGGTTCGTTATTTGTCTGTTGGTTCTCCATGCATGCACACCTGCATGTCGGCTGGGCTCACTAAGAATACCAACCAACCCGGCTTCCCCGGCGAATGAAAAGCCTTGCTCACGGCGGCTTCTCAGCCTTTTATGGCAGCCGTGAAGCAATTTACGACTATTGGCCGGGTGAGGCACGGGGTTAGAGCCGGTTACGGGTACCCAGCCTGTGTTTGTCTCCAGCATCCAGTCAACCCCCTGCCCATTGCAATCGGGACCAGCCACGTGGGCGACTTTTACTGAAGCATCGTTCCATGAGTGCGAACTCTCGTAAATCCTTAATATCCATACGAGACGTCATATGCCTTGAGTATACGAGCTCAGTATGTTTTCCCAGTCCGTGTCACACCAAATCTGTTGCTCGCTCCCCATGTCCGCGAACATGAAGTCAGAAAAGCTCGCGTTCTCGTTGGGGGTTTCGGTCTCCGTTGTCGTCTGCTCAGTCAAACGCTCCTCTTCTTGAACCCTCATAACCATCGCCTCGACATCGGATAGCAATGCGTCGTGGTCTTTCGCAGCGGGGTTACCGACGCGGGCCATCTCTCGAAGAAGCTCTCTTGTCCGAGAGTAGAGGGCCACATCATGATCTTCTGAGGAAGGGCTTGAGACTCGGTCGCAATTGATTGATACGCGCGCGAGAGCCAGAATAGATAGTCCAGAGAAAAGATGGAGGGATTCCCAGTATCCGAATTTTGCTTTTGGAGAGGCACTTTGTGAGCAATTGAGCGAATCGCGGAGGACGGCCAGCACTCACCGATCTTATCATAGTTCCAAAGGCCGAGGAGAATCTTGCAATTATTGCGAGCTGCTTGAAGGCACTGCATCTTGACGGCTTTCATCGGATCTTCTCCGCCGATTGATGGGACGCCTGAGCGACCAGTGCTTATTTGATGACTATTGAGTCGACGTGTCTGGACTATCGATGAGAGCCGTTGGAGATAGAGAGGCCTCAGGAGTAGGATGCAACACTAGGTATGAATGGTTAGTGACAAGGTCACAAAGAGTCTCCGATCAAGATGGCGACTTGCCTGGTGGTATCTCATATAGATCGAGGCTAGGATCCGCCCGAATTGCGCTTCCATTAGTCTAGTAGGAAGGCTGTCCTCAAACGTAAAGGTCATGTTGCCGGGCAAGTTGTTTCTCCACTCTTGAAGCATGTCGATGCAAGGTTTGATGATGTCTAGTCGCCTCTCGTCATCCACGTCTGAATGTTGAGCGGCAGTGATTACAACGTGACGCTTGATCTCGCAAAGCTGGGTCGATGCTGTCAGAAGACTTGGATCTGAGAACTGCTCCAAGTCTTCCGATGTGAGGCCAGCTGAGCACGGGAGCTGCATTCCCTCGGGGACAGATGCGAGAGCAGGCGACACTCCCAACTCGGTACTGATCATCCGATCCATGCAATATGATGTCCACCAAAGTCGCTTTCTGTGCTCATTCATCACTCGAACATTTTGCTCTGCGTCAATTGGCGTTTGAGCGGTGACTGGTTTGTGGAGGTGTAGAAGCTTAGCAAGGGCGCAGCTTTGACTAGCGTACGAGTACGCCGTTTTCCTCCGATTCAGTGAATAGCAATAGAAAGCCTTGCAATTTGGTCAGCCCTTGCTTTTGATGACTTGAAGAAGCAGAAGGTAGACTCACAATGAGATTGAGAGCTTCAACATCTTCTGAGACTGGCTCCTCAGACGACATCTTCAGCAGCATCAAACCCTGCTCAAAGTAGTCTGACCCTGGCGGTGGTGGTGGCGCCTGTGGTGTTTCAGAAGACTCCGAGTTAGACGTTGGTGAAGAAGATACGGGTGGCAGGATGCCGTAGGGACTAGGAGGCTGTTCGCCCGTGAGCTGCATATGTGTGGATGCAGTCATACGCGAGCGATTGAAGCTTTCTGCCAGAGCCAGAACAACAGACACCCTGCAGAGCCAATTGCGGTCTTTGGATTGGGAATTGGGGTCAGAATATGTCAACATTAGTCTGTCACGGAAATCCTTGCGGAGAAACCAATGGTATTCGCTGAAGCCCTCCTCGAAAGCTTGGAGGAGGTGAAATGCGTATGGTCTTGGGGGAAGTCTGAGATGCACCTCAGGATCTACGGAACTCGGCATTAGTCTTTTTCTCTCGTCTTTGATTGATCAACTCACGCAAAAAGTCGAACTTGAGACGAGAGTATGTGTACTTTTCCTTCCGAGAAAGTAGTGTGTGGAAGAACTTTTCAGTGCTGCAGTCTTCTGGCATCTCTTCTTTGATGATTTTACTGGGTCTTGGAGGAGACATGGGCGCAGCAAAGTCGGGACTCCGAACGTCTGTTTGAACAGGCTCTGGTGCGTGTGATGAGTTCGAAGGCGATTGATTTGATCCTCTCCGAACGGAAGCCAGCTCCTTTTCGAGCATTCGCAAATAGCTCTCCGACACAGTTGTGAACTTTTCCTTGACCGGGTAGACACACTCTCGACGGCGCACTTGGCAGCGCTGACATGGAGTTCCTGAAATCCTTCATCAACGCCATGTACCTTACTCGTTGTGCGACGGTGGAAGACATACCTCCATTGCATTTGAGCTTCTGTCCATGACACGCCTTGCAGGCCACAGAACTGCGGCCCTTCTGAGCTGGACTTGTCACCATGACGACGTTACCGGACCGATTGACTTGCCCAGTTGAGTATGCTAACGGCCCGATGTGTGCGATGAAGCGGTTCAAAACGGCAAACGCCAAGACGAAATTGAGACGAGCGATACCGGAGGCGATATCCAAGCTGTTGGGATTGTGGCAGGGAACAGCATCGACGCGTGCACATCAATTGCGATAACACCGCCTGAGATGGGTGCGGAGGCCGTCTTGATAACGGCCGGGGCGTCCAGCTTCCCATTTAAGGAGCTCGCAGAGGGGTTGTACATGCTGTTAACAATGCCAGGCGGGGCGGCATGCATCGGCCCCAGACGCTAAGTGGTGGATATTCAGCGTAATGGTGTCGCACCGCGGTCTGTCGCTCTGCAAATCGTTGATGATGCAGGGATTGGGGTTTCTGGGAAGTTGGGGTATCATTGTATCTAGGTAGTCCTCGAGTTTGGGATTCGGTGTTGGAGATGATTGTTTGTGGAACGGGTGACTACCTCGCATTCCCCCAAATGGTCGAGTCAAGGGCACGTCAGTGGCATTTGGTGTGCATTCGGCCCCCTGACGGTTATGAGAAAGTGATGAGTCGGATTCCAGGGAGTTGTGGCTGCATGTTTGCTCTGCCCGGAAGCATTGCCGCAGCTGAGCTGCGGCAGCATTTCCGGCGCTCATCGATCGGCTCATCATTGCACCATCTCGGCCCCGAATCCTCTTCCACTCTCACATTACGGGCAATGAAGAAGCCTTGTCGCTTCCAAGGCCATCCATGATGTATTGTTTTTAAAATCTTTAGTGGCTTCAACGAGGCATAAGAGGCAGTGGGAGCGCCCGGGACACTGCCAAGGTGGGAGCTAGTGCAGAACGAGTCTAGTGTACGAGGAACGAGACGGCTTACCGCGCAGATCCCTTTTGCATCATAGGAAATTCTTCATGGCTCTAGTTGTCCACAAGCCTCAACTCTCGTGATTGCGGGATTTCTTAGGTAGTCTACGATAAACGAAGTACGGCATACGGCTCATTCGAGGAGCCTTACACGGATGTTGATGCGTTGTTAAGAGCAGGAGACAGTTTTTTCAAGATGTCCAACAAATATAAAATCTTGTCTTCCACAGTCCTTTAGAATCTGAAACCCTATGATACTGCACCTTATCAATATCTAATCATCCACGGCAAAGCCTGTTCTTCAAAATGAGCAAATGCACTGAAGTTACCCTTAATTGCCCAGTTGAGGCTACGGTCTATGGCTACTACCCAAACGTCGGCGGCAACGCCTTTCTGTTAGCCATCTTCATTCTCTGCACTGTATCACAGCTTTTCCTCGGCGTCAAATATCGGCTTCGTGCGTTTACGACCGTCATGGTCATTGGTTGTCTGCTCGAAGCACTGGGGTACATCGGCCGACTGATGATGAGCAAGAACCCCTGGAGCGGCGTCGGCTTCCGTTTGCAAGTCATCTGCCTCATCCTCGCCCCGTCGTTCCTAGCCGCGGGAATCTACCTCACGCTTAAGCATCTCGTCCTCTACATCGGTCCGGAGAATTCCCGTCTTGCACCGAAATGGTATACCTGGCTTTTCATCAGCTGCGACGCAATCAGCTTCCTCATGCAGGCGGCCGGCGGTGCGGCTGCGTCCTCTAGCAACGGAGGAAGCGCGGCCGAGACGGGAAACAACATCATGATTGCTGGAATCGCGGTTCAGGTCGTCACTATGGGTATCTGCGGCTTACTTGCTGTGGACTTTGCCTGGCGGAAATTCAGGAATAGGAGCCGTGGACCAAGTGATCCAAGTGCGTGGAACCAGCCAGCGCAGCCTAGTTGGATGTTCCGCTTCTATCTGTCTGCTTCCGCTGCAGCCTTTATCGCCATTTTAATCAGATGCATCTACCGGTAAGACGCGTTTGAGAACATACAGCGACAGGATTGTTACTAACTGTCTGGTATGTAGTCTCCCGGAAATGGCTGGCGGTTGGGGCAACCCACTTATGCGCAAAGAAGAGGACTTCATTGTCCTCGATGGCATGTAAGTGTAGTACAACTCAATGCATTTGGGGCGGTTTCGATGTTGACCTAGACTTTTAGGATGATTGCGATTGCGTGTCTTCTAATGTCAATTGCGCATCCCGGAATCTTCTTCCCTGCCATCAGCTCTCGTAAAGGAGAGACCTCGAAGATCCAGGCTAAGAGCACTCAGCCGGTCGACTCCGAATATCCTTTGGGAAGCGTACCCGCCTCCTCATGATCTACGCCGTGTCTACCACTACATCAACATTCTCTAGTAACACAGGCTCCAATACCGTTAATGGGGTTTGTGATTGGTTGCGCCGAGACTTTGGTCAATGCGTCCGGCAGATGCTTCATGTTGGTTTTTGATAGATTATACTATGGATTGCGCCGACAGAGTGTTCGGATTGCATGGGAGTTTGGGATTGAGTTGATGTAAGTTATGATTGGTTCAGAGACTACAGAAGCCAAATAGATTGAGGGCAGACAATACATACACCTGTTCACCTAGCAATCGGGGTTTCAATCTGTCCGAGTAAGTCAACCAAGCGAGTTTCCGCCCGTGCGTGGAGAGATTGACGAACCATAGCCCGAAAGCCAAGACTCCCGACCGTAAAATCACGAACGCTACCCAAGAATCTTCCGGACCAGCCGGATGGGAGATTGCAGTCTTCCATGCTAGAGACAAGTCAACAACATTCAAAATCTTGGGTGACTGGATGCCCGGTGTTAATACCTAAGCGCAGAAGAGGTTACGAATGCTGCAAGTCACCAAGCCGCTAGGTAAGACATCAGCCGGTCAGCGCTACACAGTCAGTGGCTTAGCTGCTGACGCCGCGCCGCCAACATCAAGCACCGCACATAAATCTAGGCGTTGTCGTAGTTTTTCGTACACCTTTCCTCATTTCGACTTGCAAACCCTCTATTTGTCGACGATTCGAAGTCCTGCAGTCATGCCGAGTCGACGTCCCCACGCAAAGTCGCGTTTAGGCTGTGCTCAGTGCAAGGCTCGTCGCGTCAAGGTAAGGCCATTGGATTCACTGTTTGACTCCGGGCTAACATGAAGCTCGTCAGTGCGATGAGACGTACCCAAAATGCAGGAATTGCCAGCGATTCGGAAAGAGCTGCTCATATGCATGGGCAGACCCGTATTCCAAAGCGGCGAATATTTCAGATATATCTTACCCAATGAGCAGTCCCGAAAATTGCGCCATGGGAAAAGAAATTCCATCGATGGTCCAACTCACGTTCGACGCGCTGGACATGAAGTTGATGCACCAATTCTCCACATCAACAGCGAGATCTTTGTCCTTGATCCCGGACGCGCAGCATATCTGGCAACACTCGATACCGAACTTGGCCTATGATCAACCTTTGTTGATGCATGGTATTCTTGCCCTGGCCGGGACTCATCTCGCAAACTCCACATGCAGCGTTGAAGATATGCCGCGGAGCCAAGTCTACGTACGAGCTCTCCATCATCAGCAACTTGGGCTACAACTGTTCCGCCACCAGCTACAGTACCTTGAGGATACCACTGCCGAGCATGAACCTCTGGTCATATTTTCTGCCATAATATGCATCTTGACTTTTGCTCAGCTGCACACTACCAGAGAAAATTTCAAACTTACCAACGTCCTTGAAATATTTGCCGCATTACGAGGAAAACGGGCTCTGTGGGCGTCAGTAGGGAAAGCGCCTCATAGCCAAGAGTTGGCAAAGCTTTTGTACGAGCCGCGAGATTCCGAGACGCCAGGGTTTGAATCCGAACTGTTAGCACTGGCCGGACTCCAAACAGCAGCCAAGAATCCAGTGCTGAAAGACGCTGTCATTCTATTACGACCGTCCTTAGTTAAGCAAGCCCCCGAGTTTCGGCTTGTTGGAGGCTGGCCTACAAGTGTCTCTGACGACTTCATCACCCTCATACAGATGGGGGATTCGATGGCACTACAAATCTTGCAGAGCTACTGTGCTATTTTGTCATCTCTTCGGGATCTATGGTGGGTCGGGGATTGCGGAGAGAAATTTCGTAGAGCGACTGGACTATTGAACTGAAATGAGCTAGTTGGCTTTCAAAGTACTCATTCTCAACCCCCCGAGGTCATGTACCTGCACTACTATAATGTTTCTCATCTGGTATCTACGTATGCTTTCAAAGTCGACTCCAAGTCCATGGCAGCTTACCACCTCCTGCAGCATTACGGCTTCGCCAACCCGACAAATCAGAAAGATCTCGAAGAGGCCATGGGTGGGGATCTTGTGTGCCCTCAGGAACTCGGCCATTCTTCCAAGACCATAACTCCTTGTAATCCTCACTCAGTTTGCCCTCCAACATGTCAACAACATACTTGCCAATGATTGGCAAGAACTTGAAGCCGTGATTAGAGCCGACTGTTGCGACGAAGAGGTTTTTGGTGTTCGGGTACAGACAGACTCTGAAGTTCAAGTCTGAAGCGATTCCATCCCTGTTCTCGGTGTCAGCAGTTGAACCTGTCGTCTCATTGCATGCATCAAGACGATCTCTGTACTTACCAGCAAAGCTTGGTGGAAACGAATGGCCGATCAGCTAGCTCTGGAATCATCTCACGAACGAATGTCCGCATCTCATCTTCGATCTCCTTTGGACACCCGTCATCCGGGTAGTCACCAAGAGAATGCGTCACTGAAGCTCCCGCGACATATCGGTTGCGATAGTTCGTGAGCAAGCGCACACTGCAGAGCTTGATCAACCCGTTCTCATCTGGTGGGAAGATGATGCCTAGCGTATGTCAGGTTCCATCCCAAGTCGCACCCGATGCGGGGAATGTTAACTGACCTTGTTCAAAATCGTCGATAATGGGGATGTCCTTGTACTTCTCAACCTCATGTGGCTCCAGCTTCATCACACAGATGACGGACGTTTGTGCCACAACCTCCTTCTTCGCATCTACTAGCGTCGCCGTGTTGGCACCAGTCGCGAGGACGACAATTTCAGCCGTGTAAATGGTTCCATCTGCAGCGATAGCGCCTTTGCAGGTTCCGTCGCTGTCATACAGCAGCTTTTTGACGTATCCAGCTTCTCCGCTAATGTACTTGACACCCTGTGCTTTCGCGGCGTTGGCCATTCTCAAGAGCGCCTGACCGGATGGCACCTAGAGCAAGTCCCACGTCAGTTCACAAAACAACTTTCAGTAATACCAATCATAATTGATAAGCAACTCACCCAACCAGCCACAGGACTCCAAAGATTTGTCCAGTCCGGAAAGTCGCCCGTCAGTACGGGCCACCTCTGCTTCATCTCTTCCGTCGACATGAACTTGACACCTTCACGGCCGGCCTTCTTCGCGGTCTCAACGGCGCTGTGGAGCCATCCGCGGGTCATGCTGTGCCCGCTCATGATCCACCCCGTCTCGCGGTACATGCCTGCGAAGATGGAGCTGGGATTGGTCCACTCCCGCATGGTCTCGTCGCCGAGCTTGGCATACAGCGGGTTCGGGTAGTCGGCGCGGACGACTTTGTTCAAGTCGGTCGCTGCTGAATCTTTGGAGGGCGCATCGAAGCGATCGAGGACGGTGACTGAGCTGTATCCACGTAGGGACATGTGGTATGCCGTGGATGTACCGAAGACACCGCCTCCCACGATGAGAACGGATGGTTTAGACATTATGTTTGAGGTGGATTGTGATGTTTCTCGCTGCAAAGCTGCTGGTGTAAAGTCGGTTCTTGGGGTTTGGTTGATTCAACTCTATTCTGGCGGCACTTCCGCGCGGTCAACTATAAATGGCTACAACACACCGAATTGCATTCGGCTCGCAAAGCAAACTCGACCGATCATGAAGCCGACGCAATCTTCGGCGAGCGCATCGGCTTGATCACACCGCAAAGTGCATTGTGTAGTACCCAACTTTCCCCGCGTTTGCGGACGTCAATCGATCCACAATGAAGAGCAATTCAAAGTGAGACGGCCAACAATACCACGCATGTTTGTACCCTCCAAGTCCGACGTCGATTAGCGGCAGACTAGGCAAATGCGTCACCTTGCCGCGGAAGACCCCTGGTCTAAGAGATACTGCACAATGCCCATGAACCAACAAGGATTCCACGAGCGGTCATCACGGAGGCGGGCACCAACTCCGTAGATGCCCAGGCTCCAAGAAATTTCAATCGGCATCAGTCCGCCGATGTCGAAAGCGAGCCTGGCTGCACAAGAAGATAAAAGGAGCCATCGTCAGACCCGCCCTCCAGTTCGGTCTTTCGTGCTCTAGCGGCCGACTGATAAGTGCCCGCATCCTTACGGGCTTCAATTTCCATTACTACCACCACCCCGCAATCCCGTGAACCCACCAGACCCGCCGGCAATCCGTGCATTAACAGCCGATACCTACGAACTCTGAGAGCGTGTTGACGTTCGGGCGGAGAACGTTGCATTTGGGGCATTTCATCCGCTGGCCTCTTCCTTGTCGGCACCTATCTCGTGAGAGATAGCGTTATCGCCGATTGGAGGGAGCTTTCCGGCTTGGACCTGCCCATCGCTGAGGTATCTCGCACAGAGAGATACCTCTAGGCTGGGCAACGTTGAGGGATTGGGGGTTTTGACGAATTGAGCTGCTGATCAAAGTCGGCCAATGTATGTTTATTGCCGTTTCTACTTCCGTCCTTGCTGAGGCCAGTTATTTAACAGCGTCCTCGGACCAGACTTGAAGTTTCTTGATCGGGAACGTTTTGGCACGAGGACGTTATTACCGTCCAGCGCAGACTTCAACATGGCGACCGATGTGAAGACCGATAACGAAGACCCAGTCAAGGTTGACTCCCAGAAGAAGAAGTACGATACGACCGACGAGAGCAGAGCCAGTTTTGAGGGACAGACCACGGAATGGCCAGCGAGACCGTTGCCGGAGCTTCTAAGGGACTTGTCGGAGGATGAATTGAAGGACCTTGAGAAGAAGTTGATTCGAAAAGTCGATATGCGAATGTTGCCAACGATGATATTGATTTACATCATGAACTATCTGGACAGGTTGGTCTCATCGTTTCAAAACCTAGATTGCAGACTAAGCGATGAGCTAGGAACGCCATTGGATCAGCGAGACTAGGTGGTTTAGAAAAGGATCTGGGGTTAACGGGCAGCGAGTTCCAAGTAAGCAAACCTCGAGATATGCGCCGTTTCGATGCGAGAAATAGCTGACGATTTGGGACCCAGACCTGCGTATCGATCCTCTTTGTCGGATACATCTTGATGCAAGTACCATCCAACATGTTTTTGAACAAGGTAAGACTGAAAGCCCAGCGCAGGACGATTGGTTAAAAAACTGACGAAGATTTGAAACAGATCGGTCGTCCTGCTATCTACTTGACAGGATGCATGGCAGTCTGGGTAAGCATGACGTTCCCTGATTCTATTCCCAGTCAATTAAGCGATCTACTGCTTCCCGCTGCCCATCATCGCACGGCTGCATTGCATGAGTGTAACGTGACTGGGTATACCGCAGCCGGATCTCGGACTGTGTAACCACACATCACGGAACAGTGTTTTTTTGGCTGACATGAATTACCAGGGAGTACTGTGTGCCTGCAGCGGCGCAGCGCATAGCTTCGGCGGTCTCTTGGCAACTCGCTTTCTTCTTGGTTTCGTGGAAGCAGCATTCTACCCAGGTTTGCAACATCCAATAATCCGCACACTGAGGAATTGCATCACTAATAGAACGCTCAAACAGGATGTCTTGCGACTCTGAGTGCATGGTACGTCCGCAAAGAACTCGGCGTTCGAACCGGTCTCTTTTACAGCGGTTCAATGCTTTCGGGAGCCTTCTCAGGGCTCATCGCCGCAGGAATAACAAACGGCATGGACGGTCTCGGCGGCCTGCTCGCGTGGCGCTGGCTCTTCATCATCGAGGGCTCCCTGACGGTCCTCATCGCCTGCGGCGCCTTCTTCATCCTCCCCGACTTCCCGGCAAACACGAAATGGCTCACAGAGCAAGAACGCCAGATGGCCATGTGGCGCATGGAGGTCGACGCCGCGGGCGAGGAGGACTGGACCTCGTCGTCCGAGCAGCCCATCTTTGCCGGGTTCAAGATGATCATGGTCGACCCCATCAACTGGATCCTCGTCGTACTGGTGTACGGCGCGGCGAGCTCCATCTCGATCAACAGCTTCTTCCCCACCGTTGTGGGAAGTCTCGGCAAGGACCGCATCACGACACTGCTACTCACGTCGCCGCCGTATCTGCTCGCGTGCATCGCCTGTGCAGCGGTGTCATGGAACGCGGACCGCACGAATGAGCGATTCTGGCACACCGTTGCACCGTTGGCCTGCTCGCTTCTGGGGTTCATCATCTCCAGCGCTGCGACAGGGATCGGTCCGCGATACTTTGGCGCCATGATCATGCTGCCCGGCATCTACACGGGCTTCAATATGTCGATGGTATGGACGGCAAACACGATGTATCGGCCCGCTGCCAAGCGTGCGGCCGCCGTCGCGTTTAACAATGCGTTCTCCACGTTGGCAGGTATTTACGGCTCGTACTTGTATCCAAACAATGCCGCCCCGCGGTTCGTGCTGGCTTTCAGTGTGAACGCTGCCATGGCTTTCATGGCTATCATCGCCGCCGTTGTACTGCACTTTGTGTTGAAGAGAGAGAACAGGAAGCTGGAGTTGAAGGAGCAAGAAGCTGAGGCTGCTGGGCAAGTGATTGCTGTCGGCAAGGGATTTAGGTATCTCATCTGAAGAGTCTGCTGGCAGTGCAAGTTATGGCGAAAGTTTTAATGTCCCAAATTATGTAGTGTTCCGTCTCTTGTACTCCCAAATCTCAAATAATGACTCATAGTCAATGGCGCGAAGTCATTCAAGACTTCGAAGTTCAAGCGAAAGACGGTACAGCGCTGCCGGAGCTGATCGCAGTGGTCATGATACCGAGATAGTCCATCAGTATCTCGCCATCCTTGTGCAGGTCTTGCTGCGCCCAGATGGATCTCACTGTACTCCTAACCCCCTCGATACTACGTATACGCGTATCCCTCTGTGTCCTTTCGATAAGATTAATAATGGCTAATCTCTGGTCGTCCCTGTGTGCTTCGCAAGCTAGGATGAGCAAGGGGAAGAAGTGCTCACAGGAGCATGACTGGATAGGGCCAGCAAATGCGGCGTCGACCAAGGCGTCGAGGTCTTCCGCTGGCTCCCAAGGGCTTTGCGAGAGTCGTGCAAGATATATCTGTGTTGCTATTTGATAGAGGTGGACGGCGAACATGGAATCGGACGTGGGCTCGGCAGAGGCTGATTCGATGGAGACATTTCCTACCCTGCCCTTCAGATCTTGCAGATGGTCTTGGTACTTCGTATTGCTGGTTCTGGGATCTCTTGAACCGAGAACTGTATCGCACACTTCAGAAAGCAGATTCAATATTGCGAATGTAGGATTGACAGCAGGGTGGGTCTAGGAAAGAGCACATCAGTGGAAGCAATTGCCGCTGGTGATGGAGAGATTCCTTACAGGTCTATGTCTCGTCAAAGACAACTTCCGATCAGCTTGGGAACTACGGGCACTTCTCGATGGACCCTCTGGAGCCAACGATTGATGTCGCCAATGGTGCATAGCGAAGCGTGAAAGTGTTTCGTGGTAGTGCACCCATTGAAGGAGGCGTCCTGTGTCGTTGTTTGATGGTTGATCCTTGAGCGGAGTTGCTTGAATCATATCTGTAGCCCCCCATACATGCAAAAGCCACTCACTCGTGCCCTCGATTGGCTGCAACGTCTAGACGTCAACGTTAGGAACCACGTTCTGCGACCCAATTTCAACAGACACTCACTTCAAAAGCCCCTAGAAGCATAGATGCGGCCACATGTTGCGCGGCTTTCCCCGGGGTCAGGATTTCGTCGTTGACCGAGGCCGACAGGGACTGGAGAGCGCGACCTTTAAGCTGGATAGTCTGCTCATTGAGACCATGGCGGTGAAGGGAGGAGAAGGCGAGCAGCGCATAGAAGAGAGCGATGCCGGAGACTTCATCGTGCACTAAAGCCATGCTGAGGAGAACGTCCCGTATCTCGGAAGGACGCTGGCCGAATGTGACCAGCGAGACATGGGCAAAGTTATGGACTTTGGAATGTTAGAACACGCACATTGGCATTTTAGTAGGCAGGCTTACAGTGATAGACAAGGTCCATGTGATTGATATGCCGTTGAGGCTGTACCCTCAGCTTTGGGGAAGATTTCAGGGTGCGGAAATGTGTTGATTCTCCAGACCCATAGCCGTATTCTTCCAGATCCTGCCAGAAAGTATTAAGGAATACAGCTTTGCCATGCCTACGGCGGCTCGGAGGAATTACAACATCCTGGGTAGTTTTCACCGTTATTTCACGCTTTTTGTCGTTCTCTCTAGGCCAGGAAAGCCGCATCTCATATCCATGGCATTCTCTCCTTGACCTCGTGCACTTTTCGCACTTAGGCCGGGCTCCGTCACATTGGATCTTGCGGTCTACGCGCAGCAATTAGTCGTCCTCCCTCACCTGCATTCGAAGTATGTATTTGGCATTAACACTGACCTGCACAAGTCCAGCAGCCTTTCCGGACCTTCATTCAATCGACGGATGGACTGGACGTAATGGGTTCGGACACGGCGTGTCTGAAAGCCGACTTCTGGCAGCAATAACTGGGGGTCGGACGGTCGCGAGTCGAAGGACTCGGAGAAAGTTGCTTTCGATGGGGTTGCTGACGCTTTTATTGATTTCGCAATGCAGCCACATATCTGACCATTTGTAAGCTCCCCTAAGCCCTTTCGAGATGTCTTACTCTGGCGTCCGGGTCAAAGCCACGCGGGCAATGGTGGCTCAACCTCGCAGCGATTGGTCGCTGTAGCCAAAGTGCGACGAAGGATTCCCATACCCCACACGAAGCAACTTTTATCGACGCTAAGAGCTGCAAGATTGTCCCTGATCTTGGGTAGTCTTGAATGCTCGCGCCATTCGGCACTCAACTCGCTCCGTGAACTGCTGTTGCCAGACATTGCACGCGAGGTTACAACGGATCATACGTGTACGAAGACAAGTTGATGATTATCAATCTGAAGATGTCCTTCTTTTTAGGAAATCTTTCGGGGAGATTTTGATATAAAGCGGCTTCTCTCCGACGAAGATGGACCATAGATGAAAGGAGCAACACACAGGCTTCACAACCATCATCTTGTTACACTTCCATTCAACCAACTTACCACTGCTATCATCCTCACATATATCTAACATGTCCACCTACCTCATCACCCAAGCAACCGGCCAGCAAAGCCGCTGGGTCATAACCCACCTCCTCGCCGCAGGCGCCAAGATCCACGCCGTCGTCCGCGACCTCCAAAAGGTCCCATCCGTCCTCCAAAACCCAAACATCACCCTCTTCCAAGGAGAGAGCAAGAACTTTGAAGACATCTGCCGCGCAGCCCAGGGCTGTAAGGGCGCCTTCCTGAACACCGTCCCCTTCCCAGGCCTGGAAGCTCTCCAGGCCAAGACCGTCGTCGACGCATGCCGCAAAGCTGGCGTCGAGAGCATCGTTGCGGCCACGACGCACGGCACCGCGAACAAGGCCATGTGGGACGACGAAGCGACGAAGAAGATTCAGCTGCATGACTACTTCTCGTCCAAGGCCGCTGTCGAGGATATTGTGCGCGGCGGCGGGTTCGAAGTGTACACTATCCTCCGGCCGGCTGTCATCCACCACGACTTCTTCGTGCCGGGGGCGTATGGGAACTTTCCGCGCCTGCCGACCCACGGTGTCCTGGACCATTTGCTTGATGACGGGGCGAGGGTGCCGTATACAGATGCCAACGACGTTGGGAGGTTTGCGGCGGCGGCTTTGCGGGATCCAGTCAAATTTGGAGGCCAGGAGATTAATCTTGGAAACGAGGTGCTGACCATCGAGGAAGTGCGGGATATCTTGGTTAGGGTTAGCGGGCGAGAGGTGGGCGTGGTGAAGTGGACTCTTGAGGAGGTTGAGGAAATGGGCATCAGTGTCTTTGGTCAGAGGTTCCACCTCATGGCGAACATCAAAGATTTTAGCTGGACTATCGCAAGTGCGAGGGAGGTTGAGGAAAAGTTCGGTATTCCTCTAACTTCTGTCGAGACTGCTCTGCAGAGGGACAGGGCACTGCTCTTGGAATGCCTGCCTATCAACTAGTTTCCTCATTAGTCGGCGTCTTCGCGCGATTAGGCTCTTATCTGTGTTAAAATGTTGTCTGATATCTACTAGATTCTGTTGGTAGGAAAAACATGGGACGCTCTTTGAAATGAGCCTTAGGCTCCTTTCTTTTTTTTTTTTGAATGTGTTTATACTGTGGTTCATAGAATGCTCAAAGTCCATAGTCTCTAGCGATCTTTTCAGCAGCAATTTGTCCAATAACATACGCGACAATTTGAGGATCTGTTAGCAAACATTAGTAGGTTGATGATGAGCGTGCACAACGACTAAAACAGCAAGATGCGAGTTCACGGATCAACTTACGGCCACTGTGAGTAATGCAGTTAGTTATGTATCATGAGAGAAACGCAGTCAATGGCTAGACATACCTTGGAAGCATGGATGTCACGCTCAAATCAGCAACCCTCAATCCCCTCAGCCCATGGACCTTCAGGTCTGCATCGACGCAACTGCCGTCCTGCTCAGTCTTGCCCATCCTCACACTGCATGAAGGATGCCACAAGCCGGCGACGTTTTGCTCGATGAATTCCTGGAGTCTATCAGCTACCTTACCGAGTAAAGTCTCTTCAAAGTACAACTTACTACAATATCTTCGTCGCTGTCGGATTTGGGCGCAAATATGGGGCTCACAAAGTGCTCCTTCATCGTCGGTGTTTGCATAAGTTTCAGCCCCTCCCTGAGCGCCTCTCGCAGATTGACGACGTCGTATGGGTGGCTCAGGTACTTTGGGTCGACCAAAGGCGGGTCCTTCGGGTCGGCGGATTTGAGCTTGATCTGCCCGCGAGACTGGGAATTCATGTTCGCCACGAAGACGGAGAAGAAGCCATCATCTGTGCTCTCAAAGGCGTGGTTTGGAGGGATCAGCGGGCCGATCTTCGAAGTGGCAGCCGTGTCAGTCGGGCATTTTAGTCTGTGATAACGTTGTGGTGCAGACTTACCACCATCTCGTAGCTCGGAACACCTGTCTTCAGCAACAGATCTTTCGCATCTCTGGGGAGGGCTTCAAATTCCGCGGTCGCGTAGGCCCTATGGTTCTTCAGGAACGCGTGCGGAACGGACGAGAAGTGTCCCAATAGGGGCCCGTTTCCGGTCTCGGTGAGCTGCTTGATGGCTTCTTGGTACTTGGCCGGATCAGCCAGGCCCATTCTGTCCGTGAACCCGGGCTTCATCTGGAAGCAGGTGACAATCATGGGATGGTCCGTGAACGACTTGCCGACCCCGTCCAGGTCTTTAACAACGCTGATTCCGAGTTCTTCAAGGTCTGGTCTGGGACCGATACCTGACAGGAGGAGCAGCCGGGGCGTGTCTAATGCGCCGGCTGAGAGGATAACTTCCTTCTTGGCGAGTACTAATTCACAATGTCGTCAGTCTGACATTTTCATAAGTTGTCAAGGCTACTTACTCTGCGACCCATCTTCCTTCACAACACCGATGGCCCGATCGTTTTCGAATAGGATCTTGACGATGCGGCTCTCCGTCAGGATTGTCAAGTTGGGCGGGATGCCCTTTTCTAGGAATGCCGAGGCGCTGGTTGTGCGCACACCGTTCAAACTGGTTGACGAGTTCAACGAGAACCCAATTGGATCTCCGTCATTTGGGTCCAGGTTGCGTTTGTGCTTTGCTTTTGTCAGAAACGACAAGCAATTACTTTCGGTGGGCGACTTACCCCGAGATCAACCCCAGCGTCAATGAAGGACTTGGTCTCGCGCTCAATATGTCCAATGGAAACATCCACAGGTCTGAACCGGAGTCAGTAGAAAGCCCTCCACAATTGAAATGTTGGCGACACACCCGCAATAGCCATGATACTTCGGATCCGGCTTGACATATCCATCCCATTCTTTCCTCAGCCCATCGGTGTGCAGGTTCTCCAACTACTACATGTCAGCCCCTACCCCAACAACAACTCAGCAAAATGTCTTCACAAACCTGCTTCACCCTCTCAACAACACTCTCAAACCCCCAAACCTCATCCCCAGCCGCCTCCGCCCACGCGTCAAACTCTGCCCGCGCGCCGAGCGACCACACCTGGAAGTTGACCGCACTCGAGCCGCCCAGCCCCTTCCCGCGCGCCTGCGGCACCTCGCGGCCCCGCGCGTGCTCCTGCGGCGTCGAGACGTACCCGTAGTCCAGCCCTGGCTGCGCGACCGTGAAGTAGCGCTCGGCGGTGCGGCGATACTCGGGCTTGTTGATGTCGCCGCCGCCCTCGAGAAGCGCGACGCTGGGGCGGGAGGGCGTCGCGGCGATGCGGGCGGCGAGGAGGCAGCCAGCTGTGCCGCCTGTCGGGTCGGCAGAGGTTAGCCGCAGATCGGGTGTGCGAGGGGATATTGGAAGAAGCCCCTCATCTCATGTTGAGGAGGAGGGGTGAACAGACTTACCACCGACGATGACAAAGTCGTATTCTTGCGCCATGCTGATGCTTTCACGATGGGTGCTTTGGGTTTGAGCGGCAGGTGAGAGCATCAGATGAACAAAGATTGCCTTAAATACCACCTCGGCGCTTCTCCTCATTCTAAGGCTGAGAATTGCTTTTCTCCCCGCAGAATGAACTATCGACATGTGTCTCTCGTATTGGGTGAACCAAATCCACATGGTCCGCTGCGGCTAAGGTTTTAGTATCACGGATCGGCGGTCAATTATTCGGCATTTCCAAAGTTCCAGCAGACTTGGAGGTTAATGGCGGGCAGACTTAACATCCCCGGAAAAGCATGTTACCCCTCCGTAAAGTTCCCTGGCTTCTCCAACATTTTTGGCAACTGTCACTACTGGACTATTGCCGAATGCGTTGGGTTTCCCGATGTCGTGCGACGCTGACAATTGGGGTTTGACGATCCCGATGCAACCTGTAAGCTGGAGCTGGGGTTGTTGAGTTGGCGTGCAGAGGCGAATGCAGAAGCGGGTTGAGCTGAGGTGACGGAACACTAGAAGGATGAGTCTTGTGGCATATAATTGATAATGGGCTTGCTTTTATTGACTTGGAAGTCAAGACGGCGAGATGTCCGCGCCTATGGTGGGTGATCTTCTTCAAGGCAGTGGTTCAGCCTCTCATGATGCTGTGATCAATCCCACCCACAACCCCACAAATTATTGCTTCTGCCCTTCGATCGAATCAATAACTGGACATCCTCCATCAGATCTAGAGAAGTATTATGCTTGACTATATGTTGGGCATCAAACATGGTAGTCTATCCGGGGCTCGGCCGAGTGACCCAAAGACATCGTCTCGTCTCATCAACACCCAGATCGCACCTCGCCTAACGCCGAAAGTCACACAACAAGGTGTTCAACCATCTACACCACGGGCCGAAGATAGGCATACCTCTCACCTATTAATCAACGCCTTCACCTTCTTCAACGCATCCTCCTTCACCACCTCCATGGCCGGCTGCACATCAACCCCGACAACATCCTCCTCGTCCTCCTGGGGCGGGTCCAGGCTCTGGAACTGGCTATGCACGAGGTTCGCGCCGGCAAAGTGCCCGTGCCTGTTCTTGACCCTCTCGAACAACACATCCTCGGGCGCGTGCAGCGTCACGAAGTTGACAAAGATGTCCTTCTCCGGGTGCGACGCGCCGCGCAGCTCATCGCGGTAGCCCCGCTTCAGCGCGGAGCAGGTCACCACGACGCCGCGCAGCCCGTCGGCCTCCAGCTCCTTGAGGGCCTCGTCGCGCAGCGTGTCGAGCCAGCCCCAGCGGTCCGAGTCGGTGAGCGGCTCGCCCCTGTGCATCTTTTCCACGTTTTCTTTCGGGTGGTACTGTATTGTTTTCCGCGGGTGTCAGTGTGTTACTTAGGTATGTTTTCAGGAAGATGGGGGCACGGACATCGTCGCCTTCAATGAAGGTCATGTCCAGGGCGTCGGTGATGTGCTTTGCTATCGTCGTCTTGCCGGTCCCCGTCGGTCCCGTCAGGAAGATGATGTGTTCTTTCGGGCGCGACATTCTTGCGTGGGCTTGATTCATTCAATATTCGCTTCAAATGGAAAGGCTTGGCGGATGTTCATCGACGGGATGGCTGATTCAAAGCGGTCTCATCGGTGTTCTCGGACCGGAGATGTTCAGGCGAGATGGGGGAGGTCGCTTTAACGTTGTCTGCCAATGCGTTTGAACGAGGTGGCGCTCTCTCAATAAGGCAATAGTCGAGAAGCGAGGTGGTGGACAACGGAAACGAGGGCACAGGCTGATGGTTCGCAGTGACCAGGAACACGAACAGGAACAGGAGGCTCCTCCAGACTTTCCATTCCTTCCGGTTGGTCTGATGTTTGGCCGCCTACCGTGGTGTTCGTTCGTTCCCACCTGGGTTTTGCTTGCCGATGGCGTTCGGATGATGTCATGCGGCCCCGACCGTGGCAGGTGTGTCTGTTGAGGCGAACGCTGGTTCGTGTGGCTTGCGTGTGTGTGAGAGAGACAGAGAGCATGTTGCCCCTTTCGTACCCGCATGTCTCGTTCTGGATGGATGATAGTGATCAGACAACTTCCGGAACATCAGGAACTCTCAAACGAGGTTGTTTGCGATGCATGCACTGGAAAGCTTGCCAATGTTCAATGTTGCGAGAGTCAGGGATCTGGTCCAATCGATGGATACGAATATGCATGTCCGTTTTCCTCCCATTTACCGCCCGTGGGTAACGGCACGGTTAGCGGCATCAAAGGGAACTATCAGCCCGAAATTGTCGTCATTTGGCTGAATTTCGGCAGCAGAGAAGGACACATCTGATGTCACCCGATGCGATCATTTGAACAGCGGCATTTTGGCATCCGTCAGGCACAGCAAGTGATTGATCAAAAAGTTGCCTGCCTTCGATGAAGTGTCTCTCGAGGGCTGGGCAAGATGGGTAGCAATCTTAGGACCCTTCCCCGCTGCATCTCTCAACAACCAATAGGCATCGGTCTATTAGTCTAGTTGGTTAGGACGTCGGATTCTGATTCACACCCAGATCTTCCGTAAGCCCAGGTTCGAATCCTGGATGGACCTTTCTTTTCTTTTTTGGACTAGGCAGGAGAATACGCTATTTATCAGGTGTAATTATCAGGCGGATGCCTCCTGCTTTTTGAAGTTTCGAATTTGCACCCATGTCCGGAGTCCTGGGCCGTTCTGACGTTGTTCTTTTGGCATCTGCGGCCCGAGATACAGCAGGAAGGACCGCCCACGATGCACCCTGTACGGCAGAAGCATGTCAGCCACAGTGCTCCTTCTTATTTGGCTGGTTGGGTACATGCAGCAAGCACGCACTGAGGAGGTCTTTCCCCCTGGTCGAAACAGCGCTGCTGCCCATTCTTCATCCCCGAACATCAAACCACAAACATCAATCATCTCGTCCAACCTGTCGTCGTCGTTCTGTCACTTTTTTCTCTGCTGCCTCGCAGACGGTTCCCCCGTATTGGTCGGATATCTTGCTATTTTCTCACTTCAACACAATGGCCATGCTTTCTATCCATACCGCACATCGCCAGCACCCTCTCGGAACCAGTCATCCGTCGCCAATGCTTCTTCGGAGCTCGCAAAGCTGATGATGGTGCTCTTGGTCGTCGTGTAGGCCTGGTAGGCATCGATGCCGTTCTCGCTGCCGACGCCGCTCGCGCTCTTCGCGCCACCCCACGGACTGCTAGGATCGTTTCGATGGTGCGTGTTCACCCACACGATGCCTGCGTCAATCTGCTCCGACACTCGAAACGCCTGCGCCACGTCCCGCGTCCAGATGCCCGCTCCCAGTCCGAATTCGCTGTCGTTTGCCAGCGCGATGGCCTCCTCCTCCGTCTTGAATGCCGCCACCACAATCACCGGCCCAAACGCCTCCTCCCGCCAGATGCGCGTCTTGAGGATGTCGCCTCCGGACTTGGACACCAGCACCGTCGGCTCGTAAAAGTACCCCTTTGAGAAATCAGTCCCGTCGAGTCCGCTCGTGCCAGACATGCGACGACCCCCAACCAGCGCCTCGCCCTCCGTCGCAAGCGCATCGTCCACAAGCGCCTCCACGTTCTTCAGCTGCTTCGCCGAGATGAGCGGTCCCATCATGGATTCTGGGTTGCTCGGGGACCCCATGCGTCGCGTGATGGATTCTGTCTTCGTTTTGAGCTTCGAGACCAGCGTCTGCAGGGTCTTCTCCTCCACGAGGATCCTCGTGCTCGCGACGCACGTCTGTCCGCTGGCGATGAACGATCCAAAGGCGATGCCGTTGACTGCGACGTCAATGTCGGCTTGCTCAAACACAACCAGCGGCGCCTTTCCTCCCAACTCTGCCGTGTACCGCGCCAGATTGCCGCCCACGATTGACCCAATGGCTCTGCCTGCCACCGTCCCGCCTGTGACGTCCACCTTGCGGACGAGGGGGTGCTCAACGAGCGCCTTGCCCGTCGTCGCGCCGTAGCCGGGCAGCACGCTGAACGCACCGTCAGGCACGCCCGCCTGCTTCAGGATCTTGCCGAGCAGCAGCGTGGTGAGGGGCGTCAATTCGCTGGGCTTCACAATGACACTGTTTCCCGCGGCAAGTGCCGGCGCTATTTTCTTGACAGCGATGAGCAGCGGGTGGTTGAAGGGGGTGATCTGCACAACGACGCCAAGGGGCACGCGGTCAATCCAGTTGTGCAGCTTTCCCACGGTCGGGAGCACCGCACGCTCTTCGGTGCGCAGCAGCGCAGCATAATACTTGAACCACTTGACGAGCGTGGGCACCTGCGCGCGCATCTCGCGTATCGCGCGTCCGGTCTGTTGCACTTCGAGGGGGATCAGCGAAGGGAGTTCCGCCGTGAGGAGCTCCGCCGTCTTGTCGAGGACCTCGGCCCGGACGTGGCGGGGGGCCTTGGACCAGGTCCCGGCCTTGAACGTGTTGTGCGCGATGCGGATGGCTTCGTCGACATCTTCAGCGGATGCGGCGTGACAGCTGCAAGTCGTCGGATGGTTAGAAACAAGGACAAGAAATGCTCAGTAAGCTTGACAGTTGTGACGGGCATGACAGCACGGAGAAGGATTGGGGCAGAGGGGACTGAGTGCACTCCAGTGACCCAACAGATGCAAGCCTTACCTTGCAAAAATTTCGCCCGTCGCAGGGTCTTCGACTGGAATCCTGTTGGCACCGTGTCAGCCGCGAGCCATTGAGCTTGAGCCACGAGCATGAAGCACGAGCACAGATGGCCATGCAGATATTATGCGCGCGCGGGGTCAACACGCAGAAGAGAAGAAGGGGACGTCACGAACTGCTCTGCATGGCCCGGCTTCTCCTGGCCTCCCACCCAGAGGTTGAACGCCTGGGCTGTCATCCTGTCTTCTCAGCTGTCCTGTCAGTCTCGAAGGTTTTTTTCGTCCGTGGAATCCTGTCCAACGAAAGAAGAGAATATTTCTTCGAGACCGCTTTGCTTTAATCGGGGAGGTGAGAGTTCAAAAGGGCCCATTATCTCTTCATGCGGGGCACAATGCGGGATACATGCGATTAGCTCCCCCTCCCCCTCTCGGCCGGCTCCGTGTTGGTGGCTTCAGTCTTCTTCCCCGCCAATTTCCTGTCTAGGTAGGTGTCGGTCCCCTCCCGCAGCGTCGCCGATAACAGCTCGCCATTCCATCCCGGTCATTGGGCTTGTTTGTCAACCAATCTCGTAACACGACCACAGACAGCCCCCTTCAATCGCTCGCTCGCTGCAAGACCACAGCCAGCTTCGCCGTCAAAAAAGACCAAGGCTAGAAGCCAAAGAGAGACACTGCCAGCTCGAGAACGGATGGGGAATACATCACAGCTCGCATCAGTTGGCGCGACTAGCTGCAGGCCAATACAACTTATACTTCAAGGGGGCACGCCCTCCTCGCTCGGCTGTTCTTGGTGGTTTATGGTTGGTCTTGGTACCCAAACGCACATGCTTTGCTCGACAAAGGTTGTTTCTCGGTGCTGCAGCCAGCAGGCGCAATGAACCATTTTCGAACGGGAGGCATGCGGTATGAAGTATCAGACCGTGCTTCGTGCTTCAAACCTACAGGAAACCTCCGTGACAGCAGTAGTTGCTGCTGGCCCTGCATACTGTCAATGTCGACCGCTCTGCCTAGCTGCCATGGACCTGGGCCGGATTTCTCCCATGCCATCACCGGATGCCATCTCGAGCATGAATGAGCTGGGAGGAATATAAGCTGGCCATCCGAACGACGGTCCGGAGACGACACAATGGACGGGCTTTTAGGGAAAGGAGCCAGCCAAATTTGACATTTGCCCTCTCTCTCTTTCTTTTCCTGTTTGTGTGGTTTGCTTTACAACGATACCTGACGGCTGGATTGATTCCCGTCTCTTTGCTCTCTCTAATCCTCCTTTCGCGGTCAACGGCCTGCGGCCGGAAAACTTCTCGCTTTTCAGAGCTAGAGCACCTGGGTAGCCAATCCAGTGAGATCTACCGCGGTTCCTTCGTTTCATTTCTCTCTTTTCTCGACGACTTCCACAAGAAAAAGGCAAACATGGAGGTCCTACGCACCATCTTCAAGCGCAGCAAGCCAAAAGTGGTTCAACCGCCCAAGGTCCCCACCGACGATGTCTACCCCGTCCATTTCTTTGACGACACCAAGCCATTCCGTGGCATGCTCCTGAACTGGACCCTTCGTTTCGACGATGTCCTCGACGCCGACAAGCTCCAGAGTTCGTTGTCGCGGTTACTTGAAATCGGAGACTGGAAGAAGTTGGGCGGTCGCATGAGGCTCAGCGTAAGCTCCCCTCTACCCTTTGCTCCCCCGCACACCCACTTATACGATACCCTCGCCTTAACTTAACCCAGAACGCACACAAAGGCTAACATACCTCTTCTAGCCTGACGACAAGCTCGAACTTCACGTACCTGAATGCTTCACCCCGGAACGACCTGCCATCCGCTTTTCCCACGATGTTCACGACTTTCCCATCGCAGACCACCCTAACGCAAAGCACCTCCCCAAGTCAACCTCAGTCCCCTCAATACAACCCGGTGTGGTAAACTTCTACACCCTCGGTGCCCGCCCCGGCGCGCCCATGACTCTCGAAGATCTCCTCACCTCAGATGAACCCCAGATCCAACTGCACGTCATCTCCTTCACAGACGCAACCGTCGTCGGCCTTCTCTTCTCACACGTTCTCTTTGGCGCTGCCGGCATGCAATCTCTCGTTACAAACTGGTCCCTCGTCATGGCCGGCCGCGAAGCCGAAGTCCCTGCCCTCTGTGGTGCCCGCGAAGACATTCTTGAGGACGTCGGCGTCCAGTCCGACCCAGACAAGGAGCCCTTCCTCCTCGACCCCCGCCAGCTGAAAGGTCTCCGCCACCTGCGATTCAACATCCGCTTCCTCTGGGATATGTGGCGCCGTCCAGAAATCGAGTCCAAGGTTCTCTGTCTCCCCCCCAAGTTCGTGTCAGACCTTCGCGCCCGCGCCATGGCCGACCTGCACGCGATGGACGAAAAGGGCGCTCTCGGCGCGGAAGAAGAAGCCCCCTTCGTCTCCGAAGGTGACGTGCTCACCGCATGGTGGACCCGCATGGTCTGCACCGCCCGTGGCGGCAAGCGCTCCGTCACCGTTCTCAACGCCGTCGACATCACCGGTCGCCTCAAGTCCGTCTTCGCCCCAGGAAAGCACTACGTCCAAAACTTCGCACTCGGCACCTGGACTATCCTGTCGTCGGCGGAAGTCGTCAAGGCTCCGCTCGGCTACGTCGCAAAATGCTTCCGCTACGACATCCAGACCCAAACCACTCCCTCCCAGATCATGGCATTCATGCGTCGCCTTCGCGAGGCAGGCCGTTGCGGCGACCAGCCCGTCTACGGCAAGCCGGACTCTATGCTCATCATCTTCACCAACTGGAGCCGGTGCAAGTTCTTCGAGTGCATCGACTTCGCGCCCGCCGTCGTTCCCCGCGTTGACCCTGCCGCCGCTGCTGCTGCCAACAGACACTCTGCCACCTCCGCGGACGGCGAGATCACCGCCACCGCACCGCAAGACCCGGAAAAGGCCGCTGCGGAAGCGACCGCCACTGAGGTCTCATCCGAGCTCGCCGCGAGGAAGCCACCTCCGGGGAAGCTGTCGTACCACCACTCCCTCGCTCGCACCCGCAGCGTGCTCAGCAGGAACGTGTTCACCATCCTCGGCAAGGACTTGTCGGGTAACGTGTGGGTCAGCGCGCTGGGCCACCCCGAGTGCTGGGAGCATCTCGAGAAGTACATCGCGACCTCGTCCAAGTAAACACGCGTCAATAGTTGGGTCTCATTTGGCATAGACAGAGGCAGTGTCAAGTCACCTCCATAAAGGAGATGGCTTAGTGAACGGCACCTTCCATTATTATTATTACTACGCCTAAATCCCTCCCTCAATACATGTCACTCCCTTCATATGCACTGCTAGGAGTTTTGTTCTGCTTCACAGTTAGGTTGTCGCCGATGGTACCTTTGGGTGGTTGATGAATACGGGATATCTCAGTGGCTTTTGTTTCTCTGAATCGGTTAGACTCATGATGATTGATGATGACTGGTGGAAGCGAGGTAGTGAGACTGGTAGTTATGGAAAAAAGAATTATCGTAACTGTTCCATCGACTGATCTTTGGAGTGTACTATTTTGAACCAGTAGAAACGTCTGGTTTTCTCTAATTCTATTCGGATAACAATATTTTGTAACTAACTTTTTAGTTGTCGGAGTATGGTCCGGTCGGCTTGAATCCCAACAGGCTGTACCATTCACTAACAGTCAATCGTATACTACACTCTCAGCACAAATTTAGTCGCGAGGGAGTTGAAGAATACTAAGTAGAGAATTGAGTTTATTCCTAGAGCCAACGTGTATGACAAAGAAGATTGCGTTCTACGCTGGTATCAAATAATCTAGGGAGGAAAAAAGGGCTACAGATGAAGGTATCGCTGTTGTCGTACATGCGTGAGCGTGCTGGTATGAAGAATTGTAGGAAAGCCCTACTAATAAGAAACCAAAAACTCCTACGCCCGCCTTGCGCCGTGCTCACAGTCGCATCTAAACATCATCAAGCTCACGAGTCGTCCTGGTCCATGAAGAACTTGACAATCTCTTTCAAATCAAACAGGGTGACGCCGCGGCGTGGATAGCAGATATACACCTGCTCACCGAGAACGCCAAACTTGTCCCTGAACTCGGCCTTCCTACCAAGCCCGAGACTCTTGACGATGGCCGCGTACGTTTTGCTGAGGAACTTAGCCCGGGCGCCGTGCAAGTGTTGCCCGGGGACGAATCGCTCGCTGACGCCGGCGCCAAAGGTGACGGGGCCCGAGATGCACGACAGGGCGTACTCAATGAGGACTTCGATGGTACCGTGCGGGGCGTTTGGGAAGTCGAGAGCCCACTTCACCTGCCAGCCGTACCGCGGCGCGAGCTGCGCGAGTACGACCATGCAGAGGACCTCGCCGTCCTTTTCGGCCGAGAAGTAGCGGCGGTGTGACTGATCGATCCATGGACGGATCTCAGTCATGTGGACTTGCTTCTTCTCTTTGCGCTTCTCCTTCCATGCGGCGATGGACTTGTCGGCGCGGCTTATAAAATCTTCGTTGGGCTTCACCTCGTGGATCTTGATACCCTCGCGCTTGACGCGACGAGCAAGGCGGTTATCCGGGGCGGTGTGCTGGTCGGCATCGGCTCGTTGCTCTTCGGTGCAGGACATGGTGCGCCAGCCGATGCGCCGACCGAGAATTTCCTGGACTTTGTTCGACACAAGCATCCACACGGGCGTGAGCTTGAGCTCCTTGGTAACGAATTCGACAAAGGCAGGAATGACTTCCTCGTATTGGCCGCGGTCGCAGAGCGGATCGCCAGTGATCATGGCAAACTTGCCTTGTTTGACGTAGCCGACGGCCGCACCGCTGCTATGGCGCCATAGCTCAAAGCGCTCGTCCAGCCAGGATGTGTTGGTGGCGTCACCGTAGTTAGCGATGAGTTCTTCGAGAGCTGGCATTTCTCTGCCTGCCCAGATTTTGGTGGTGTCTGCGTTGGGGTGGGGGAGATTGAAGGAGCGTTGAGGTAGGGACTTAGGATCGCGGTAGAAGAGTGAGCCGTATCGAATATCACCCAAGTTGAGAAGGAGAAAAACGATGCGGTCGAGACCAAGACCTGCGCCACCGTGTTCGGGGGCGCCCAGGTCGAATGCCTCAAGATACTCAGACATTTCGTCTTCCGAAATTCCATTCTCGGCCATGCTCTTTCGCAGTTCCTTCGGGTTATTGATGCGTTGGCCGCCTGTGCAGATTTCCTGGCCGCGGACGAAGATATCGAAAGAGTTTGTCCAGAAGGGGTCCTCGGCCTTATGAGTATAGAATGGACGGGCGTTGGCGGGAAATTTGTCGAGTATGTAGTAGTCAGTTTTGTACTTTTCCTTTACTAGCTCTCCGAGTCTGATCTCGTCTCGAGTTGAAAGGTCTTCATCGGCGACGTCTCGGCCGTCATCGCGCAGCATCTGCAGACCCTCGGGGAAGGGGATGATGGGAGTCTCCTCAAGCCAGACAAGATCTTCACTTGGCCACCTCTCCCGGATGATTTTGAGCTCAGGCATGGTGTGCACTGCCGTAAAAATGTTCTTGAGAACCTGGTCGAGAACCTTCAGAAGCTCGTGGTAATGCTTGTGAATCTTCATCTCGATGTCGAGGCCGGTATACTCTGTCAAGTGGCGGTGGGTGTTGGAGTTCTCGGCACGGAAGACAGGGCCAACCTGCGGGTGTCAGTAATGGTTCATCCCAAGGTGTCATTCAATGCGATGCATACCTCGTAGACCTTGCCAAAGTCGGCTGAAATAGCCATCTGCTTGGCCAATTGGGGGCTCTGCGCCAAGAAGGCGCGACGGCCAAAGTAGTTGAGCTTGAATACCTCAGCGCCGCTTTCTGTAGCAGCTGGCTGCAGCTTAGGTGTTTGAATCTCAATGAAGCCGTTGTTGTCGAGGGTTTCGCGGAACTTGCGGGTGATCATAGCGCGGACACGGAAGAGAGCTTGGTTGGAGGGATGTCGCAGGTCGAGGACGCGGTTGTTAAGCCTGTTGTTCATGCTCTCGGGTGGTTGGTAATTGCTGAATGGAGGCGCCTGCGCAGGGTTGATTAGGTGGATGGAGTAGATGTCGACCTCAACATCATGGTGATACGCTGACTTGACATCCTCGACGGGTTTCTTCAGAGAACCGGAAACCTGGACGATGGACTCCGGGTGCAGCCGTTGCACCCACTTCACCATGTTTGGCGTCACGTCATGCAGTACTCCCTGGATGGTGTCGGTCTGATCGCGGAACAGAATAAAGTCGAGGTGCTTGGAGATGTTGCGCTGTGTGTGGATTCGGGCGCGGAAGGTGACTTTGGAACCAACACCTAGTTGGCCCACCTCGGCGATGGTGTTGAGTTCGGTTGGGTAGTTTTCCTCGCTTCCCTCGCCGTAGCGGGCTTTCGTCGCGTCGTCTTCGATCTTGCGAGCCTCCTCGTATTCTCGCCTCCTGCGCTCTTCCAGCTCTCGCTCCAGCTGCTCCCGACGCTCCTGCTTTTGGCCCCGTTCCATCCTCTTCAGCTCGCCACTCCTCGTCGGGCTTCTTCCGTAACTAGACTTGCTTGAACCACTCGATTGACTAGTCTTACTCGACCTCGGCGTCTGCTTCTCGTATACGGTTGTCTTGGTGGTGGACGGGATGGACTGGTCCGAGTTGCTTTTCATCGACAACCTGTGCGCAATACGCGACAGGGGGTTCGTTGAGGGCGGTGCCCTCGGGGTCTCTGATTCCATCATGTTGATGTTGGTGTGTCACTGTCGCCGCCCCTTGGCGAATGTCGGGTGTGAGGTGTGTGTAGATGCTGTTGGTTTCTCGGCAACGGGTATCAGGAAGAATTACGTCGTGAGAAAAGCCAAGACAGATTTTGGGGGAGGAGGGGATATATGGGTAGATCACTGCAGGTACCAGTCTGGACACACGGGGCTTTGAGGACGAATGAGCAAGAAGCAAAAGGGACGGGAGCTGGGGAGGGTGGATGACAAAAATAAAAAGGGTGGCATGGACAAGAAGGACACCGACAATAGTCATGATGAGGGCACTCGGCGCACATCAGAGTCCGCGGCGGACAAGGCTCTCCGCCCGGGAGGAACGCTGTTGCTACCTGTAATACCCGTCCAGAGCTTCAGCCCTTTACATTGGGCATCAGGTACGTGTGACTTGGCCATGATCAAGCAGCCGCGACTTCAGACCGCGCAAGTCTTGGTTCCAGGCGGCGACCAAGACGCTTACACGGCAGGACGGCAGGGCGGGCATGTTCCAGACTGACGTTCGGGTGGTGAAAATACGTCAGGGCGCCAAGGGCAGCGACGAAGTACACGGTACCTGCGGGAAGGAGTACCTGCCCTACCTTACCTCTACCTCTATTGTGCCGTTGCGGACAGGGCAGGCACGAGTAGAAAAAAGTTTGCCGAAAGCAACAGAGAAAGGCAGGAGCAATGGATCGATCGCAGGTGCAGGTGCATCGGACAACACTGGGCGGTGGCCCCCGGCGGTCCCTTCCCTGGCAAGATGCGAACTCACGTCGTGACTTCCTTACTCTTTTTTTTAGAGTGAGACGTTTCCTCGCCTTCCTGCCGCGGCGACCATGTGGTGTCAGTGCAGCGTCATTTGGTGTGGGGCATGGTACGTGCACTGCGGTACGTACCGCCAGAGACACGGGAAGAGAGGAAACAGCAAAGGGCCGGGGAAGGTGGAAGGGGCAAGGGAAGGTCACGGACGGCGAGACCACGCTCATGACTGGCTGATATCATATTGCAGCGGCCAGTCGAGGACCGTTTGCTCCGGGGCAGATACCTGATACCTCACACCTTACACTCTAGTCTGCTGGTACCTTAGTGTGGTGGAAGGCAAGGTCGTCTCCGCTGCTTCCCGTCTTCTGGCATCGTCTGGAAACCGCGACATCTGCATCCCGCAGGTAGCTCCGATCACATCCCGGAAGGTACGGCCCCACACCTGCCCTCTGCTGCACCTGGTGAGCCTCTACTGACGTCAGATCGCCGGCACCCGTCGAACCCCGTCGCTGTCTAGCCACGTCTGCCACCTTCCCATCGAGTCACATTCTCGACCCAGGTCGTCAATCACTCTTCCAGCTCATCCGCCGCGCCGTTTTCCTGCTACCGCTGCTGCTGTTGTCATTGCAACACCCCGACACTGCTCTAGCCACCGTCCCGTCTCAGGCTGGCAGGTTTTCGTCTCTAGACAAGCCGCAGCTATCCAATACCACGACGCATTCAACACGCTCTTGTGCCGCACACTAAAGGCTCGACGTGCCGACATCAACACCCTCATCGCCCAAACAGGCTACCTCGCCAGGCTGATCCTCCCCTCCAACTCGAATAAGAGACCCCGATCTCATCTGCCAAGGCTGTCCCGGCTGCCGCAGGGCACCTCCGCCAAGTCCAACCAACTTTCAACGTCAACGACACCTGACGCCCAACCTCCACCACCAGCCCGGAGCCGCCAGTAGCCCGCCGACCTTTTACCTCTCCGGGTGCCACCAAAAGCTTCCTATCGAGCTCTTGATTTGTCAACCCGTCCCCATCTTCCCTCCTTCTCACTCCTCCCATCCATTATCAATCGTCCTCTGTTTCCGTCGCACCCGGACGACAGCGGCCCCCATTGGCCTCACCGCATCCGTCGTTCGACAATGTTCTTTTGATTTGCGTCCGATAGTCCGAATTTCTCAGCACCCACCGGCCACCAGCCCGTCACCTGCAGCTGCACCGCTTCCGCGCATTCCGCACTCCCAATGAAGTCCAACAGGCTCACCCGCACCGTCTCCAACATATCGAACCTGTCCAAGTCTAGCAAGAACGGCAGCAAGAACGGGAGCAAGGCCAACAGTAAGGTCAATAGCGCCGCTACCAGCAGAGCCGGTACTCCCGACGGTGAATATGAAAATCCACTGGAGAACATCGCTCGTTGGCGCCTGACCGCCAACGCGGTCGCACTGCGCTCCGGGGCCGCCTTTGCCTTCGGGCTGCAGAACCTGTCCGCTCCCGTTCCTCCCGCTGCAAATAGGGTCATCTGGCTAGACTCAACATTGTCAGAATGGTCTGGTCCAGAGAAGATCAAGGTCGATGTCTACCTTCCTCCCCATACCAAGGCTGGCAAGCCCACCGGGAACTTCCCTGCCGTCGTCAACTTTCATGGCGGAGGCTTCATCCTGGGACAAGGAACCGATGACGCCCGATGGGCCGGCGCCGTAGCTTCGGCACTCAACGCCGTCGTCTTCTCCGTCAGCTACCGCCTGGCTCCGGGCTATCCCTTCCCTACCCCGGTGGAGGATGCTGCCGACTCCATCTTGCAGATCGTTGCACGTGCAGATGAGTTCCTCCTCGACAAATCCAAAGTCTTCGTCTCGGGCTTTTCGGCCGGAGGCACGTTGGCCCTCGCCAGTTGGAACCTCCTGCAAGAGCCAGAGAGGTGGGGTTATGAGCTTAAAATCCCGGTCCCCGAAATTTCCGGGATCGTGCTCTTCTATCCGCTCCTCGATTGGACAATCACGAGGCCAATGAAGCGCGAGACATGTGGCAGGCCAGACATGACTCTGCCAAAGGGCATGACCGATCTCTTTGACGCATCCTATGTCTACCCTCCTCGGCCCAGGTCTGAGCGCGACGATCCGCGGCTTTCCCCGGGACTGATGACAAACGAGATGATAGACCGGCTCCCACCCATCCACCTATGCATGTGCGAATACGATATGCTGCTATTGGAGGGCCAGAAGTTTGCTGAAAGGGTTCAGACCCGTGGAGGCCGGATCAGCACTCGCGTGGTCGACACAGAAAAGCATGCATGGGATAAGCCGCCACCATTTACACCAAAAGAGAGTGTCATGGTGGAGTATCACAAGGCCATTGACGCCCTTAGAGGATGGCTTGGCTTAGGCGCTCTGGAAAGCGATGAAATATTCGATGGGACGATACCAAGGATAGAGATTACGAACGACAGCGAAGACAGTACATGAGATGATTGGAGCCATGGGCTTCATTAATATGGAGTGTGTAAGTTAGGTTGCTACAGTTTTGTCCTTACTTTTCACTTGGCAGATATCCAATACAGCGTAACGCACTGTTTCATTCAACCTACCGAGACTTTGAAATCTCGTGCTAGTGAACAACCAATGCCCAGACTGGTCTAATGGCATTTGACCTGCCAACATGGCATTCGCGATGTCTCACAGAACCCCATGCAATCCTGCGAGACGACACGTCTGCATAATAGCATCTGCATCCACCCACATGTAGCATCTACACCTGAGCGTTTGATACATAGTTCGAATCCTCGATAATGCCATTCTTGAGTTGATTACGCCGCGCACAGATATTGTTGAAAAGAGAGCAGACGTCTGAGGGCTCTCGGTCCCGAGAAGGGAGGGCCAGCACCCGTGTTGAACCACACCGCGATTGGACTCGTCTGAAGTCAGTGATCAGATGACTAGGTCACGTTCATCTGGTCAGTGCTTTCTTTTGTGGTTTCCGATTCCTTCCTAACTACTCTATATCAATATTCCATTCGTATGCAGTGTGCTTTCTATCGACGTACTTTTGCTGGGTTTCAGCAAGCGGCTTAGTGCGTTATTGCAGTTGGTTGTTTGCAATTATTCCATATTCATTGGCTTGCAAGTAGCATCGGCTGCTCTGTGTAGGTAGGCTTTTGGAGCGGGTCCACGAGCTGCTGTGATCAACTGGGGACTGCCAGCTTCTTCGTTCGCCCACTGCCGTAGTTGGGGAGATATGTTGAGGTCGGTGAGTGTAGATTGCGGGTGCTCGTTCTTCCGAAAGAGGCGACTTGGAGGCTCTCCCTCCGCGTCCTGCACGCATGTATATGCGATTACCTAGGTCAAGTATACACGGGTTCTCACTTGGATGGTAGATGCCAACTCCTCCTTTCATTCCCGCACTGCAATGATGGGCCCTGTGAGGATATTGATCTGTGGCCTCGGTGCCCCGACTTTCGGTCGCGGTGAGAGCCTCTCGAAATTGACATGAATATTTGAGACTGTAGAAACATCGGCAGGTCCCAGTGGTGAGTTTTGAGTTTCGGAGTTCTCTAACTTCAACGGTAGAGTTGAAGGGGCCTGGGAGAAAAGCCGAGAGAGACAGAGAGGAGGCGGCAAATGAGTCTTGGTACTTATTTCCTTCGTTTTCATCTCCGAGGTCTTGTTCTTATATGCCTTTTCTGCGCGATAAGACTAGCCACAGGTAGTTGCGCTCCTCGCAACGTCAGCAATGCTTTCGATACTAAGCAAGGATCGGCCGCCTCGGACTAGGCCGCCTCGGACTAGGCCTCCATTCTCAAGGGCAGAGGGTCCTTAGCACGATCGCATCGTGGGGTCTGTTACAGGGATCGGCCGCCACAGTATGGAGTTGAGCTAGCGGCCCCGGTAAGATTACATCCTGACTATTTGATCCAGAGTATACCGCATACTGTATTTTAGCACACCAAAGTGCTTACCATACTTGCTTACTCACTGGATTCACAAATTGCTCTCATAATTACCTATGGGATGGTTGCTTGGTTTGATTAGCGGGGGAGTTAAATCTCGCCTTGGTCTAGATTTTGCCGAATGGGACTTTTGATAGGCAAGATGGCTTTTGGAGGTCCAGCGGATCGCAAAGGTGATGGGATTCTGCGGCAGAACGCCTCCTCCGCCATTAGCCTGGAGGACGGTCAGCATGGTACTTTGAGATCGGGATGATACACTAATCAATGTATTTTTCTGACTCTGACGACCATATGCTGGCGATTCCAATGAGTCGGGACTTTGCTAAGGTGTCTCGACACTTGCAAGACGGCACCGATACAACAACGTTCCCACCTGACTCTCGGCCCGGTCCCGCTTTTCAATATAAACTCTGGCTCGCGCTGGGCCCTAACAAGCAAGTCATTTTTGGACCTTTGGTTCAAGCTTTTTTCTCGCTTGTGACTGGCGAAAGCGGCTCAGAGAGCCCCTGGAACGGCAACACAGTCATCCACGATGCCGCGTCAGACCTGCATCGTGCTTCCGTACCAGGCACGATCTGGGCCTTGGGACCCTGCTAGCCTTACGGGGCTGGAGGCAAACGAATGCGGTGGTTTCCTTGGGTGATCGTGAGCCTTGTTTGGCGGGTCCGTCATCCGGCTCGGAGATTCGTCACGGCTTCGTTAGGTCTTACTGCGGTTGACCGCTTGCTGCTTTACAAGGGCGAGGTCGGCCGCCCGGCCGCCGCGGTGAGGTCTAGTCGCTGGGGACAGGATCTGAAGATGGGTACGGTACGTTGAGTATGGAACTTTGGTGTTTATACTGCGATCGTGTTACTGGGCGAAGCACAAGGCGAAATGCTCTTACCGGACTCACCTACTGTGTATCCTCTCACAGGTCGAGCGATGCTCAACATGGGACTTTGGTGCTGACCTCTTACGGGGATAATACTTTGTGGGCAAGTACTTACAATATCCAGTTGCGAAAATTGAAGCCTCAGTCCTCCACAAAGAGACTATCTCATATCATTTTGTGAAGAATTCTTTTATGAATTTTTATACCTTTTAGAAGAAAGGTTATATTTAACTACCTGTATAACCCTCGATCTACTACCCTTAGACCTTATCCTAATTAGGCGAAAATAATTAACTATAAAAGAACCTCTAAATATATTAGCTAGGACCTCTATAAAGTAGGGGAAAGAACTTTTAAATATATTAGCTAGAATCTCTATAGAGTAAGGAGAAAAGCTTTTAAATTTATTAGTCCCCTCTATTATAAGTAACTTATATATATAATAAGTCCTTAGAGTAAGCTTATTAATTAGTATATACTATATATATTATTATTACTACTAATAAGAAGTATAAAACTAAAATTAGCTAAGAACTTAAATTTAACCTTAAGTTTAAACTAAAGTTTAAAAAGAAAACTATTTACTTTATTATATAAATAATTAAGTTACTTTATATAAAAAGCTAACTTTTTAATTCTAATTTAGAGATTATTAATAATATAAAAAGATTAATAGAGGGTTTAAAATAAAATAAAGTTTTTTTTTTTTCTTTTTTTTCTTTATACTTTAAGGGGTTTCTTTTTATATAATATTATAAAGAGAGAAAAGCTTAATAAAAGTTATTATTATATCTTTATTTCTAACCTCTATTTTAAAGTTATAATACCTTATTTATAAATATATTAGTTTAATATAATAAGTAACTTAATACTTATTACTTATTTATTAAGATATAAGTAAGAAAGAAATAAAAAGAAAATATATAAAATTAAAAACTATTATAAACTAATATATTAAAACTATTTATAAAAAATTATAAAACCTCCCCCCCCCCCTTTTATTATAACTTTTCTTAGTTTTAAAAAAAAGTAATAAAATAATTAATACTTATATCTAATAAAATTATATCTATTATTCTACCTCTCTAGCTTTTATAGCTTTAGTATTATATTTATATTATAATCTTATTCTCTAACTTTATAAGGTTATTAATAGCTTATATTAATAGCTTTATAGAGAAAAAGAGGGACTTCTCTATATTTATATCCTTATTAATAACTTTAGCTTACTAATTACCTATTAAAACTTTATTTTATATAATCTTTATAATAGTAATTATTAGATTATTTAAAACTTTAACTCTAGTTATATAAAAAGCTAAGAGATATATTATAGCTATACTAAAGCTATTTATATAGCTCCTAGCTATATCTTAAGTAGTAATATAGTTAATAGGGGGGATATCCCTAAAATATTTAGCTATAAGCTTATTAAGTATTTTATTAGCTTTTTCTAAAGTTTTATTAAAATAGTTAATATAATAATAACTTAAATAAACCTTACTTCTATAGCTATATTAATAAAGTTTATAGAGGACCTAGCTATAAGCTTTATTATACTTAAGCTTTTTATAATAGCTACTAAAGCTATTAGGAATTATAATAATATTAATATCCTATAAGAGAGCTTTAGGGACCTCTTTATATTTATTCTTAAAGAAGCTATTATAATTTTAATTTAGAAATATATCCCTCTAGAACTCCTTATTTATCTTTATACTTCTAGCTATTATAATAAATAGTTTTATAGTATAACTATTATTATAAATCTTATTAAATACTAATATAAAGGCTTAGATAGTATCTTAGTTAGTATAAAAACTACTTTATAGCTTAATATAAAGGGTTTTATTAAGAGTATTTTATTTATAATAATATAGTAGATATTATTATTAATAGGCTTATTCTTAAAAATATCTTAAGTTATTAACTTAATATTATAATAGGAAGTAAGGTTAATATATATAAAGTTAATAGAATTATTAAGCTTTTATTAAGTAACTATAATAGTAAGCTAGAAGTTATTATTAAACTTAAAATAGAAAGCTATTATAATAGTTATATTCTAAAGGGCTTTAGCTACTTATTAATATTATTTAAATAAAAAAGAGTATTAGGGATCTATAGGGGGTTATACTTACTATTAAGGATCTAAAAGAGGGGATATTATTACTAGCTTAAGAGAATTATTAGTAATAGCTAAAGATATAAAATTATTATTACTATTAATATTATAGGAAGTAGCTTTAATTAGCTAAATTAGAAGGTTATAAGGGTTACTAATATTAGCTTAAAAAGGTTATTAGTAAAGATATAAAGATATAAAGATATAAAGCTATTAATTATAGTAATATAAAAAAGAAGTTTTATAAGTTAAGTTAGAGAGTAAAGAAAGTATCCTTTTATACTTTAGATCTTAAAAGCTATAATATAAAAAGTACTACTATTAATAATTATAATACTTTTAATATTATAATATTACTATTATAAGAGGGGTAATAATATCTATAGTAGTATTTTAACTATAGGTTTAAAAAGAAATAGATACCTTTTATAGTAGAGGTTTTAAATTAATATAATAGGGGAAGGTATATATAAAGAGGTAGGAGTAATAAGATATAATAGATATTACTATATTAGTAAATAGTTTATTATAATATATAGATAGTATAAGTAGTCTTTAATAGTAGTAATATTAATATATAAAGTAAGTTTTTAGCTTAGTTTAAGTTTAAAATAAAGCTAAGTAAAGTAGAAGTACTAAAGCTAACTTAATAAAAAAGGTATACTTTAGTAGCTAAAATTAATAATATATAGTTAATATAGTAGTATTATTAAATAGCTTATAATAATATCTATTAAGGGCTAAGAGTAAAGCTAAGAATAAGATATAGATAATATCTATATTTCTTCTATTAAGCTCCCCTATTAGCTTATATATAATATTTTTCTAGCTTAAGCTAAATACTTAAGTATTTATACTATTTTATAACTTCTTATTTCTATACTTTAAAGTAATAAACTACTTTAGGTTTAGTTTATAAAAATATCCCTTATAAAAGGTTACTTAATATCTTAAGTAGATAATTAATATTAAAGGATTAGAAGAGTTATAAAGAAAGAATAATTATATTTAAAGCTTACTTTAGATCTAATTAACTTATTATTATTTAGTATAAATAATTAATTAAAATTCTAAATATCTATTTATTAGGTCTAACTATTAATAGCTTTAGCTATAGCTTTATCTTATTTTATATATAATATTATTAATTCTCTTTAGTAGTAGCTTAATAGTTAATTTTTATATCTTATAAAACTATATATCTCTTATTATTCTTTTAGCTAGATATTTTAATATCCTACTTATTTTATAATCTTATTCTCTAGCTTTATATAGTTATTAATAGCTTAGATAAGTAGCTTTATTAAGAAGAAAGTAAGCTTATAGCTTAAGCTATCCCTAGCTTTACGCTCTATAAATTAGTAATTTATTAGAATTTTATTTTATATTATTTTCTAGATTCTTATTTTATTATTATTAGATAGGTTAACTTTATTAATATAAATTATTAAGAGATATATTATTACTATAGTAATATTATTAATATAGCTTTTAGCTATATCTTAAATAGTTAGCTTTATAGTAGCTTAAATAAGTTTAAAATATTTAACTAAAAGTAAGCTAGTATTCTTATTAATAATACCTAAATAGTCCTCTAAGAATATAGTATAGAAATTACTTAAGTAAGCTTTTTTTTTATTATATTTAGTCTTAAAGAGGATCTAAATATTAATCTTATTATATTTTAGCTTTTTATAAGAGCTATTACTACTATTAGGGATAATAATAACTTTAACTTACTATAAGAAGGTTCTAAAAACCTCTTTATATCTATTCTTAAAGAATTATATCTAACTATTATAATAGAATACTTCTTATATTTAGTCTTAGCTAATCTTAATCCCCTTAGCTATAATAATAAACTACTTTATTATATTATTACTTTAGTAAAGCTTCTTAAGAGCTAAAATAAAAGCTAGTTAAGTATTTATAATAATATAGAAAGTAATATAATAACTTAATATAAATACCTTTATCTTTAGGATTATTTCTTAATAGAGGATATAGATCTTATTATTTATTAGCTTATTCTTAAGAGTATCTTAAGATATAGACTTAGTAGTATAATAAGAAGTAAAGTTCTTAGAGATAAACGCTAAAGTTTTATTAATTATATATTAAAGGGAAAGTATTATAGTAGTTATCTTTTAAGAGGTCTTAGTTACTTATTAGTATTATTTAAATAGAAAAAAGTATTAAGGATCTATAGGGGGCTATACTTATTATTAAGGATCTAGAGGAAGGGATATTACTATTAACTTAAGAGAGCTATTAGTAATAGCTAAAAATATAAGATTATTATTACTAGTAGTATAAAAAGAAGCTTTAATTAGCTAAGTTAAAAGGTAATAAATATTATTAATATTTACTTAAGAAGGTTATTTATAACTAATAAAGATATAAAGATATAAAGCTATTAATAATAATAATATAGAAAGGAAGGTTTATTAGTTAGGTTAGAAAGTAAAGATAGTTTATTTATTATACTATTTTAATTTAAAGAGAGAGGAATAATAATAAGTAGAAAAAAGGTACTAGCTAAGCTTATTATAAAAGCTTTAATAGTTTATAGTTATAAATAAAAATATAAGTATAGTTATTATTATAATAGGTTTTTAGCTTAAATATAAATAATAAGTAAGGTTTTTAATAATAGAGATCTTAATAGAAACTAATAAGGTAGTTTAAAAATATAAAAAGTATATACTAATAAGTAAGAGTAATAAGCTAAGCTAAATATAGTATTATTAGTAAATAGCTTATAATAAGGGAAATAATTATATAGTATAGTTAGTTAAAAATATTAATAATTTACTATATTTACCTCCTTATATAGGAATATATAATATTATAAAGCTATACTTAATAAAAAAAATAAATATTATTAAAAGAAATAGCTACTATTTAAGGAAATAACTACTATTTAGGGGAAATAATTACTATTCTTACTATTTAAAGTTAAAACTAACTTACTAAATATTTTTAAATAGATCTCTTATATTTATAAATAAATACTTTTTCTCTATTTTATATCTATTTATTTCCCCCTACTTTATTACTTTATATTATATCTAAAGCTTTTTTATTATAAAAATAACCTTTATTATAACTTCTTAAAGTATTTTATTTTCTATACTATTTAGAAATATCTATAGAGTTATAAATAACTATATCTTAGTTTTCCTTATTACTATAATAGATCTATTTATAAAGTAATATACTATAAGAAGCTTTAATAAGGAGTATTTTATCCCTATTTATATAATATATACTTTACTTATTAAACTTAGTTTATTATTTAATATAAATATTAGAGAGAAATCTATAATCTTAAGTAGCTTTAAAGATACTTTATAGTTTATAACTAAGGGATTCTACTTTTAGCTATTAGTTTTAGCTATTCTTATAATATAGTTTTTTAAGCTTATAGTAGATATAGAAAGTTTATAATAATAGAAATTAAAGTTTAATAAGATTACTTTTTATATCTATAATATTAAAGATATAAAACCTAAGATAGAATTATTTATAGTTAAGCTTTTATATATATTTATATATTACTTTAAATTTATCTCTCTAAAAGAAGATATCTATAAGTAAGTATAAAAAAATAGTTTAACTAAAGAAGAAGTTCTTAAAAGTAAAGTAATTTCTAGTTTTTTATAATCTATCTTTTAATTTAATATAGCTAATAAAAGGGGTATAAGGATATAAAAAGGTTATCTTTACTACTTATAAGGAAGTATAAAAAACTACTTCTTAGTGTTATATAGTTTATAAGCTATATATAAGTAATAGTAATAATCTTACTTTTTTATACTAAATAATAAAAAAAATAGAAGTAAAGTAGGAAATAAGATTTAATTTAATAAAGTTAGACTAAAATAAATAAAACTATTTAAATTAAAGGCTTTACTATATAGTTTAAGTAGTAAAGAATATTATATTACTTATAATATTTTATTTATATAATTTATTAAAGTTTAAGATAGATCTCTATACTTAAGTAACTTACTTAAAGCTAAAGCCTATTAATTACTAATATAATAGAATAGAGGAGTATAAGAACTAAAGAAACTAATTATATAAAAGGAAAAGTAATATAGCTTATTATTATCTTCTAATATTTATTCTATATAATATAGCTAGCTAGACTAATACTATTCCTCTCCTATTATTCCTATAATACTTTACTAATATAAGTTAATATTATTATATTAGTTTATAAAGTTAGATTATATTAATAAAAATATCTCTTAAGATATTTATACTTACCTACTTAATTAATAATAAAGAAAGATAATTTATTTTATATAATATAGCTAGCTAAACTAATACTCTTATTTATAAGGAGTATAGCTTTAACTCTAATATATTTTTATATTTTAGAAAAAGATATTATTAAAATAAGTATAGAAGTCTAAAAAATTAGGATTATTTAGTATTTACTTAGTTATAAGATAGCTATCTTAGCTTATATTTTCTTTAATAATAATAAAGATTTATTTTACTTTTTATAATTTATATTAAAGTAATAAATCTTTTAACTAAAAGTTCTTAGTTTCTTAGACTTATTAGTTTATTATAGTAGTTAGAAAACTAAATCTATTAGTTTAATTCTTTATACTTTATACCTATATAATCTACTACTTTAGAATATTTAAACTTTTAGATAATATATAAATTATTACTACCCCCTTTTAGAGTATTTAATATATTAATAAGCTTAAAGAGCTTATAATAAGTAGCTTTAAAGTTATTAGTAATAAAGAATATAAAGTAGATACCTTTAGTTTATTCTATTAAGATAGAAGCTTTACTTTATTAAAAATATACTTTTAAGCTAATTACTACTTATCTACTAACTATAAAAATAATAAGATATTATATATCTTTAATATTAGAAATAGTAGGGATAGCTTTAAAGTTAGCTTTATAGTAGTTTTTTTTAGTCTTAATTAAGGAGATATATTTATAAACTAATCTAGATATAACTTAAGTTATTAGTTTTAAATTATTAAGTTTAATATTAAATTAGTTTTACTTCTTAAAGTTAATATTATAGAAACTTATAATAGTCTTCTATATTATAGATTTAGTAGTTTCCCTATATATAGGGAAAGTTTTAATTATCTATTAATCTTAATACTTATTCTTAATAAAGAGCTTTAAATCTAGCTCCCTTTAGAGCTTATTAATAATAGCTATTATAATATTACTATTAATAAATTAGTTAAACTTTATATTAAAGCTATTAATATCTTAAGAAGATATATTAATTAGAAGCTTTAATAAAATATAATATTAATAAGTATTTAAAATATAAAAGAAGTAAATATATTTATACTTATAAGGGTTTTTATATATTTTTAGTTTATAAGAGTATAAAATAATTTAAATTATAATACTTTAAATTAAGCTATATATATTTTCTCCTTAGTATATAAATAAAAGAAGTAGAAAGAAATCTAAAAGAGATAAATAGTAGTTTAAATAATTAGCTAAATACTAATTATATTAGTAAAGTTTATAAAGTAATATAAAGTAAATATTTATTTTATAAGTAAATATTAAAAGGAATAATATTATATTAAATAAGTAAATAAATAAGATATAATAGGAATTAAGTTTTATAGCTTAGGTTTAAATAAAATAGAAGTAGAAATATTAATCTTCTTAGTAAATAAGTAAGTAAATAGGATATAATAAATATTAATACTTTTAGCTTAATTTAGGATAGATTATTCTTATATTTAATATAAAAAAGCTATTTTTAGATATTACTAATATTTTTATTTTAGTTTATAAACTTTATAGTGAGGTATTTAGTTTTTTAATAAGATTTAGTTTATAATAATATATATATTTATATTTTTATATTAAAACCTTTTAAAATAAGTTAGCTATAAAAGGGGGAAGTAATAAAAAGCTAGCTAAGTAATATATAGAGAGTAGTAAGTTATATATAATAAAAGGGAAAATAGGTTTTAGAAATTTATCTTTTAACTACTAAAAAGTAAGTATTTATAAGTAAGATATTTAGACTTTTAAGGTTTAACTAGACGTTATAGTAAACTAATACTTTAAGCTATAATTAATTAATTAATATTCCTAAAAACTAAATAAGAATAATAACTTTTAACTTTCTTAGTTTTATAAAAGATATACCTATCTATATATAGATTTAAGCCTCCCTCTTTTTTAAGCTATATAAGTTATTATACTTTAGCTTCTTAGAGGAGCTTAGCTTATTACTTTTATTATACTTATTTTAATTATCTACTTTAATAGCCTTAATTAGTATAATATTTTATATTTTATTTATTATAAAAGGATTATCTATATTTATTTTAATAAAGAGAAGGTTTTAAGAGAAGCTTATAATTAAGTTTAGTTTAATTAGGTAAGAGGTTTAAGAGGAGCTTATATATATAAATATTAGTCTTAATAATATATATTAAAAGTAGGTATAAAGGAGAGAGATTTATTTAGTTTAATTAGTATAAATAGAATAAACTTATTAGTAGATATCTAAGCTTTAGGGTTAAATATAGTTACCTCTTTAGTTAGAGATATAGAGGGGGCTTAGCTAGTAATAATAGGGGTTATTTATTTTATATTACTTATTACTTAGCTTAAATTAGTAATCTTAATAAAGAGAATAAACTTAAAGGGGTTATATAATATATTAAGTTAGAAAGTAACTTTCTTATTATAGAAACTATAGAGATTACTAGTAATATAAGCTTTTTATTTATATTATTAAAATAAAGTAAATATTAAGGAGTATTATAAATATTTCTCTTTTTATTACTTCTTATACTTAGTATAAAAATAATATATATAGTTATTATATTAACTAAAGCTTAAAGCTATTATAACTTTTATATTATTAAACTTAATATATACTTAAAAAATAGTAAATAAGTTCTATATTATATTATTTAAACTAATATTTAGGTTATTAATAAGAGGGAATTATAAAGTATTAATAGAACTAAAGAAGTAAATAAAGGGTAGTATATCTAAGAATAGAGAAAGTATATTTAATATCTATCTTAAAATAATCTTATAGTTAATTATTTATTAATAAAGTTTACTTATAAGTTCTATTTAGAGAGAGAGAATATTTATAATATAAAGTTATTATCTAAAATAAATATTATACGCTTATATATAACTATTAACTTATTATTTACTATATAAGGAATATAGCTAAAGTAAAACTTATAGATAATTAAAACCTATTTATTATTAATATATTTAATTAGTAGTATATAGCTCTTAAAGTATTAAAAAAGATTAAGTATAAATTTATTACTATAAAAGGGGTTAAAAAGCTTTAAGTAATTTAAATTAACTTATTTAGGGAGGTTTATAAGAATTTTAATATAATCTATTTAATTTTAAAACTTAAAAACCTTATTAGATTAGTCTAAGGATTCTTACTTTAATATTAAACTAATTATATAGAGAGTAACTAAAAAGTATTATTTTAAAAGTATTATTAACTAGATCTAAAGCTAAAATTCTAAATAGTTAGTAGAAATAAGAGATAAGTTTTAAAATATATTAATTAAGATATAAAGTTAAATAAAAAGCTTAATTAGAAAGAATAAAAGTATAATTAAGGTTTTAAAATATTAATTAATAAAGTTTATATTAATAAGAAACTTAAAAATAATATTTCTTAAGATTAAATATAACTATAAGTTTAAGATATTTTAAGTATTTATAACTTTAGCTAATATAAATAGTAGTCTAAATAGATATATATAATAAATAAGAAGAAAAAAGATAGCTTAATAATAAATTAAGAGGGGGACTAATAAAATATTTTAAAACTAAATATTATTAATTTTAAGTATAAAAATAAAATATCTAACTAAAAGCTAGTTAGCTAGCTAAGTTACTAAGCTTTAAGCTTCTTTATAAAAGGGGGAGTAGCTAAATTTAAAATAATATATAGGCTATATATATATAGAGTTCTATTAGTAATAAGAAGGTATAGTATTAAGATTAAAAGATTATTATATATATATAGTTTTAAGCTTTTTAGCTTATTCTTTTCTAGCTAGTTATATTATAATAATAGTATATTAAGTCTAAAAATAACTATTTCTAATAGCTATATAAGGTTAGAATAGCTATAGAGCTAGTTATTAAACTTTTCTATTTATCTATTTAATTATAGTTATATTAAATCTAAAAAAGTAATTATATATTAAGAGGAGGTATACTTTAATAGGAATATTATAGTATAATTAGACTAAAATAAAATATAATTATAAAATAAATTAAAAAGTAAATATTAAAAAGTATAACTAGCTTATAATTTAATTAAATCTTATATATTACTCTTTAAAAATAGTTATAACTTATAATAATATCCTCTTCTCTCTATTTATTTCTCTAAAACTAATTATACTACTTAATAAATATAATAAATATATATATTTTTTATAAAGTAAAGAGTAGAAATATATAAAGAAAACTTAAGTATTTAGTTTAATATATAATATATAAGGTTTATTAAGTTATAGAGGAATAAGCTAGATCTAATATATTATTAAACTAAGCCTTAAAGTTATAATATATACTACTTTATTATAAAGCTATATATTCTTCTTCTATTTTAGTTTACTTAATTATTTAGACTTTCTATTATATTATGCCTAAAGTGCTAACTTTAAATAAAAATTTAGTATAATACCTTTTTTATATATACTTTTTAGTTCCTTTAAGATTATTCTTTTTATTAGAGATACTTAGATATTATTATTAAAAAGATTATTAGTATAATATATTAATAGCTCTCTAAAGTTAGTAGTCCTTATATTAAGAAGAAGCTATTATAGTTTAAGATATAATAACTTATAGCTAGATATTATATTTAATACTTAAAATATACTAATATAACTTCTAATAATAATACCTCCTCTAAGCTTAATACTCTTAAGCTTTAAGAAGAGATAATATAGCTTAAATAGAAGTAGTAGTTAGCTAAAGGGGATAATAATAGCTTACTAGTTATTTATATAGCTATTATCCTAATTACTAAGTCTAACTTTAATAGCTAGTATTAGCCTATTATTAATATTAATAATAATATTTTATATATCTTTATAAACTATAAACTTTTAGTTTATAATTATTCTAGATAAAAAGCTTTAATTACTATTATAAAGTATTTTATTAATACTTTAATTACTACTAAATAGTATAGATTAGCTTTAGAATAAATAAGATTATATTTAATAAATAATTAATAGCTTGAACTACTATTATACTTAATAGGTTTATAACTTTATAGAATATATATAATATAAGCTAGTTAAATAAGAGATAGTTATTATAAAAATAAAAGCTTTTTATAAAGAGATAAATAATAATAACTCTTTAAGTATTAAATACTATAAGGTTTATTTCTAATAATAATATCTTATTAAACTATTAGATTAAACTTAAGTAGAAGTTAAGCTACTTTATAAAGTAATAAAAAAGTAGATCTCTCTTTTAAATAGAAGCTATTTCTCTTATAAAGAATACTTCTTAAAATATAAAAATACTCCTCTTATTATAATATATAAGAAGTATACTTTATATCTCTAGAAAGCTAATATCCCCCTTACTTATAGAGTAAATAACTTTACTTTTAGCTATATATATTAATATCTAGCTAAGTTAAAAAACCTATCCTTATTAGAAAAGTAGCTCTTAAGCTAGAATATTCCCTATAAATAGATTATTAAGTTTAATATTAATATAGAGAAATAAATAAGTATAAAGTATTAAAAATAAAAATAAAGCTATATTATAATCTTCTTAAATAATATTAAAAGCTTAGTTATAAGTATATTATTTTACTTACTTATTAAGGAATACTATTAGATTTATATCTACTTTATTAATCCTTAAAAACTAATAGCTTTAAACTTATTATTTATATTTTCTATTAACCTAGAGAAGCTAAAAACTATATTTATCTAACTTAAAAGTAATAACTATTTATATTATAATATTATAATTAATAAAGAAAACCTTATTAATTAAAATAATTCCTATATTAAAATATAAGTTCTAGTTACTCTCTTTACTTAAATAGTTTAATATAACCTTTTAGCTAAAAATAAGATCTATATAAACTATTATATTATTATAATAGAGAAAAGTAAGCTAAATAAGCTTATATAAGATATAGCTAATATCTTTATTAAGCTTAAATAAAGGTATATTAATATAGAAATACTTAAAATTAAGGGGAATAATATAAAACTTAAAGTAAACTAAAAATAAAACTAAAGATTAAAAGAGATATAAGAATATAAGATTAAAGTTAAACTTAAAGAATTAAGGTTAACTAGCTTATTAAATATTAACTTTAATAATAACTATTTACTTTAAGAGTAAGTTTAAATACTTTAAGATATAACTTTAAACCTTAACTAGAGGTATTAATAGGAACTAAAACCTTAAAATAATAATATTAATATATCTCTAAAGATAGATAAGTAGTTATTTATTATTAGCTACTAAGGGGAGGATTTTACTAATTATAATAACTTAAACTTCTTTCTTAAGATATTTTTATACTTATTTCCTTAAAGCTAAAGAAGCCTTCTTATATTAATATTAAATAACTAAAGCTTTCTAAAGATATTTTATAAATTAATACTTAATACTTCTTAATAGCTTCTTAGCTTCTATCTCTAAGTTTAAGCTTTATATCTCTTAAAATAATATAATAAGAGATATCTAATACTTTATACTATATTATTATTACTTTTAGAATAAGATAGCTAATTTATATTAAAATAAATATAAACTTTACTATATATTTAATTTTCCCCTTTATAATCTTTAATATATTAATTTATTTTAAGAACTAAAAGATAAACTACTTTTATATAGAGAAAGTATTATTTAGAAGGGTTAAAGAGATTATATAAACTCTTATATTAAACTAAATAGCTTATACTAAAGAGGAATATTAAGAAACTAAAAGAATAATAAATAATAAGATTTCTTTTCTTATAAAGGAGTTAAATATTTTTAATTATTAGAAGTATATATTAAATAAAGAATATTTATTATTTAGAAAGAAAATTAAATTATTATATTTTAAGTATAGAATATTATATATTTAGTTTATTATTAATCTAAATAACTTTATTAATAAAGTTAATATAAAGTTTACTATTTCTTAAGTAGTATAAAAGCTAAGCTTAAACCTTTTAATATAGAAGTTTTAAGACTAAATAGAGAGGATATAATATATAGTTAAAAATCCTATTAATTTAGCTATTTTTTTTTATTATAAAATAAAGTTCTTCTTTAAGTATTATATACTTTAAGAAGTAAACTTTATCTTTAGTAATATTTTATACTACTTTAGGTATATTAAAATAAATAACTATAATACTTTTTATTTTTATAGTTTCTTATAGCTAGATATTAATATTAAGTTACTAAACCTATTTAGTAAAATTATTACTCTAAGAGGGAAATAATATATTAAAAAGATCTATAAGTATATTAATTTAGTTTTTTATAAAATAAGTATATTACTCTTAAGAAGTTATAAGTAATATATATTAATATTAATATTTATTAATATTATAATACTAAGTATACTTAATAGTATTATTTTTATTAAAGTATCTTTTCTTTTATATTATATCTTATTAATAATATAAATAAATAAAATAAAATATTTAATAATAAAATAAATTAAGTAGTATATTATTATTAGATATATAGCTATAATATAACTTATATAAAGTATAATTATAAAAGTAGTAATATAAGAAATAATATAAACTAAATACTAAAAAGGTATCTTTTATATTATTTTTATACTTTATAGATATTTTAAGAGTAAACTAAGTTTATAGAGAATAATATTCTTTATATTTAGAGAGATTATATATAAATTAATTAATACTATTTAGCTTTAGCTATAAGTATATATTATAATATAAATATAGCCTTTTTCTTAATAAGTTTAGCTAGTTTATTTATAGTTTATTATATAATAAACTACTTAATTAAGCTAGACTTACTTTTATAGAAGAGAGTAATATTAATAAAAATAGTTCTTAAGGGGATATTAAAGTATATAGATAAAGATACTTACTAGCTATAGCTTAATAAGATAAATATAAATAATAAAGTTTATTAGTTTTTTATTAAAATAATAAACTAAATCTTTATAAGCTATAAGCTATCTATAGTTAAAATATATAGTAAGCTCCTAAACTTTAAGTTTAGCTATTATAATAAGTAGTTATAGGTTTATATTATTATAAATATATTATATTAAGTAGTATTTAGAATTTAGCTAAGTTTTATATAAAATATAAAGCTAAATATTTAATATTAGTAAATAGTAGAGATAATAAACTTATAAGCTAGTAAGCTTACTCTAATAACTTTATAAGCTTATAAATATTATAGCTAGCTTCTCTAAAACTTATATTTTTATAAATACTTCTATATAATAAAGATTTATTACTTAAAGGGGTATATAAAGTTAGATAAAGCTTAATTTATTAACTTTAATTTAGCTTTAAATAATAGCTATTTAGAATAGATATAAGAAGTATTACTAGAGAAAAAGTATTATATACTAGTTATTACTAGCTATTTAGACTATAATATTAATAATATATAAGAGGGGTACTACTAGAGGTAATAAGTATTTTATTATTATATTTTAATTTATAATATAGTTTTACTAATAAAGTTATACTTTTAGATTAATAATACTACTTCTTATTTTATTTACTTTTTAGAACTTTTTTACTTATAGCTCTTAGGAATTAATATCTCTATAAATAGAGTTATACTTTAATTTATTAATATAAATTAAATTAGTAATTAAGAATATTTACTTTCTTTAGAAAAGTATAGAAGATATTAAGAAAGATATATAGTTATAAGTAAATTAAAGTAAGGGTAATAAAAGTATTAAGTTTAAGAAGCTTAAAAACTATCTCTTAATAAATTAGTAATAGATATTAATACTAAAAAACTAATAAGAAGCTTTTTATAATATAATTAAGAATCTATAATTATAAGTAAATATAATATATAGGTTTTTAAGTCTTAAAAGCCTTCTTACTTCTCTAATTATAAGAGACTTTTTAGTTCTTAAAAAAGAGGGTATAGCTACTACTTTAAGTATTAATTATTTTAAAGATTATAAGTTTATACTCCTAAAAGTATAGTTTAATATTATTAAAGTATTAATTAAGTAACTTTAGAAGTAGAAAATAAATATTATAGAAGGGGATAAGCTTAATAATATAAGTAACTTTTATCTAATAATAATAGATATTAGCTTTAGTAATAATTATAAAAGTAATAATAAAGTATTAAGCTTAATACTAATAATTAAGTAAAATATTATATAAACCTAGCTTAATATAAAGCTATTTACTTCTTTTTTAACTATTATAGAAGTAATTAAATAAGCTTATATATTAAACTAGAAATAAAACCTTACTTTATAACTTATTTATAAAATAATTAATTAATATAAAAGTTTTAAAGCTAAATAATACTTTTAGTATATTAATAATAGTAGTAATATAAAGAAGTTATAGCTAATTAATACCTTAAAAGAGGTATTTATTATAAAGGAGGTATAAAGTTAGCTTATTATTATAATATTAATAAGTATAGCTATAATAAAAATTAATAGTAATATAATTTATTTAATAATAAGCTTTTAATTTAGTAAAAATAAGTTATTAAACCCCTCTAATATAAATATTAATTTAAAGGATATAAACTATTAAGTAAAAAGAGATATCCTTATAATTAATAAAGTTAATATACTTAGCCTTAATATACTTAATAAGATTAATAAGAAACTTTAGAAACTAAGAAGAATTAAAATAATATTTAGAGGTATACTTATAGTTATATTCTTAAGGAACTTTATATAGTTTCCTCTAGTTTAGTAAAGAAGTTTTATAAGTAATAAAAGAATACTAAATACTATAAAAAAAAGTTATTTATTAAAATATTAATTAAGGGAAGAAAATAGCTAGAAGCTATAAAGTATATTTAAATATATTATAATTTTAGATAAATAGAAGTAGATATAATAAAATAACTACTTAATAAGATTCCTAAAATACTTTTATAATAAGATATAGATATAAGAGGATATTAAAAATCTTATATCTTAATATAAGCTAAAGCTTAAACTTAACTTCTCTAGTAGTATATATATTATTATTCTACTAAATTAATATTAATAGGATATTACTCTTTATATAACTTTAATATATAATACTAAAATAAGGAAGAAGTTTTTAGTTTACTTCTTATAATATATCTAAAAAACTTAAATACTAAGTAGTTTAAAGTAAGTTATAGCTATACTACTTAGTAATAATAATAAATTAATTATCCTTAATATCTTCTTATTTATTTATAAAATACTTATAATAATAAATAGGAATAAGTATATTAGCTTTAAAGTAGTTAATAAAGTATAGTTTATTATAATTAGTATAATATATAGCTTAAGACTTAAAGAAATAGTAATAAATAATAAGTTATCTATCTTTTTAAAGCTACTTAAAAGTATTTTATTTTAGTCTAAAGATATAAATAACTTCTCTTTCTTTATATTACTATTAAATATAATTATAATATTTATAATTTAAGTTACCTTAAAAGAGAAATATATTATAGTTTTATACTTAAGTCTACTAAAAGGTTAAAAACTTAGCTTTATTTAAGTAGGTTTATTATATATACTTAAGCTAGCTATAATAAACTATAAAGCTTAAGAGAGGATATTAAAAAAGATACTTCTTAGCCTCTATAATATAAAAGTTAACTATAAAACTAGCTACTTAGAAAACTATAAAATAATTAACTTATATATATAAATATTTTATAGAATTATATAAATAGGTTTATACTTAATATAGCTATTAGATATTAAATATTTCTTATTATTATAAATACCTCTAGAGCTATAAAGAGGTATTAGTTAGCTATAATATTTAATAGAGTTAATAGTAAAAATATATAAAGATTAATTATAGAGGTAATATAGCTTCTTATTTATATTTAGAGTAAAGTAATATAAATTAAAATATAATTAAGATATTTATTATTTTAGTTTATTTATAGTTTATTATATAAGATTACTTTATAAAGTTAATATATTATTAATATTAATATATATCTTATTTATATTTATATCTATATTATTATTATTATTATTATAGCTATTATTTAAATCTTTAGTATTAATAAGTAAAGTAATAATTAAGACTTATTACTTATTAAATATTTAATTTAATATTAAAATTATTATAATCTTAAATAGCTTTTATAATAGTTAATATACTTCTTAAGTAAAATTAATAATAATATTTTATATTAATATAATTTAAAACTAAATATTATTATATTTCTTTTAGAATATAAAGTTAAGTAATCTTATTAAGGAACTAATATAAATATTAATCCTAATTCTAAATATAAGCTAAAACTATAACTTAAAGTAATAAAAACTAAAAAAGTTATTTTTAAAGCTAAATAAAATAGCTTTTTATTATTCTTTATATATTAAGTATATTTAAATATTTTTTAAGCTATCTAAAAATATATTTAGTTAATATTTCTATAAAAAATAAAATATATTTAAGATAATATAAAGTAGAGAGAAGAAATAACTAATTAAAAGAATAAATAAAAAGCTATATAATATATAAAATAAATATTTTAGATTTTAGTTATTTTATAAGTAATTTATATATATACTTTTTATTACTTATTAGCTTTCCCTAATTTAAATAATAATATATTTTAACTATAAGCTATTTATATATAAGTATTTTATATATTTTAGTTTAACTTTAGTATTAATTACTTAAATAAGTATAAATAAGATATAGCTAAAGCGTTTTAAATCTAATAATTTCCCCTTTTTTCTCTAAGATAGCTTTTACTTTAGAGGAGAATATAATAAAGTAACTACTCCTCTATTAGTTTATAATAATAATCTAATACTAAAGTAATAAAAAAGGTTATATTTAGCTATAAGTATTTTATTAGTTTATAATATTTAAAGAGAAAAAGTTTTTAATTTTAGAACTTACTCTTATATATAAGAAGTATTTATTTTTAAAATATTATCCTTAATAGCTAAATAGTTACTAGCTTTTATATTAATCCCTCTATTATTTATATACTTTAAAGAATATAAATAAAAGAAGTAAAAAAAGAGAATTAGTAATATTATATATAAAATAATAAAGTTATAAATTAAATAGTTACTTATATATATACTTATAATAAGAGGATTACTTAAAGTAGTTTAAATTATTAATAGTAGATAGTTTAATAATTTATATATATAATTAACTTAATAGGAAAATACTTAAACCTTATTACTTTATATATAATTAGAGTATTATATTTTAATAGCTTTATCTAATTATATAATATTATACTTATTTTTAAAAATAAACTTTATATTAAGTAATATTTATATAAAGATACTAAGTAAGAATTATATATAGTATATCTAAGTAAGCTAGATTTATAAAGGGGGCTTTAATACCCTTATTTAAGTATACCTCTTATGTTAGCCTTTCTTCTAAAAAGTAGTAGTAGTAGGTAGGAAACGCTGCTCCCTAGTATAACTAGGGATATATAAGAGGTCCCCCTTACTCTAACTACCCCCTATATATTTAGTAGACTACCCTTATTAACTACTACTCTATTAAGCTATAATACTACTTTAAGTTCTACTAATAAGTTCTCTTACTTTAGATAGTTTAACTAGTTTATTTTATGATATTAGTTATTAGTTATCTTATTATTTTTAAATACTTTAGCAATATCTTTAAACTTATTAAATATTTTAAGAAGAGATAGATTATTATAGCTATATTATTAGAGGATAATATATACTAGTAGGTAATAGAAGAATAATGTTTTTTTAAATTTATTATAGTTCTAAGGGAAAAAGCGTTTATTTTAAAACTTATAAATATTATACTTTTTTTTTCTAATAAGCTAGGTGAAGCTATTACTACTCTTAAAGTAGTTATAGAAATAGTAAATATAGTATTATTTTAGTATTTTAGTATAATAGGTTATAGTAGCGTAAAGAGGGAGATACTTACTTTTTAGTAATTTACGCTCTCTTTATATACCCCCTTAAGTAGCTATAGAAGTTTCTCTATGAGCTATCCTAGCCCTCGAATATTTCCCCGTAAGAGTTATATAGTAGTTAACAAGGTGCGCCTCCAGGCGGCAAACTGCGAAGAAAAAAGTTAGAAGGGAAGAAAGAGACCATCTCATATATAAAGTAGCTCGAGACCATAATCCATCACACTTCCTTTCCTCACTCCAGTCCTCAGCAGCTCAGCCAAATCAAGCCCCCGGCCACCAGACCTGCCTCTAATCTATAATTCCACAATGGTCAACTTCGTCCTCGGCGCCGTCGCCACCCTGGTCGCTGTGGCCCCCCTCGCCGCCGCCGCACCCGCCGCAACTCCGGCCCCCGAGATCTTCTCCTTCGCCAAGTGGGTCGACGGCATCATCGCCAACCCGCACGGCGACAACCTCACGCCCGAGGAGGCCGTCGAGGCGTACTACAAGTCCGTCAATGCCTCCGAGGCGGCTGCCTTGGACTGGGACTACGGCCGCGCTCGCAAGCGTGATAATGCTAATGAGGCAGCTTCCCCTGACTGGGACTACGGCAAGCGTGACGATGTCACTGAAGGAGCTTCCCCGGAGTGGGATTACGGCAAGCGTGACGATGTCACTGAGGCAGCTGCCACTCCGGACTGGGACTATGGCCGCGCTCGCAAGCGTGAAGATGCCGCTGAGGCAGCTACCCCGGACTGGGACTACGGCAAGCGTGACGATGTCACTGAAGGAGCTTCCCCGGAATGGGATTACGGCAAGCGTGACGAGATCCCTGAGTCGGCTTCCCCTGACTGGGACTATGGCCGCGTTCGCAAGCGTGCCACCTGCAACACCATCGCCGGCACTCAGGCTTCGGTACGGTTCTTCGCGGTGCCCTCTGAAAATACTGAAGCGGCCACATGACTGACTCTTTGAATTGATAATAGGTCGCCGACGCCGTCTCGTGTATCAACTACCTCGCCGGCCTCGGCAGCACATCGTGCGCTGTCTCCAACGCGAAGAGCCACTTCTGCACCATCGGCAATGCGCAGATCACGGGCGTCACTTCGGGCAGCATTCCCGCAGCCTCTTCCTGGTAGGATCCTCCTTCCCCTGCACTCTCAAAACCTTAAGAGTTCCTATGTTTGGCTGAGTAGCATTTTGGTTGAATAAGGAGAGATATGCTGACGGTGTTTGCCCCTGATTTAGCAATGATGTCGCGCGTGGTGCTGGCTATATCATGGACGCGTGCACTCTGAAGGACAACACTGTCCAGGGTTCTGAGTTTGCGTACGGCAACGGGGATCTCCTCGTCTGGATCCGCAAGCCTGAGTAATCGCATCGGAACTTGAACTCTTCAGTTGTGGCAATCGCGTTATGAAGTAGGCGATGTGGCTATTTGTGAAATACGCAACTGCTCATGAAGAGTAGACGGGGGAAGTTGAAAGACCTGTTGGACCGTACATAGCAATTGGTGGTGATAGACACAGTTATCTCCTCGTTACTTTCGCTGCATATATATACTACAAATCTTTTTCACGACAGTGTGAAATGTTTTCATTATTCATGTGATAGTTGCTTGAATATGTACGCTATTAAGAACCCTTAGGTGGTTCGAGTACTACACTGGAACACTTTAGTGGAGGAGAGCACTCGCCGCGGTCAGGTTCAGGCCAATAGTCACATTGCCCAGAACCGAGCTGGCGAGCCAGTTTCCAACATACGAGTTCACATCCTCAGGCTTCTCCCACATCACCCAGTGAGTGCCGTTCACCTCACCCCTCGACAGGCTGTTAAAGTACGTCTCCATACCCGTCGACAGCACTGGGGGCAGCGCTGTATCCAGCGATCCACCGATATACAGCGCGGGCTGCGTGTACTTAGCCGTGTATGACGCATTCGCCGGCACCAGCGCCAGCTCGTCCTGCCAGTTCAGCTCGCCAGTGCGGTACCAGTTCAGCGTCCTGTTGAACGGGTCGCTGACGTAGTTTTCGACGTAGTAGTCCATCTCCTCCGCGGTTAGCAGTGGTGTGTCTTCCGTCACCTCGTCGAGCAGTTCGAACGTGAAGCCCGCGCCACTCGAGTTGAATGCCGATCCGCCGCCGGGAAGTCGGACGCCGTAGATGGTGTTGAGGATCTGGCGCACGCGGGTGGCGTTCTGGGCCTCGGGGAGGCCGATGTAGTCCTGGACGGCATCGGTGCGGAACTGCTGCTGGTAGTGCAGCGTGGGCAGGGCGACGGCCTGGTCGATGTATGTGAGGCGCGGGGCCGCGAAGGGCGTGCTGATGACGAAGAAGGCGGAGATCAGCTCGGGGTGCCAGAGGGCGGCGCGGTAGACCACGGCACCGCCCCAGTCGTGGCCGCCGAGAATGATGCGGGAGAGGCCGAGATGGCTTGCGAGGGCGGCGATGTCGTCTGAGGCACGCTTGAAGGTGCTGGACAGGAACGGTAAGTATATTTCCAGAGTATGGCATGTTATGATTCTTAACTCACTAGAAGCTGACATCTTCCGGCGCATCCGTACCGCCGTAGCCCATCATGTCAGGAGCGACAACCCGGAGGCCTTTTGAAAGAAGGTAAGGGATCTGGTTGCGCCATCCCAGGGACATATCAGGCCATCCGTGGATGAGGAAAATCGTGCCGACGACATTGCCAGAAGCCGGCTCTGCGAGGATGTAGTTGTACTCGACGCCGTTCAGCGTGGCGGTCTGGTACTTGACCCGAGGGTCATTAAGAGTTACGACGGACATCACGGCGGATTCAAAAAGAATGTGAATGCAGTTGGTGGTGACGCCGGTGTCGTGCGTAAACAAAACAATCCCATATCGGCCGAGGGGTTCCCGTCCACTATATACAAACACCACCAGGCCACTCAGGTTCCTCGACTGACACCATTTTGCACTGGGTAATAAAGCTTAGCAGAAAAAAAAGGCGTGCCTCGGTTGCACCTATTGTGGATAGAAAAGCCGTTTTCTTTGAGATTGCCAAGATGATGCCCCTTTCTGTGGTGCTATTTGTGGAGTGACATGGGCGAAATGTTCCCTCGGAATACCCAGAAACAGCTAGGAACAGTGGCAACGCAGCGAGGACAGCCCGGGACAAGGTTAATTAGGTGTAGCGGGGCCTCCGACTGGCGTGGATTTGGGGTAGGGGTTGTTTTGATGCGTCTGACTCGGGCCGGGAGCAGACGACGTCAATCCAAGCTCGTTCTCGCACACCGGGTAGGGCGCGATATGAAAAACAGGAGAAATATTGGAGATGCGCTTACTGTTTTCATGCTCTCGTGGGCAGCCGAGTGTGGTCTTCATCTGTAAGGGGCCTGGTCAAATGGCCGGCCTCGTGCAACTTGGGAGAGACATTGATCGGAGAAATGTTGAGATACGAATTTATGTTGACGCAACGCACCTTTCTCACATTGGAACAAGCCGCGATATCAGATTCGTCTCGGCGATAAGATTCAACCAATGCCGTCTGCATTTAGATGTCGAGGATCAATATCACCTTAGACATTATTGAGTCAACGCCGAGGTTCGAGGCTCGGGTCCCAGGGGCCATTAACCGCTAGCTCATGCAGTGCAACGGCACAACCTCGATAACATCCGCGGCACACTTCAAAGGATTCCTCGACCCAAACGGCCGAGACCGTGGATCTTTTTCATGCATTAATTATTGACACCAGCTGAGTCTGGAAAATGAAGTCAACAGCCCAATTTTCACTACTGAAGGATCCATAGGGAAGAACTCTTCGACACATTTTTTACTGCCCTGGTTGAACGATTGTATCAACTCAGACAGGTAGCAAAATGTCAAGGAAATGGAACATAAATCAGGATGACCGCACCAAAGAAACCATTCTAGCGGCCGTTCACCTTTTGGGGCACCCCATCAGTCCAGCGGCCCGTACCGCGGAGGCATCTGAAATTCCACATGAGGTTTGTTCTTCAACTCCTCCGGCACCGGAGGCATGACCTCCATTCCTTCCAGCAAAATAACCTGTTGCCCGCTCTGCCATTGGGTTCGTGTTAGTGACCGAGCGACTTTACAACTTGAGAGATTAAGGCTTACCGCGAAATGATGGATCATGTGACAATGCAGCATGCTGACAGCAGGAAAGTAAATCTTGTAGCGGACCACGACGAACTTTCCTTCCCCCGCTTGCAAAGTAAATCCGTCTCGGTAAGGCGGATTATCTAGGTTGAAATATTTTCCGCCCCCGTGCTTAATGGCGTCGTCGACATCTTTCCAAGGAAAGCCGCCTTGCCCCTGTCCGATGATGAAGACCTTGTGATTGTGCTTGTGGAAAGGATGGCTGGCATCGACTTTGGCTCCATTCTCAATGATCAAATCGACGACGGATCCGTTTTTGAGAAATCCATGTGGGTTTCCCCATGACGTTTTGCCGCGCGACTTTTCGTTCCACAAAATGGGAGGGACATTCTGACGGAAGAACTCATGTGGGGCTGCATTGAGAACCCACGTTGATGGTCCCGTGTTGTTGACTGTGAATTTCAGTGTGAAATCCGCTTTCTGAGGGGGCGGTCGAGGTGGGAACGGTGATAGCCTGATTTCTTCCATGACCTTGTTCGCAGGATCCACAAGACTACCGTTCAGATGTAGCCACGGTTTGGTGTTGGGGACTGTTCGATTGGAGGCCTTGGATAGATCCTGTGAGAAGTTCTCATTAGCTTGACTCATTTCTTCCACCGCTCATGAGCTGCCATGCCGATTCGATCTAACCTTTGTTGCTGCATACCGCAAGATACCTGCTCCCTGAATTATTTGCTCGGATCGTAGAGAATGCAATCTCAACGCATAGTCTCCAGCAGGCTTGTCCAATTTGACTAGAATGCTGCATAGGAGACGGATCAGTAGTTCGAAGCAGAAGGTGAATGAAACGCATGATTTGGGGCTCACCTCGTTCTTTCGCCGAGATTGACATGAGTTCTTACGACTTTTTGCGGATGGACAAATTCTCCATCTGCCCCGACTACCCAGAATTCGTGATCGTCAACACTGATGGCCAAAGAGTGATGAGCACCAGAGTGGATGAAATTTATCCACACCCATTCTTCTCCTGGTTCGGCCTGGATGACTTCCAGTTCTGGATGTGTTTCGGTGCAGTATTCAGGGTTGGTGTACTCATGGCCAGGAATCATGTAGCGACAGCCCCTCTCATTGCGTCCGGGTCCGCCAGCATCTTCGAGATCACGAGCAGACTCGCATCGCGTGCCACCCCTCCCGTTGAGAGTCAGACTGTTGGCACATATTGGGATATACCCGGTGTCACGAAAGCGTATGAGATACATGTCCATTGGCTGATCATTCCAGTCGGCAACTATGACGTGTCGTGGATTGCTCTCCGCTGCTCGCATGGCCCGGATATCGTCCTCATTGTCAGATATGAGATGGTACGGTCGAGGACGCCAGGCAGCTGGCACGATCCAAATAGGACCTCTTTGGCCCTGATTACATCCAGGTCAGGCTGATCAACGGGTTTCAAGCGAAAATAAGTAACACCTACATCAGAGAAGGCGGGGCCGAAGTGCCCATGATAGAAGTAGCTTCCATACTGCCCTTCAGGTGTGAATCGATAGGTGTAGTTGTCTCTGGGCTCGGTGGCCCACTGCGTATTGTTAGATGACCAGTGACTGACGCAGGTGATGTTTGAGGGAATGCTTACCTGGGTAACGCCTGGTACGCCATCGTTCCAGGGCTCGTGAATTTGGTAGATGCCGTGCCTGTGTGACCTTAGATGTTGTCTTATTTCACGAAAAATAGTCTGCACAAGAGTATACCAGTGAATTGTGGTTTCAATTGGTAGTTGATTATCCACGAATGCTTCGAGGGTTTCTCCTTCTTCAACAGTAAGTACGGGCCCAGGAGTATCTCCGTTGATTAGATAGGTCGGACGACCATGACCATCTGCGTCTCAGTCAGAAAGAATAACTGAACAGGGTCAATCAGGTCGCACCTTGTTTATCCCAAGCATACGTTAATGTGAGATTATATCTTCGGACTTCCTTGCTCACGACCACAGCAAGCGCTGACAGAAAGAAAACCACGACTCTGACATGCATCATGTCAAAAATGCTACTTCAATTTCATTCACAAAATGTCCTGGCACCTTTTGGAAGAGCCTGATGAGGGCGATAGTAGGATGGGCTCGAAATGCCCTGTATGATGTTTGGCACCGGTGTAAGTCGAGCCTCTGCTGTGGTTCTGGCCATACTACCTGCACCACACGGTCGGCCCCCAACTCACAGTCGAACCTCCGATAGGTTCTTAGAGATCCGCGTCAACTATACCACTCTCTCTAGATCAGTAATCTCCATCCTGGCCCATCAGGTGCCAGTGCATTGACGACAATCCCACTAGCTCCGGGATGAAGCTTCAGGTCCGAGTCATTCGTACCGGCACGGAACCCGAGTACTCCCCGGGGTAGGGATCCAAGCTGTGGAGTAATCCGGGGAGTCGCAGTGTTCATGCGGGGGGACAAGCGAGGTTCAGTAAGTGCCATTCTGGGAAACCATCGCAACTGCATTGTTTCATTGTTCGAAACTAGTATATCCGAGCCCTTCGGGCTTTACATTGAGTGAGTGGTGTTGTGACCCAAGGAGACTTTCAAAATCCTATCCCAGCAACCTTTCATGAACAAACTGTCACAAGCGTGGCTCCACGTAATTGTCAGGGTTGCTATCCAAGAACTCATTAACCCTGGCCGCGTTATTCTCAGCATACTGCCAGATGGACGCGTGTCCAGCACGAGGCCAAATGACTAGCATGCAGTTGGGTATCCCATCCAGAAGCTCATAGCTCCTCGGAGTAGGGACCAGGTAGTCATCGTCGCCCGTCATAACGAGCACGGGCATTGTTAGCTCATGAAGCCTATAGTACGAATGTTTGTTTTTGTCACCCGGCGCACACCAGTTCTTGATACACGCCAACTGTATCATGAAGCTTTCCACGTCGTTGAAGGTCGGCAGTGCTCCATCGGCAGCATTTTCGTTGAACTCACTCTGTCGCAGGCGTTTGAAGTAAGAGTCGGCGGCCGCTCTGCCTTGGTCATCATTGCGAAAGAAAGTCAGAGTGTAAGCGGCCTGCCAGTCGGCCTCAGAGGCACTGCGCTGCAAGGACAGGAAACGATCCAGGTTCGGGTCGGTCCGGGGCCAAAAGTGGTCCCCTGGCGTTGGCCCGGAGGGATCGGCCCCGACTAGGATCAGGCGCCTCACTCTATCTGGCTTTGATAGCGTTGCCATTTGGCAGGCCATGCTTCCGATGGAGAAGCCAAGCAAGTCAATGTAATCGAGAGACAAGGCATCAAGGAATGCATTCAGATCGTCTCCCATGATATTTACTAGGGAGCATGGATCGGCTGACGGCTTTATCAATAATTAAAGGTAGAGGAGCACATACTGTCGATTGGGGTGCGTTGGGTGTCGCCGGTGGTCTGTCCAACTGCCGCCGGGTCGAACATGATGACCGGGCGCTTCATAGCAAGAGGGCGTATGAACACGGGATCCCAGTAACCCATCGAGGCCCTCACCTGAAAACCATCAGCTATCGGGCCTGGATCGAGCGAGTGCCACTCACATGCATGTGCAACACGAGAGGGATACCCTCGGCGGGACCAAGTCGTCGATAGGCATAGACAATGCCATTCTTCGCCTCGACCTTCTGGACAGGGACGTAGGTAGGAAGCATACTGATAGTGGATAGCCCAACGGAAATAATTGTTCAGTAAGTGGCTCGGGTGAGAAACTTGGGTGAGGGGCACGTCTTGTGGCCTGTTTTGATGTTTGTAATGAGTGACAGATGGTTGTTTCCTGGAAAACTGGACTATCTTTGTCGATATGCTTTAGGGACTGTTACGGCGTAGAGCTACTGTTTGCAGTGAACAAGGTTCATGTCAGTGGTTCGAGAAGCGATACTATCGTATTTTTCGTGTCAGTAGGGGCACATCATGAGCATTAAGGTTCTTCCATATGATCAGAGGTAGAAAGTATATTCCAGCAGAAGTCATCCGAGCCTGAATAAAGTCGTAGACTGCATGCAAGCGAATAATCGTGCAACATTCTATTACGACGAATATTAATCCACCCTCTGCCAAAACTAAGTACAGGCGGTAAGTTTTCACGAAATGATCAATGATCATAAAATCAACCAGAAACTCTTTGTCAGAAGGGACAAATGAAAGCTGTCATTGGGCTTTGCAGTTGAAGTTCTTGAGTCATACGTAAGGTGTCGAAAATGATGGCCTGCGTGTCATGGAAACCGATGGGATGCCGAAGGGACGCCGCAAAACACGCACCGCATTATGAGCCAGTCGGGTGGCTCCGAGGAACTTTATTTCGTTTGGTTTACGTCCAACCATGCAATCACCCACCGAGCCAGCTTCCTTTGACTTTACGTTGCGTATCGATCAAACCATTCGAGGTAAAGTAAGCGCCTAATAATGTTGTTGTCCATTGGGCTGTGCAAAATCAACTCCGAGCGTCTTGTAATTCGAGGTTGTAGCACTTCACGTCGAACATAAACTAGCTGGAAGCTTATTGACACGAGGCGGGCGCGGGCAGAAGGAATTCGGCGTTTAACTACCTAAAACAGCACTATTCTAGGCAAATTGCCCCGTGTGCCCAAGCTTAACCAAACACTCCATCATTCTTCGGCGCGAATTCAACATGCGGCATGTGCTTCACATGGTCTGGCACCTCGTCCCGCATGCTTGAATCCATGCCCTCCAGCAGGGGTACAGACATGCCCATCTGAATGCGGGGTTAGCCGGGGCCGGGGTCGCATAGAAGGAGAATAGGAGAGAGGCCGAACTCACCGCGTAGTATTTGAACTTGTTGGAGTGTAGCATGGTGGCCCCACGGACCCGAATCTGCCACCGGAGTACTGCCCAACCCAGGGTTGGCACGTCATGAACCAGCTGCAAAGGAGGATCTCGGACATTGAGGTGCTTTACTCCGGCTGCGAGCGCGTCTTCCACGGTGTCCCATTTCCAGGTTGCGTTGGGCTGGGAGCCGACAAGGAACATGGGGTCGCCGTGCTTGTAGAGTGGCATCACTTCGTCGACTGTGTTCTGAACGATCACGTCCACCGTGGTTCCCCACGGCAGACCGCCCACAACGGGGGGCTCCACGGCCGAGACGTTGTCAACGAAGAGCAGCGGCCCCATCTGTGAGTGATACAATTGCCAAGGCTTCTGGTTCAGAAAGAATTCGGTGACGTGCCTCTCGTAACGCGAAGGCTGCTGGCCAATCTTGAAGTGGAGAGTCCGATTTGCCTTTGGGGGCGCAAGGAGCGCGTAGGGTGCCATCGATGCTGTCGACGCCATTTTGCATGAGGGCGCGACGGCGCCATCGGGTCTTACACAAGGCGGCAAGCCACTTGGTGGATTCTGAACTTCCATCGGCGCCCCATGGGCTGGGTAACGCAACGCCTTGGAGACTGTATGTCAACCTTGCTGAAATTATATTTGATAGAGTAAACTCACGGGATATCTCAGAATCGAATAGCCGTGGAGGTTTTGATATTTGCTGGTCGATACTAGTCGCATCGTGTAATCGTCGCCTGGTTGGTCCAGCTTCACCAACACAGTGTAGCGGGCCCCGTTCGTGATGTAGAGAACGTCAACAAGCTTTGGCTTGATGAAGCCGCCGTCGTTTGCAACAATCCAAATCTTATGGTCGTCAATGCTGAAGTGAACGGCATGTTCAAATCCAATGTTTAGAATGTTGAGCATGATCCAAGGTCTCCCGTGAGTTTCAATGACCTACAATCGCTGTAAGTCAGCACGAAGATAATGCGTGCACAGCTAAAGTAAAAGCAGTGTACCTCATAGTCAGCCTTGCTGGGAGTGCAGCGAACTCCATCGTTTCCTTTTTCAATCACACATCCCAACTCATCCAACCGCTTTCCGTTCAGCTGAGTAAAGTCGGGATGACGACAGTGTCGGCGTCCTTTGGAGTTGACAAGAATAGAATCGTAGCAATTCAAATTCGTTCCTTCCCCTTTCAACTCCATAACGCGCCACCCGGCATCTCGTCGATAGTAGTTATAGATCAGCATGTGTTGTGCATTCCGTTCCGCTTCGTGAATCAGTGATAACTCTGTAGGAGACGAAGTTATTTCGTGATAAGGACGAGGGCGCGAAGGTGCCGGCGCGACGTAAGTCAGTCCGTGAGCACCGTCCATGATTCCCAGACCAGTATGGTCGGCATACCAGTTCAATCCCCAATGTCCTGTGGTATCATAACGGGAGGTGAAGTTCCCTCGTTGTAGGAGTCCATACTATCGGTTTGGTCAGCGCAGAAGAGGTAGACGAGAGAGAACAAGGTTTCATCTTACTTGGTTCAGGCCTCCAGTTCCGTCGTTCCAGAAGCCGAATCTGCCCAAATAATTCAGTCTAGTTCATGACATACACCATCATTTGAAGAAATCGCCAGCCTACTTTCGATGATTCATTCCCGACCAATGGATAGACACCTGAGCAAACAGGTCGTTATGGACGTTCAACTCAACGATGTCCCCCTCCTCGGCAAAGAGGGTTGGGCATGGTGTCTCTCCATTGCAAACATAAAAACCTCTCCAAAAACCACCATCTGAACAAATGCATCAGAGATATGTCACATGCTACCGTGAATTTCAGAAAACGAACCTAGATTCAGCCATCGAGCCCCAACAGTAAGATTGTACCGTCTAGTTATTTGCTCGGCGGGTTTGACATGCAAGCGTACGCCCGCGTCCGAGATAAGTTCGTTGTGGTGACTGACAGGCCAAAAAGTCCACCAAACCAGCATAAAGATGGTGATAATCGACCCAACGAGGGACCAACGAGCTGGTCGTGAAGCTGGGGCCATGATCGAAGCCCGGTCCCTACAATAGCTCCGCGACTGACTCTCCCCACCGACAACTGCGCCATCGATTTTATCACACTTCATAGAGAACTCCATGATGGGTGGTTTTCTCACCAAGAGACTGAGGATAAAGAAAAACAGTTTTGGCGTTAGATTCCAGGCTTGCCGGCGATGTCTTAGAGACAGAAGATAGGCTCTTGGCTAGAGTCCTAAAGTGCAAATCACCTAGTTCGCGTACAACGAAGGAGCGATCTATTCGTCTCAGACACAACCTAGACATCTAGTCTAGCCCATCTGCCATCATTGCTTGGGTGCTCTTTGCTGCCCAAGGTGGGGTGCAAACATGGATCAACACATTACTCGCATTGATGCACGGCAGAGGCCAACCGAACGAACAGCTCCGTGGCCATCGCGTGCCTCCCACACAAGCCGGGATGAAGCTAATCCAACAAGAACTAAAGTTTGACGACAAGTGTTGGGATGGAAAGCCTTGGGAACCCTTGCAAATCATCTGAAAGAACTTCCAGATCTAGTTAGATTTCCGGCAAACAGAATTCTGTCACTCCAAACATGGCCTCATGAGCTAGCTACCGAGCATTTGTCGGGCAGAATACTTTCTGTGTGTGCACCACTGGGATGGGGAACGAGCGTAGGTTCTACAACATCATAACGTAATATCACAACCGCGGACTAATCCGCGATCGAATGGTAATAGCAATATCCGAAACGCTGGGACCTTCAAGAAATCACGACATCAACCCAAATTGTTCGGAGGTTTCGCAAAGCAACAACTTCGTTCAGCGCTCCTGACTCGAGAGACTTCCAGTTCAACAGCTAGATCTGATCCTTCCAGGACCAGGTCCGCAGTACGCGAGGACCGGATCAGGTAATGGCTCAGCCGACCTCACGCGTGGGATCCCGCCGATCGCGTCAGACAAATCTTGGTAGCACCTTTGAATCAACTTTTTCTCTCTAAACAACGCAACCCAAACGAAACGCTTTACAACTCGCTTGTAGCAGTGAAAACCTACTTTGATTCGCGACGACAAAGATGGAATCAGCTTCAGTAGTCAGGATGCCACTTTGGGACTCAGTGAGTTATATCAAATATCGTGACAAGCTTGTCTGCTGAACGCAATAATCAGCCATTCAAAGACAAAACGAAGTCTCGAGTTAGCAAAACTAAGATCAATACGAACGGAAACTTGCAGAACAGCCTAGTCACCAAGTCGGCGCTACTATCAGTGTCGAAATGGCTGCCACCGAGGGACGAGCACAGCGACTACTGGTGGAGCATGGTTGGGCCTCATTTCGCTGCGCTTTTTCGCAACGCGGACTACGGTCTGGAGGCCCAATATGAATTTCTCCTTTTCATCTATCACCAGGTAGCCCCGCGACTGGGATCGTCTCCTCGCGTGCTTTCATTGGGCTCAGCAAAGGGTGACAGCGGACTTTCTCTGGATGGAACACACATTGAGTACAGCTGGAGATGGAATGATCCCGGCACGAAGCCTGAAATTCGTATGGTTATGGAGCCATTCAGTCGACTTGCGGGCACGTATATGGATCCTCTGAACATCAAACCAGCGACGGAGATGCTGTACTCCATGGCACCCCAAATTCCGTCTCTCGACATGAGCTTGTTCAATCATTTCATCGGGAAGTTTTACGACGCAGCACAACACAAATACCTGGAGACTAATGAACGCCCAATCATGACAAATGTATGTCTCGGGTTCGAGTTTCTGGGGAACGAGATCCTCCCCAAGGCATACTTCTTCCCGCGCAAGCTTGGTCAAGTCGGTCTTACTCCCATGGCCGTCTGGGAAGATGCTATCACCTCTGCGGTCCCCGATACACCAACCATCGGCACTGTTTTCTCCTTTGTCAAAGGAGAGGCGCCAGACCTGGGCTTGACACTCACCCCGCTTTGGTTGGGCATCGACGTTGTCCGTCCAGAGGATGCGCGCCTCAAGCTCTACTGCGTCGAGGCTCGCACGTCGTTCGAAAGTGTCAAGTCCATTCTAACAATGGGTGGCAAGATTGACGTCCCCGGCAATCTACTTGAAAAGGCCTGGGAGTTGATGAAGGCTGTTTGCAATCTCCCTGCAGACTTTCCTCAGGACGAGGATCTCCCCAAAGCACCCCAATACAACGTTTCAACAGATGGCGTTGACACTGCGGGCCTTTGGGGGACCTTTGCGTACTACTTTGACATCGGACTTCGTCAACAAGAGTTACCTGACGTGAAGTTTTACATTCCAGTCTGTCACTACGGCGCAGATGATCAGGCAATTGCATAGGCAATCACCAAGTGGATGGTAGATAATGGTCGAGGTCAATATGTGGACGCATACTGGAGTTCTCTTCGCGATATCATACCGCACAGGGATCTGAAGGAGTCTCGCGGTGTTCACATGTGGCTGTCGATGATGATCAGAGGGGGTAAACTGCAGGTTACGACATACATCGCACCAGAGGGACACCATCCCAAGCGCCACGGAGGGGCTGCAGGAGTGCACAGAGAAATTGCTGCGCGAGTTACAGGATTCTAGAATGGTAATTAGTTGGTCGATTTGGGCAATAAAGTTCGTACTCCAATTCTCGCTTGCGCGGCAAGGAAGACATGCCGGCGACCCTCCTGGATCTTCAGACCAACGACCCGGTGAAACAGGTCGCACGTGTCATGGATGCAACCCGCTGACCCAAAGCAATTTCTGCTTTCCTTCCGCGGTGGCAACTCGGGACGATCCCGTCCACACGGCAGAATATTGCAGGGCACATGCATAGGAAATGAGACCGTTGCGTGGAGGAGAGTTCAGCTGAGCAAACCCAAAGGTAAAAGACTGCAATGTAAGGTTTCCGGCATCCCACCACCCTCATAGCTGCCGGTGAGAACATTAGCAGAGTCATGTAATGTTGTGACAAGTTTGGAATGTGGTATCCGGATTCTTACTTTCTTTGTATACGATGGAGTCGCATTCGGCGTCAAACTCCGGTGCTGGCAAGCATGTCGGTTAGTTCTCATGAATCACGAACGGCTGATCTATGGGCTCACTTTGAAGTCCTATCCATGCGTTACTGACGGTCAAAGCTCCTTGCGTCTCTTGATCCAAGCTCCGCTCAGCATGGCGTTCACGCGGCCCGGAAGACCTCAACTGGTCGTTCCTGGTGGGACTGTGGACAGAGGAACTCCTCGTCGAAATTGGACCTCTCTATTTGTAAGTCGGTCAACAGGCTTTGAAAATCATCGATTTTTGCAACAGCTCAACCGGGTCAAACAGCGTCGCAATGAACCAAATTCGCAAATCAGTTCCTTCTATGCTGGCGTTTGGGCCTCAAGGACGAGTGCCCCACGAGGATCTCTATGAGCTACGTCGTCTCCTCAATTCCACTCCACAGCTCTCGAAGATTGTTACAGCCATTCACAAACTACCCTCGCTCTGGCCAAGGTTGACGAAATTCGACTCTGAGTTGTTGCAAGTTGAAGGGGAGTCATATTTGCAATCTTTGACAGGATGGCTCACCAACGATGGGTTGTTCCCGTGTGACGAGGGGGGGCTTCCCCCTATGATCGCTTTTCCAATTAATTTCCTTGTACAAATGATCCAATACATCCTGTTTGCAAGGCAACTGGGTAGTGGAGATTTTCAGTTGGCCATACTACCAAAGCTCCAGACAGGGGGGATTTGCGGCTTCTGTGTTGGCTTTCTCTGTGCTGTCACTGTGGCAGCTTCTCAGACTGAAGAGGCGCTTCTTGATGTTACCATCCGTGCCTTGCAGCTAGCAGTCTGTGTGGGTGCCTACGTTGAAAGGGACAGGATCCGATTTGAGTCAGGCTGTTTCTCAATCAGGGGTAAAAAGAATGTACCCCAGGATAAGGAGACGATTGAGAAGATACTTCGCAAGTTTCCCGAGGTATGCACCATTTCACTCGCTCCGACCCGCGGGATCAAGAAGCTAATTGATCAGACTTATGTTTCTGCGACTACCGACGAGGCTTCCGTCACACTCACAACACCCCGGCATAGCCTGTCGAGTCTAAAAGATTCCCTCACAGCAGTTGGGCTCGTCGCTGACGTCCCGATTAGGGGACGATTTCATTCTCCTATATATGCTCTTGAAGTAGAACGACTCGTTCACCTTTTCGAACAGGAGCCAGACCTACGATTTCCTTATCCAGACCGGCTACACGTCCCAGTCAGATCCACAGTTGATGGGAGGTTCGTCACTGGAGACAGCCTCGTTCGAGCAATATTGAATAATACCCTATTATTACCTGTAGACTGGTATCGGACGCTTAAAGTCGCAATTGGTTCTCTGCCACCGGGACAAATCTGCGTCGCGGTGGCAGGCGTCTCACAGCACTTCCCTCCATCTTTGGGTGGATATCTGGATCTACGCTTTTTGAGCTTGCAACATCCGCCTGGACTTTCCACGAGACCGGCTCATGATGGATTCGTCAAGAAAGGGGAAGCAACATATCCACAAATGCAGACACCTCCCAACACCCCACCAGGTAGCATCGGCGGTGAGGGAGCAACAGGTCTAAATTGCGACTACGAATCACTTTCAGACGCGAAAAGAAAGCGTACACTGTCCGAGTTCCCGCCACACGCTGTCGCAGTCGTCGGTATGGCTGGGATATTTCCCGGCGCCAAATCGGTCGATGAGTTGTGGGATCTCATATCGGCTGGGCGGTCAACAGTTGTTCCTGCACCTGAACGAGTTGGACTAGACCAACTTGCCGAAGACGTCTCCAAGGTCAAATGGTGGGGTAACTTCATTGACCAACACGATACATTCGATCACAAGTTCTTCAATAAGTCAACCCGAGAGGCGACGGCTTGTGATCCGCAGCAGAGAAAGCTACTTGAGGTCGTGTACGAAGCTCTATCATCGTCAGGGCAACTCAGTCCAGAAACGCATTCGGATCCACAAGACTACGGATGTTACATCGGAGCCGTGATGAACAACTATGCCGAGAACCTAAGCTGCCACCCTCCTACGGCATATGCAACGACGGGCACTGGTAGATCCTATTTGAGTGGTGCCATCAGTCATCACTTCGGCTGGAGCGGACCAGCCATGACTATTGATACGGCTTGTTCGTCTTCGCTCGTGGCTATACATACTGCTTGCCGTGCCATTGCATCCGGAGAATGCAGCCGCGCAGTTGCAGGAGGCGCGAATATCATCACCTGCCCGCATGACTACCGTGATCTGAAGGCAGCGGGCTTTCTGAGTCCCAACGGTCAATGTAAGCCGTTTGATGTCCATGCCGACGGATACTGTCGTGGCGAAGGCGTCGGTGTTGTCGTCTTGAAATCTTTATCCGCTGCTCTCGAAGAAGACGATAATATTCTTGGAGTTGTTATCGGCTCTGCTACCAACCAGAACCATGAAGGAGGGCCCATAGTGGTGCCGAGTGCAAAGTCTCAGGCGAGTCTTCTGAGAAAAGTCATGGACTTGGCGAACGTTACACGTGAGGATGTGTCGTACGTCGAAGCCCATGGCACCGGCACAAGCGTTGGTGATCCGATCGAAGTTTCCAGTCTGCGAGAAGCTTTCGGTGGGGCCTCCAGAACGTCGAAGCTGTACTTTTCTTCCATCAAGGGAAACATTGGCCACGCCGAAGCAGCTTCTGGTGCGGCCGGCTTGATCAAAACGCTTCTCATGTTGAAGAAAAGCCGCATACCCCCGCAGGCTAGCTTTCAATCATTGAACCCCAACATACCGACACTGGCTCCTGATAAGATGGAGATTCCCCGACAACTAACTCCATGGGACACAAGAGATCGAATCGCTTGTGTCAACAACTATGGCGCCGCTGGAAGCAACTCAGTTGTGATGATCCGCAATGCCCCTACAAATGAGTCGGATTCGGGGGTACTAGATGAGCAGCCACTTGCACCATCAAAATGGCCACTTATCCTATCTGCTTCGACTGAAAAATCGCTGTCGCAATATGCCCAGAAATTACTTGATTGGGTGCGACGCGTGGGTTCAGCGAAGCCATCAGGTTTCGATCTTCCAGACATTCTCTTTAACTTGGCCCAACGTGCCAATCATGCTCTTAAAATCGTCGTTTCGACAACGGTATCTGATATGAGAGAGCTCGAGATGATTCTCTCCCAGGTGGCTTCAGGGTGTAGCTTGATAACAAAAGTTATATCGCCGCCGCCGATCATCCTCGTCTTTGGTGGCCAAGACGGTCGCTTTGTTGGTCTTTCAGAAGACGTGTACAAATCATCACAAATATTACGACATCATCTGGATAGTTGCCAGCACGTCTGTTTGAACCTCGGACTCGAGGGCATTTTCCCTGCGATCTTCCAGCGAACCCCAATCTCAGACCTTGTAACGCTGCACACTGCTTTGTTCGCAATTCAGTACTCCTCAGCCAGAGCATGGATGGACTGCGGGCTCAAGATAGAGGCAGTTGTGGGTCACAGCTTCGGCCAACTCACAGCACTTTGCATCTCTGGGGCTTTGTCACTGAGCGACGCTTTGAAGTTAGTGGCAGGCAGAGCGACCCTTGTGGAGAAGTGTTGGGGTCCTGAGCCAGGCTCAATGCTTGCATTGAATGCTGATCGAGAGCACGTCACTCGTTTACTTAGACATGTCGAGGGTCTTGAGGTGGCTTGTTTCAACGGCCCCAGAAGCCACGTTGTCGTTGGTTCTGCTAAGGCTATCCGGGACGCAGAGACTTCGATCACTCGTGACGAGATGATGAGAGGCTCGGTTCGCTATCAGAATTTGGATGTCACCCACGGATTCCATTCGGCCCTTACAGAACCTTTGCTTCAACAGCTTTTGGAGCTTGCGGAGAGTCTCTGCTGGAAGACCCCAGCGATTCCCCTTGAAGTTTGCAGCGACAAGCATGATGATAGTATGCCTGATTCGCATCTTGTCGTGGAACATATGAGAGGCCCGGTATGTTTCCATCATGCGATTGAACGGCTTGTTCAGAAATATCCCCGAGCTACTTGGATTGAGGCTGGACGAGGGACCTCCGCCACCCAGCTCGTTCGATCATGCATCCAAACTCAAAACGGTCACTCTTTCATGGGCCCACAGTTGACTGCCTCGTCTGCTCAAGATTCTCTCGTTGATGCCGCGATCAAGTTGTGGAAGGAGGGGCACAATGTGCAATACTGGCCATTCCACCGACGTCAGAGACACCAATACCAATCTCTCAGCTTGCCGCCGTACCAGTTTCAAAAGACTCGACATTGGTTACCTTATATCGGTCTAAAACACGGCGCAGAAAGTCCGGCTGGGCCTTCGACAGAAGATCCGGAACCTGAGGAGTTTCTGTCTCTCATCAAAGGCGACGGTTCGACGGAGAGCTACTTCAGGATATCAGCCAAGAGTGAGCGCTTTCAATCCTTGGTGAAGGGACACATCATGTGCGAATATGCGAGCATGCCGGCTTCGGCGTACATTGAGGCCGTCTCCAGAGCTGCTCTGAAGCTTCAAGATTTGGACCTCGCCGTATGGAGGCCCACAGTTGAAGATCTCACTATGAAGGCACCGGTTGTTTTGAAACCGGACGAAGAGCCTCCTGAAATTCTTCTAAGTATGCGACGCAGGGACAACTCTTGGCCGTCATGGGTCTTCTCTATTACAGTGGAGCCCACACAGAAGGCTGGAGAAAGCAAGGTTGAGGCGCAGGAGACAACGACTGGCATGGTACACCTCAGAGAGCGAAACGACCCTAGAGTTACACAAGAGTTTCGCCGATTTGAATCGCTAATCGGAGACTGTCGCTGGCAAAACATTATGGAGCATTCTGATGCGGAGGCCATGCAAGGGAAGCATATCTACAGAGCATTCAACGGGGTCGTACAGTACTCAGATGACTTTAAGGGGATCAAGGCCATCGCCAGCCTGGGGAACGAAGCCGCAGGTGTGGTGAGATTCTCACCCAGCAGCTATGGGACGCTCGATCAGAGACTTGTAGACACACCAATGATTGACAGCTTCTTACAATTCGGCGGCTTCTTAGTCAACTACTTCAGTACAACAGCAACGCCCGATAGCCTGTTTGTCTGCCACCACATCCAACGTTTGCAGCTCGGTCCTGCTTTCTCACCGGATGTCAAAGATTGGCTTGTTCTCGCGAACATGACCTCTGAAAACGATGAGAACATGTCCGTCGACGTTTATGTTTCTGAGGCACAGACCAAGAAGACGGTCCTCGTCGCATTTGGTATGGGCTTTACAAAGATATTGCGAACGTCCCTTACGAGAATTTTACGTGGCTCCTCTAAGGACCCAACCGTGTCGCCTGTCACTAGCAAAGAGAGGAAGACTGTCCAGTCTGAAACCGATACATCCGCAGAGGTCAGTACCAGAAGTCTGGGCGGGTCTATCAGCAAACGCTCAGAGGTACTCAAGATCGCGGCTAGTATCGCTGATGTTCCAGTGAACGACCTTACCGGCAAAGAGGCTCTCCCTGATGTTGGTATCGACTCCTTGGGGGCCACTGAGATGATCGGTGATATCGCCTCGGCACTGAATGTGACAATCGATTTGTCTACGTTTTTACTATTTACCGATATCAATGCCATCGTTTCTCATGTTGATAGAGAGCTAGGCTTAAGTTCTGCGAACGAGGAAAGCCCAACATCTCAAGTCCCCCCAGAGCCACCGACAAGAAATAGAGGGTCGCAAAGTCTGTCAAACTTACCAACCCAACGGCCTGCGCAACGATCCCCGAGGGAGTTCAAAGACACACCAGGGTCATGCGGTGGGTTCAATGAGAAGACAGAAGAACTGCCAACCATCAATTCCATTCGCGAATCTTTTGATGAGGTGCGGCTCAGCTTTGACCGGCTCGGGGAATTGACGAGCGCTCTCGACTATTGGTCTGAGATTCATCCCGGCGATGTTCGTCTAGTCCTGGCCTACGTATCTCAGGCTTTCCAGACCTTAGGTTGCGATCTACTGGCACTGAGTCCTGGAGATACCGTGCCGATTGTGACAGGCATTTTGCCTCGTCACCAGCAGCTCGTACATCGGCTTTACCGCTTTTTGGGAGACGAAAACATCGTAGAGTCTTCCGGGGACTGTTTCATCAGGACTAGCAAGCCCATGGACACCACATCAGGAGAACAGGTTTTCCAGCATATCATGGACAAACACCCCCTAAACGCTCCAATTCGTCACCTTTTAAGAGCTGTAGGACCGCATCTCGCTGCGTGTCTCGTTGGAGATCATGACGCCCTCCAAGTGCTCTTCGGCAACCGAGCAAACAAGAAGTGGCTCGACGACCTTTATCGAGAGTGGCCCATGTTAGTAACAGCCACTCATCTGCTGGGCGATTTCTTGTGTCGATCATTCAGTCATAGTAGCGGTTCTGGCCCATTCCGCATCTTAGAAGTTGGAGCTGGCACAGGAGGCACAACACGCCATGTCGTCGATTTACTGACCAAAGTCGGAATCCCTTTCGAGTACCATTTCACCGACCTATCTGCATCACTTGTCCAGAAGGCCAAGACTTCTTTCACAGGAATCAACGGCATGACCTTTGGGGTTTTGGACATCGAGAGCGAGCCGATTGCTGAGCTCACTGAGGCGTTCCACATCATCATATCGACGAATTGCATCCACGCAACTAGGAACATAACCTCAAGCCTGTCCAACCTACGCAAGATGCTCCGTGAAGACGGTGCCCTTGCCCTGATTGAGATGACGCCAACTCGGCAGCTGTACGTCTTTGATATAATCGTCGGTCTGCTGGAGGGCTGGTGGCTCTTTAACGATGGTCGTTCCCACGCCTTGGCTGATGCGGAACATTGGCAACAGGCTTTTTTAAGCGCAGGCTTCGCAGATGTACAATGGTCTGATGGGGAGTCGCTCGAGGCCAAGACTGTCAGAGTGATATGTGGGTTTCAGAAGCCTGGGTCTGCCCGACTTGACACAGGTGCCGACAAGATCGAACGCGGTCAGGTAGAGATTGACGTGCAGGAAGTGGTCTACAAAACAGTGGGGTCCCAACAGATTCACGCGGATATTTATTATCCTCAAGTGGCAAACCCAGCCAAGAAGATGCCGATCGGTGGGTTGCTCAGAGTCCAGCAGGTGCTTAGAAACGGGGAATTTCTAACATGAAGCGATTAGCTCTGATGATACATGGAGGAAGTCACATCATTTTCTCCCGCAAGGATATCAGACCTCCGCAGACGCGCATCATGATTGACATTGGGCTTTTGCCAGTCAGCCTCGACCATCGGCTATGCCCAGAGTCCCGACTTGCTGACGGTCCCATGGTTGATGTATGCGATGCACTTGGATGGGCTCAAAAGATACTGCCGTACATCAAACTGAGGAACCCCGACATTAGACCTGATCCAGACAACATCGTGGTTGTGGGATGGTCCTCCGGAGGGCAGCTGGCATTGTCGACTGGATGGACGGCACCAGAGAGAGGGCTTCGGCCGCCAAATGCCATCTTGGCTTTCTACTGTCCTACTGACTATGAGGATGCCTGTGAGTTGAACATGTCGCTTGCGTCTTGTGTATGAATGCTGATCTGCAAGTACAGGGTGGCAATCTCCCATTCAACCCGTTGGAGCAGAGGACTTGGGTGAAGAATACGACGTTCTAGAGGCTGTCCAAGATGAGCCTGTAAGCTTCCCTGACCACCTCATTCAACTACCTTAAGCCGTAGAAGGCGAGTTGTTACTGAGTTCAATCATGTGATACAGGTTACCAACTATGGAACTATCGGCGCTTGGGAACCCCTTTCAGATCCCCGAATTCGCACCGATCTTCGTTCTCGTATTATCTTACACATGAATTGGAAAGCTCAAACGCTTCCAATCATCATTGAAGGCTTACCCAGCAGAAGGCTCGCAGATTCAAGAAGACCCGAGGTGACGGACTGGAACACACTGCCACAGCCTCCAACAGAGGAGGTCCGGCGGTGTAGTCCGTTGGCCCAAGTAAAGAACGGCCGTTACCAGACTCCCACATTCTTGATACATGGAACTGGCGACGATCTCATTCCGTGGCAACAGTCCAGTCGCACAGCCGAAGAGATGAGAGCCCGGGGCATTGATGTCAGTTTGGTCTTAGTACCAGAGGCACCTCACATCTGTGACGCAAGTCGTGATCAGTCGTCGGAGGGGTGGTTGGCAGTTTTGAAAGCTTACAGATGGCTTGAAAAACATGCATTCTCTCGTGGTCTCAATGAACATGAAGCCAGCGTCGAACTACAACAGACGTCTGGCCACATGTAATTTAGGGCTTTTACCTTGGTGGGACCCAGGGAGAATTTCAAGGTTAAGGATTACCAAGGGCAATCCTTAACCTTGAAAACACACATGCCGTCGAGAACGATTTTCATGTGTATCAGTCAAATCATATAAACTCAGCATTGCGTCCAAGACATCCTCACGTTATTCGACATCGCAATAGCTCACCTCGAATTGGACTATCAACGATTGAGCCGTTCTATCAATAGTGCTTTATTCAATATCCTTCACACCATTTGACAACAAGATTGAACCAGATAAATGATCATTTTATGTCGCCTAAATCCTTTTGCCCCATATTTTGCTGGCCTAAACTCCTTGTACCTGGGGCTCCGTGGCTTCGCAGACAAATACTGAAACGAACTCCTTGATTTCGACATCGATCCATTCCCATAGATCGTCATTCTTCCGCACCTCTCTACCTGCCTCATCATCAAATCCATGAAAGCCCCAGGTGCCTGGAATTGCTTCAAGCATGTCAAGAAACTCGACTGCGTTCATCGAAGAGGTCGAAGATTCTTGAATGAGGTCTCTCTCATTCCAAACGCCCTCAAATGTGCGGCCCTGGGCATGGAAGGCTTCATCATCAGAGTACCTCCTTTTGCACCCTGGTTTTTTTCGAATGCTCCGGTCAACCAGAATGAATGGATAATCGGCCGTTCCATCTTCGATGCCCTCGAAGTCCGCAATCGAGTCTATCATAAGGTTCAGAAAGCAGGCTCTCGGGCCAGGCCTCTTTCGCAAATCATTTATCGTCTCCTTTTTCGGATCAAAAGCCCAGGAGCTATCGTACTCAAAAGCGACGTTCATAGGACCACGCCATCCATACCAAGAGTCGTTCCAGAATGGTAGCTTGCTCCGCGAGTCGAAGTCGTTGTAGACTGCATCTTCGGGTATTTGCAAGCAAATAAGGTCTGTCCGAGGGTTTACTGTGAAGCCGTACGTTTTGTCACCTTCGCAGATAACACCGACCATTTGAGGAGTAAGATCTCTTCTGTTGGGATCCGCGTGATGAACGTACTTCTTCGTTCTCTCCTTCCACTTGTTTTTCATTACTTCCCTGGAGTCTCTGCATGCAGTCCAAAGACCAGCGTCGAGGAGGTACTCGGACCAGTTTCCTGCTATGGACGAAAGGTCGACACCTGTAATTGTAACAGGATAGGGGGTATTATCCATGCGACTTTCATAATACGATAACCTTCTCGGAGGGCGTGGCGGTGTGCTTTGTGGCGTAGAGCTCACGGGAATGAAGTGCAATCCTGGTCGAGATGTACGAACTGAAGCAGCGAGCTCCCAAATTGTCAGCCTCAATTCTGCTGGGAGGTCGGCGAAGGTTAAGGGAGTCTTTGCCGACATTGTTGACGAAATTTGGGAGCAGAAGTCAAGGTGTGTCTTGTGAGCCTGAAAGAGAAACGAGAGTTGAGTGTGTTCGACGGAAGATTTTTCACTCAGTCAGACGGTGCGGCGACATTTTATAATGAACTTGACTGACCTTGTTGACGGTGTACACCCTGAGCCACTAAAGCCATAATAAAGTAGAAAGTTCCACAGATATTCCAAAGGTGTTCCCAAGTGGACCAATAGATGCTCACCTCAGTTTATAGAGGTGGACACAAGGTTCCAGTTTGTCAACCTCATGCTTCGAAAAACGTCACGTTACTTTATACCCAGATGAACACTGGCAAAAGACCCCTTCAGACCTGCCCCGTTGGGACTCCAAACGCTGCTATTGGTCCAGCCGGTGCCCAAAATCTCTCGATTGCAACCTTGTAAAGGGCAAGAGCTTGATACTTGCAAAAGGGCAGGGATTCATAAACCTTTCATGATTGATACAACCTACTTTAAGGGTATTTTCTGTGCAGAACGTCGTCAAGGTCATTAGAAATATATGAACCTGGATCTTGAAGTGTGATAACGCAGGGATGGCCACAACGTGCCTATACTGTGAACATTTCGAGCAACATGTAATTGCATCAGAATGTATTTCTAGAAGATACTAAAATCTTTTCATTCTTCAAACACTGGCAAGATCAATCATTCAGTCAAACAAAAACTCTATCTTGGACCATAGACTGGGGTTATTGGCCTTGCGTAATGGACGTGTGGTAGGTCCTGCTGCTTCCATTTCTCATGACAGATGCGCTCAAATGAACCACCCCTTTTTGAGCTCAGCTCGGAGATTTTTCACGTCGTCTCTACATTCTCTTGGCCAAAGCTCAGCCCAGTCCTACTCGTTTCCCAGAGATCCCACATCCTCTTCATCTGTAATAGCTAGCACAGGGATAGCTTCCTCAGGATCGAGATAGTACGATCTACTGATGCCTGCAAAATTAATCTTCTCCCATGTCCAGTACCCCTCGACCGAGCCGATAGCCTCCAAAAAGTTAAAAGCGTTCATTCCGGATGTCAAACTTTCTTCGGCAACATCGCGAAGGCCTTTCACGACCCCGAATGTGCGTCCCTTGGAGCGATACTTCTTGTCGAAAGAACCGGGGTTTTCAGGTGCTTTTCGTCGTCGACGGATGCTTCTATCAATTAGATAGATGAGAGGTGCGGAATCATCGCGCCGTCCTGCGAGTATACTCAAGAAGAAGCCACGGGGCCCCGGCTCATACTGCATGCCATCCAGCACATCTGCAGCCATGCCTATCTTGACACCGACAGCCCAGCAAGAATCATATTCAACCGCGATCCTGCAAATACCGCTTGGAGGCCACCAGCTGGTTCTCCAGAATGGCAGCTCACCCCACCCGGAATTCCAGTCTGCGTCATTTGAGAGTTGAAAGCATAAGAGGTCTCGACGAATATCTACATCAAAAACCCAGTCATTAACACCGTCTCGAAAAGTTCCGAATCGGGTACTCTGGCTCTGATGTCTCTTATTCATGAGCACCAAAGCAGATTCTTTGCAGGCGGTCCACATCCCAGCGTCGATAAGGTAGGCTGAGTCGTTGTCCTTCACCCAGGAGCGCTCGGTCTTGGGCATGATCTCCACACCGTCGGCTTGACCTGATCCATCCAAATCGATTAGACCAGATATCCAGCGCCGGTCAAATGCCTCTTCCGTGTACTCGTCAGTAGGTATGAAGTGGATTCGAGGCTGTGCCGCGGTATAGGCGACCGATTCCCAAATCTGCAGTCGGAGCTCTGCTGGGAGATCGAGGAAGCGATGAAAGCTGGCAGGCGCCATATTTTATAATGATATCCGTTGTGCGATAGCGTCGTGTTCTCAATGATGGTCCTTAGAGCGGGAGTTGGTATGCCGTAGTTGATATAATCCTCGAGAGTAATTGTACATGTTTGAGTTATTGAAGAGAGTCCTTTCAAGGTAGAAACTGTCTGGCTGGCTTTAATACAAGGCGATTAAGATTTCGAAAATACAAAGAAGTAAAGTTTTCACACCGTTCAGGTAGCTCTGACCGCAGCAACCAGTTGGAGCCGAAATCCGAGGTTCAAGTCATCAAGCTCATAAGTACCCGGATAAATGTTATTAGCGACTCAAGACCCCGCAGCGTACCAAGCGCGGGGGAAAGGATAAGTTGACACAAAGTGAATGCAGTGCGGGCTTCGAACATGATGTTCGAAATGAGACGCAAAACTACCACAGACCTTAGCTCGTTTGGGACGGTCGACTCGAAAGGATGCATGTTAGACTTCCTCGACTGCAATCGCGTATAGAGACTATGAGGGCCGTTACAGCACCACCACGTGTCCAGGAGAAATTCCGGATGTCTACATGTATTTCTCTAACATCCATCCAGCTACACCGAGCGGCAACACTCCAATACGTCTTAGCTTCTTTCCGGTCACGAAAACTCATTTCACCCACTGTATCCATGAATTGTTGGGGCAAATCTCACCGTGGGTAGCTAAATTGTATAAGTAGGCCGACTATGTATCGAGGCGTCTATGAGAGTGCTGCCTTGCCAGAACCCTCGACACCAGCGGCAGCTAGTCAAAAGTCAACCTTCTTTGCGATCTCATCGAAGAAAAGAAGTTACATTGCATTCCATGCCGAGCAGAACTTGCCGCTTAAGCCTGATATCTAGCGTCTTCTTCATCGTTGATTGCGAGCACAGTCGCAAAATCCTTGATGGGGATGTTTTGCCAAGTCTTTTCCTGGATCTTTCGCTCCTCATGAGAGAGTTCATCATCATAGTCAAGAAACCCCCAAAATCCTCTGACATCAATAGCCCTGAGAAAGTCAAGAGCATTCATTTTGCCAGGCTTCAGCGTCTCTTCCATGAGATCCCATGCGGTGATTACTGTTCCGAACGTGCGTCCTTGAGAGTGGAACTCGATGAGATGTCCATAACTGTCTTTGCCCGGCACCCGACGTACGGTTCTGTCGAGTAGAAAGATCTTAGGTCGAGTTCGGAGTTCCTCGATGTTTTCAATCGTGTCGCGTAAAAAACGCACGAAGAACCCGCGTGGACCGCTTTCAGAGTACATTCTGCCCAGCGCGGCCAAATCCAAGCCTGACTTTATGTCGGCGGTCCAAGAGGGATCGAACTCCACCGCAATCTTTCTCAGATCGTGATAGGGAAAACAGCCTACGCCCCAAGAGGAATCCCAATCTGTGACTATGAGTTGCGAGAAATGGAAGCAGAAGACATCTCGAATGCTGTCCACGTCGAAGACCCAACCCTCATCGCCCTCTCTGAAGGTTCCGAATTGGGGTCTCTGGGAGTTCTTCGAATTCTTCCACTCCATCCGCCCCCTCTGCCGTTTTTGAATCAGCACTCTAGTAGACTCTTTGCACGCGGTCCACATTCCTGCATCAATCAGGTAATCTGACTCATTGTTCTTCAGCCATGACACTGTGCCCCGAGGCATAGTCTTCGGAGAGAGCAGTTCGCCGGTCTCTCTTTTGTCCAAAAGCATTAGAATCCGCATGGTTTCCATCAAGGGGAGTGGCTCGCCGGTCTCTGTTCTGCACAAAAGTGATCTGTCCCGCTTCCAGATGTAATATGCGTCTAGGTCAATCGGTATGAAATGAATCCGAGGCTGTGCCGCAGTGCAGGCGGCCAACTCCCAAATATGCAGCCGGAGTTCTGTCGGGAGATCAGCGAAGCGGTGGAAGGTGGTAGTCGCCATCTTTGTGACTGCGTTTGACGTTTGACAGTGTCGTCCTGGAGAATGTATTGCGTGGGTAAGTTGATCTACTACAGAGAGTTTACAAATCCTTCAACAGACGAAAGGGACTTTTATCAGAAATTCGATTCTAGCGGAGACCGCTTCTACGGAGAGAGATGTTCTTAGGCCCAAAGGGTTGTTCAAGTTTTGGCCGTTCGGGTCATTTGGATCGCAGCCAGTAAGGTAGGGTTTGGAACTTGATCGTTCCAACCTTGAGATTCTTCAGCTTGGCGTACGCAACTACGTTCAACTTCAGTATATAGTGACCAATAAACGGGCTATTTTCGACGAGCTTGACATGAGATATTTTGAGATCAGGTAGCGCCTCAAACCAGCTGCTATTGAAGTTTTACCTGAATCAATCGTAAGAAACATTTTGCTCGATTCAACTTAATAGCAGACGTCGAAGCCGTCTGGAGGCATTGTCAACAACGATCCTACACAAACTCAGTCCGAGGGCAAGGTCATCAGGCCCATCAGAATTGGATTAATCCCATTGGCGAATGCTCCTCAGACCCCGCAACGTGATGAACGCGGGGGAAGGGATAAGCAGACACGACGCGACTGGCGGAGCGTCACATCGGCTACATCATCACCCAGTTATGGGCGCTAGAGCACACACAGCCCCTTTCGAATCATCAAGTCGCTCATCATGAGCGGCTCATTGCAAGCCGCGTGGCCTACCCTCCTGCCTCCGACTCTCACGCTCACCCGTAAAGTCAACCTCGCAGTTTCGGTGAAGAAAAGTTCCTCACTACTTCTTATTTACTTTTGGCGCCGCCACCGGATGATTGGCGAAATCAAAGGCTGAGCGGCACAGCATAGCACACTCAGAAACCGCTCTTCAGGGCGTCTGAGATCAGCTAAGCAGGGCAAAATCCTCCGGCGCCCGGGCCCGGCATCCCGCGTCGCCCCGCGCCGACAAACCGGATCACGAGGTTGTCGTCGTTGAGGCGAGGCTTTCTTCAGCTCAAACGGCGAGGAGCCATCTCAACTTGTCATATATTATTCGCAAAGGCCAGGATCAGTTGGACGTCTTTTTGTCTCAGTGAACCACAACTCAATATTCTGCCCCCTCAACAACTGTCACTATGTGGAAAAAGAACAAGACCAAGGCCCCACAAGACGCCTCCCCCGGGCCCAGCACCGGCTCCGGTCCCATCTCCGCCGGCCCCGCTCCTCCCGCCTACACCTCCGACCCCCCATCCTCCCTCACCGACCCCCTGGAGAACCTGTCCATCTCCCAGTCTCCCACCTCAATCCCCACAGAAGCGCACTGCCTCGCCCACCTCCGCCTCCTCTACGCCTTCAACCGCCTCAAAACGGAGACAGGCTACCGCAACGGCCTCTGGAACATCTTCGACTCCCGCGCCGGGCCCCAGACCTCAGCCACCAACGGGAAAAACGCCACGATCCCAGACCCCGCTGAACCCAATATAGATATCCTCGTCAAGCTCCGCGAGAAGCGATGGGCCGTCTACGTCGCGCGCGCAGTCTGGCGCTACGAAGCGTGGTGGTCTTCCTTCGTCCCGGACATGCTCCTCGAAAAAGACATGCTCGACCCAGACGAGAGGCGGAAGGATCGGTATGAGGGGTTCGTGAGACGGGAAGAAATGGTTTGGAACGCGGATATGCTGCCGCCGCTGGGTCTCCCTCCCCCTTTCTCTGCTCACTGATGAACTGTAATCGCTGACGCTTAACGCAGACGTCCTCCTCGTCTGGCACGCACACATGCTCAACCCCAGAATCTATCTCGAAGACTGCCTCCGCTACGGCCATGCCGCGCTCTGGACCTCGGGCATGCCTTGGGCGATTGTCAACGCCGCCATCCGCGGACCGGCATTTGAGTACGTCGTCTCGGACGCGTGCGTCGCCCACTGGACGTCGCGGACCAATCTCGCCTGGAGAAACGAAGACGACCCAGACACGAAAGAGATCAAGTGTCCAAGCTGCGCTGCGACGGTCTCAGTCCCGTGGACGACGTGCGGGCAGGAGGAGGGTTATCAGGGGAGTCAGTACGTGAACCGCAGTTCTTCTTCATCTCCAAACTCAGATTGGAACTTCCCATCGCCGTCTTTGCCGTCAGAACGAGAAACATATCACGCATGAACCAAACTAACACAAACACAGCCGTCCCGGCCTCTCAGGATCCGGCCTCGCAGACGGCCACCTCTCGCAAACCTGCCCCTGCACCTTCACCATAACCCACCAAGCCCTGCGAACCGCCAAACTCCTCGCAGACATCCAAGCGTCGATAAAGCAAGGCCACGCCATGCCAGGCACGATTCTCGACCTGCAGAGCGGAATGCCGAAACTCCTTTCATCCGCCTCCTCGAGCAGCACGTCTTCCCCGATCCCAGACCAGCTGTTCCCATCGCACCTCGCCCGCCGCGGTCTTCTCTCCCCTGTGCTCTCCCTTCTGACCCCCGGCTCCCCGACGCCCGCGTCCATGACTGCCGTCCGCGACGTGATCGAGGAGACCTTCACGGGTAAGTTCGCGGACCCGAAGAATCTGCGGGAGGTCATGTCGCGGCACGGGCACAAGAAGGTCACGGAGTTCAGGCTGAGCCTGGAAGGTCGACGGCAGACACGAAAGATGATGTCGCGCTACTGGGAGAACGCCAGCATTTTGGGCATCGACCTTATGGGCTGCGTGATGAGGCAGGGCGTGTTTACTGAAAAGATGTGCAAGGTCAGCTTCTCCCCTCCTGGCCTGCATATGCCAAACCTTTGGGCCGAGTAAGATTGCTCGTCTCAGAGGCGGTGATGTTAATCAGCGGTCTGCAACAGATCAACTGGCTCTCGCTGCCAACAGCCCAGCAAACAATGACCGCCCTCCTCACGAAGTACACCCGCTTCATGACCATAGTCTCCCTCGCGTCGTCCACAAAGGACCGCGTCGCCGTGCCCACGGTCGACGTCGACCTCGCCTGGCACACGCACCAGCTCAGCCCCCGGTCCTACTACGATTACACTGTCGCGGAGACGGCCGCCTTCGTTGACCACAACGATAAGGTCGACGAGGACAAGCTCAGTACCGCGTTCGAGTGGACGTGTAAGACCTACCAGGAACGGTTTGGCGAGGTGTACTCAGAATGCAAGTGCTGGTACTGCGAGAGTAAGTTTCCCTTTCACATACCCTCTGATACGACCCCCCTTCCATCTCGCGTACGAGAGATAGATAGTGACAAAGCGCGATGGCTTCACAAAACCTTGAAGCAAGATAGTACATAATGGCAGAAATACGGCCGCCGCCGCCGTCCGTCGGTCTCCGGCTTTGTGAGGAGAGAAAGACTGACGTTGATTCGCTATCAGCTGTAAGGGTGATGGCGCTTCCTGCAACCAAGATGTTCGCTTCAGGCAAGGAGGAAAAGCGTAAGCATGCAGCCGTCTCCCCGCATCTATGTCGTGTAACCCTCCAAGAGGCTCACCCACCCCAGTCCTCGAAGCATGGCACTCCTCCCCCGAAGCCAAAAACGTACCCATCCCACCCGCTGCCGAATCAGCGCACGTCTCGTCACACCCGGCGGTACATACCAACGAGACGACGTCGCGGAGAGCTCACACGCGCCCGCTGCGACTGGACTACAGGAACAGGCTCGAGGAAACGCATTCCAAGGCACGAAAGAGGGCAAACAAGACGTTCAAAGCAGATCAAGGTAAGAGGATGGGGCCGAGGGGAGAGGACACGGCGAGCTTCTGGGGCAAGGAGGTTCCCGTCCAAGGGCCGTGGGCAGCGAGTCTGGCCGCCACAACAACGAGTGACATGTACCCGTCCCCGCCTGGATTCGTTAGCACAGGTCCTGGGGCAGTGGGGAGCTGTGCCACGGGCACGTGTGGTGGTTCTGGTGGATGCGGCTCGGAGACGCTTGGTATGTGTTCTGCCGGGTGTGTTGGGGTAAGTGACAAGTCTCTTGATATCTCGGTGTCTCTTTTCGTACTGCGCGAAATATGACCCTGTTTCTTTTCGGAGTTTGTCTTATCTTTGCCGAGGCTTTTTGACGCTGACAAGGTGACAGAGCGCCTGGTTCGGCGGCAAGTCCGGATGTGCAGGATTCGCGGGGTCGTAGGGATTTGGCAGCATGTAACTTTGCAATATCCCATGGCTGGGACAAGCCATATCTCCGCCAGAGTTTGTTGACACGTGCTGTCATGAATGTGTGAAGTCGCAACTTGCTACCGCTTAAGCTTATTCCGTCCAGACGCAAGGTCCGATCGGAGGTCGGGATGTGGGAACCACAGGGCGTGGGGAGGGCCGCTCGCTTCCAGTTGCACGAGTAATGAGAGGGCGAAGATATGGGCCTGGTTCAAGCAAATGGTGGAAACTATGTTTAATGAAAGACAACCGTCCATGGGTGTTGTACACCGCTTACGAGTCGATCGTTATCAGCGCTGACTTAGCCCGTTGCACCAAGTGGTCGACATTGATTGTTGACTTGTCGGGGCTTTGCCTTGGTGACACAACGCGCCGCTTCTCCGTCCACCTGCCTCTCTGTGCCTGGCGTGAGACATCTGGCTTCTGCGGTGCAGCCCAAGATCACCGCCGCGGGACCCTGAGAGGTCTATCATCGTCAGGCACCTCGTTCAAATCACGCAGGATCGGCACCTGGCCCCCAAAGAGGAAGGTTCGTGGAAGGCCCCGTGCACCATCGATCAAGGCCCTGTCTTTGGAGGGTTGACGTGCAGCGGAGAAGGCTCGATACCGCATCTCCTGCTGGCAATGTTGGCAGGTTTGCAGGGTGATTGACAGGGACCGATAAGATAACGTGCCGGTGCCGGCTGATATGAGTGGCTGGTCCAAGACTTGGCTTGGAGTTGGATTTGGAGTAAAGTCTCCTGGGATCAGTGGTTGCCCGCCGTGCATCGGCACTCAAAGCGAGCAATATTAGATTACCCCGCCAATAAGAAGAGAGATAAAGGGGCACACAGCTGTCAGCTTGGCCTCTGAACCCTGTGGTCCCCCCTGCGAAGCCCTATGAGACGTTCGCCTTGGGTCACACTTCAGCCGGCCAGAGTGCCTCTTTTCAGAGAAGCGCGCCGTTTCATCGTCTCAGTGTAGCTGTGTCGGCGGATTCCTGGAGGGTCGGGCTGGAGATTAACAAAGCAGGTCGAGCGTTCGTGGGGTCGGGAAGGATCGTGAGTGGCTCGACGGCATCTGGAAAGGCGGAAAGGTGGGGATACGTCGTGGTTAGACAGAGGGAAACGTGGACTTGGTACTATCGCGACCCGCCGATGAAAGTGTCTCTTGATGAGTGTCGAGAGAAAGAGGAAGGAGGCAAAGAAAACATATAAACTGACGGCGGATCTCCCGCTCTGGGCCGTCTGTTTCAGCTCATCGACAGTCAGTGCCAAGACCTTCGTTCATAAGCACCTCTCAGCCTTCATCCCTGTTCTCCGTCCGTCGCTCCGGTCATCGTCGCCAACATGAAGTTTTCCGCTGCCATCCTCGCCCTCGCCGGCGCTGCCGTCGCCGCCCCCGTCCCGGACCCGGTCGCTGAGCCGATGCCGATGCCCACTCCCGTAAGTCGAGCTTTCAAAGCCGATTTTGGTGATTTTGCGCTGACAATTCGCAGCCCGGCATTCCCACTGCTGCTTCCGCCAAGACCCAGCTTGCTGCCCTGACCGTCCGTGCCTGGACCAACACCGACACGTACGACCGTGATCTTTTCCCCCACTGGATCACCATCTCCGGCACTTGCAACACCCGTGAGACCGTCCTCAAGCGCGACGGCACCAACGTTGTCACCAGCTCTGCCTGCGCTGCCACCAGCGGAACCTGGGTCAGCCCCTACGACGGTGCCACCTGGACCGCCGCCAGCGACGTCGACATTGACCACATGGTCCCCCTGAAGAACGCTTGGGTTGTAAGTGATGTTCCCTCTCCGTGTGCATGAACAAACGGAGCTCTAACACGGAATGACAGTCTGGTGCCGCTTCCTGGACCACCTCCAAGCGCCAGGACTTCGCCAACGACCTCACCCGCCCCCAGCTGTGGGCTGTCACCGACTCCGTCAACCAGTCCAAGAGCGACAAGAGCCCCGACTCCTGGAAGCCTTCCGTCTCCAGCTTCCACTGCACCTACGCTCGCGCTTGGGTCCAGGTCAAGTCCTACTGGGCCCTCTCCGTCACTTCTGCTGAGAAGACTGCCCTCACCACCATGCTTAACACCTGCTAAGCGACGCGACCATGATATTTTGGATACGAGCGATGAAATTTGACGCGGGCTGGCGACTGCGTGTCTGGTGATTGTCAGCGAACCAGCCACCGATGGGTGTTTTTTCTACTGTATTTACTTCTCTTCTTGAATATCTTTTCCCGAGAGGGCTTTGTCCACATGCGATCAGCAGCGATGGAAACACGAGACTGCCGAGAGCAGACGGGGTCACTTGGCGCCCCTGAGAGGGTTTATGACGATTGTCGGAATTGGTGCAAGGGAGGGACAGGAGAACAAGGCCATTGTTGCTAGTGTAGGTGCGTCCAAGGGAGACAAAAGATGGATGCTAGTGGAATAGCGAGTCTTGGTTCTTACTGTCTCTAATGAGAATGGCGCAAAAGCAAAACCACGCCCACGGCGTCCCGTGGAATGCACCGCCCCCTCTGTGCCCGCCGTGATGCAATCGTTTTCTGGGGTCGATCGTTAAGTGCCGCAGTCGGCAATCTCGGTGCAACTTTCAGGGTCTCGTCTCGCGTAAGAAAAAATACGGGATTGCCAACGCTCTTGGCGCCACAAGCGATCGCGTTCGGCTACGCTGTAGGGCGGGGCAGGGGCAATGTTGAAGGTGCAGCTGGTTGACCCGTGGATGCTGTCTCTCAGCAGGCCCCAAGAGCTAATTCTGTTCGCGACCAAGTCTAGACAGTCCGAAATTGCGCCAACCCGCCGAGACTGCGACAAGAGAATCTCTTCTTGTCCGTTTAGACATAAGACATTGGCAACCGCAGAGTGTCGAAGGGGGGCGGGGCCTTGGCGGTTGCCCCGAGGACGGGAGTGGAATGGAAGACGGACGACGTCACTCGCGGAGGGAACGGCCGTTGGAATGCATTTCTGGGAGTTGACGAGTCCGGGGAAAACGAGGGCGACGAAGAACGGCTTTGGAGACAGAATCCGGAAGCAGATGGCGGCGATGGATGCGGCAAGCACAAGCCAACCGCATCAGCAGCCATCAACGAGGGCCGTTACCCTCGACGAAACGACGAGACCTTGATGGCTGTCAACGCCATCTGGCTAAGATGAGAGAACTTTCGGAGATTTGGGTGCGAATGGCTTGCTGTTGGCGGTGTTGATGGGAAATGGAAAATTGACTTTTGGTGGTGCACCTTCCAAGGTGGAAAGAAACAGAGCGGTTGTGGGGCTGGCCGATGGTGAAGAAGGAACGAGGAAGAGCGCTTCCCAATGCGGCAAGTACTAGGCAAGTACGAGAAAGACAAGGCGGGCAGTCGCTGCCTTCACCGTGGTCGCCGTTTCCGTGGCCTTGGCCATTGTCTTCAGCGCTCTCGACCGCCTCTCCTTTCTCCTTGCAGTCACTGCCATGGACGCTGCCCATTGTTCGGGGGCTGCGTCTTTGACTTTCCTTCCATTTAAGCCGTAGATGCATCCCTCAACTCTCCATTTTCAGTTCAACCTCATCCCAAGCATCAATCGCATCAAACCACAAACCACACTCGTTCTCTTCCGTCAAGATGATGAGATACGCTGCCCTCTCCCTGGCCCTTGGCCTGGCCTCTGCCCAGACATTCTCCGTGTGCAACCCCGTCAAGGGTGAAAGTAGGTTCCTATCTTCACCTAGCTCTGCGATCTTATAGATGTGGCATGATACTAACTACTCCCAGCCTGCCCTGCCAACCCGGCTTTCGGCGGCGAGGGCAACTACAACTTCCGCGACGCGAAGAGTATCGATGACCTCGAGTCCTTCTTCATCGTCGACGGCGGCGTCAAGTACAACCCAAAGGTCATGTCCTTCTCGGACAACACCGGTGGCCAGATGACCATCTTTGAGGAGGCAAACGCTCCCACCCTCACCTCAAAGAACTACCTCTTCTTCGGCAAGGTCGAAGTCGAGCTCCAGGCTGCTCCCGGCCGCGGCATCGTCACCAGCATCGTCCTGCAGTCGGACGCCCTTGACGAGATCGACTGGGAGTTCGTCGGCGCAGACCAGAACCACGTCCAGACAAACTTCTATGCCCTCGGCATCAACGACTACACCCGCGCAAAGTACTACGAGGTCGACTTCAACCCCATGACCACCTTCCACACTTACACCTTGGAGTGGACCCGCGACTCTCTCATCTTCTCCATCGACGGTAAGGAGTACCGCACAGCAACCCCCGCCGAGGGCAACTACCCGCAGACGCCTATGCAGCTGAAGCTCGGCACCTGGGTCGGAGGCAAGGGCCCCAACCAGGGCACAATCGACTGGGCCGGCGGTCTGGCCGAGTGGGACAAGGCTCCCTTCGCCGCCTACTACCGCTCCGTGAAGATTTGGGACTACGCCGGCGGTGACAAGGCTGGCGCCACCTCGTACGAGTACAAGCCCGGCTCCGACGGCTCTTGGCAGAGCATTCAGGTCAACGGAGCAGGCTCAAACAGTGACGGTGCTGGCAACAACTACCAGCAGGAGCACCAGCCTCAGCAGCGCGCTACCGGCGAACAGTCGGCCACTTCCCTTATCACCGCCACATCTAGCCTGGTCGTTCCCTCCGTCGCCCCGGGACCCATCATTGCTAACAGCACCGGCCTCGCTGGAACCGGCATGACCACTCGCAGCGGTCCTTCCGCAACCTCGACATCCCAGCCGGTTCCCGGCTCGGCTTCCTCTGTCCGAGGCGGCATCGTCGCTGCTTGTGCTGCGGCCATGTTCGCCGCCTTGATGGTTTGATCTTCGGGTATGAGCGAGTAGCGTCGTTCCTCAGCGCGGACGCTTTGGTGTGTCCTGGCCTGTATTGATAATGTGTATATATGTTTTAAGGATCAGGCGCGTTGGTTGTGTATACGCCCATTGACGGGAAGAAGGCGTGCTGCCCTAAAGGGCCATGGGAGTTTTGCTCGATTACACTACTAATACCACAATTAATGCATGCTTACCGGTCTTTCTGTTTGGTGATGAGAGATGTAACTCGATCAGCAGGAGGCAGTCACACACGAAATCTACATGGCTCGGGGAGGCTGTTTCCCCTCATTCCTCATGTCGCCTTTGTCACCATGAGAGCCACGTCAAGTCACCATCAACACACACGGTTTTGAAAATAGAATCCTTGGTTTCTTTTGATCCTTGTTCCGTCTCCAATTACTATTTACACCGGAATAAAAGTAAAAAAAGAGTTACGAATTACCCCCGGCACCTCTCCGCCAGACCAAGCCGGCAGCAAAAGGCCGGAGGACATCCCAAAACCTGCCCCAATCCAAGAATGCATGCAATCCGCGTATAGTCGCTCGCTCCTTGAATAGTGAGAAAAACGTTTCCTTCTTTTCCGTCCATCCCGTAGACACAGCCAGAGAGGGGAGTTGCGAATGTTGCTTGCGGTCGACAAGAACCAGAATAGTGAAGGGAGAAAAAAAGCCCGGGTATCAAACTAGCTTTGTACAAATGAAAAAAAGAAGTGAAGACGCAGAAAAAAAAGGGAGGTGATGTGCAATGTTCCCAAGCCAGCAACACCCCATATATATGCCCACCCAAACTCCTCGAGTCCAACGTGGTCATGTCGTCGTGGGCTCGGCTGACTTTTTTCTTCTCCCCGTGTGACGAACCCCAGCCATTTGTGTGTGAATTTCCTATTACGCCCCTCTGTTTATCTCAATTATCCCTTCACGCCCTGATGGTCGCGTCGTGTGGGACATCAAACTCAATCTCTCCCTCGTCCAGCTCTCCCCTGGCAGCCCTGCGAGCCAGGTCTCTCTCCGAATAGATTTCGTTCTTGCGGGTCGTGGCTTGTTGCAGGCAGTCGACGTAGGTGCGGAACTTGACAATCTCCCGCAGGAGGTATGCGCTCTTCCGTTCCCAGTTGGCCATGGCCTTGTTGGCGTTGTTGCCGCGAGGAGTGAAGGCCAGAAGCATCGGGCTGCGCAGCTGGTTGTGCGTCTGCAGCTCGTCTTCGATGCCCTTGACGTACGATGTGAGGCTTTCGAGTTGCTCCTCCTCGGGAAGATTACTGGGTCGCATGGACTGCGCCGGCGGCGCCCAATCGGAGATGGTGATCCTGTCTCCGGGCAGCTTCGCACCTCTGCTAGCACCATAGGCGCCGCCTGAGCCGTGGTCGATCGAGCCGGAGCGGAACGTGCCACTCGAAAAGCTCGGTCGTGGGTTGGCAGTGCTACTGCCGGGTCGCGAGTTGCGACCTGGTGATTGGCCGGTTGCTTGCTCGTTGATGGCCGTGACCAGAGCGTTGTTGATGATGGCGTCGCTCCATCCATACTCGATGTTGCTGATGCCGCCGACCAATGGGTGGGTGCTCAGGCGAGCACTCCAATAGTTGGCCGTGGTGACGAACTCTTTGCTGATTTCGGGGGTACCAACCTGGAAAAGGTGAACAGCGCCGCTGGGAAGGCTCAGCGCCCAGACGTGAGGCCGAGCTCTGGAGTATCCTGGGGGCGGAAGGGCAGATGCCAGGGTCTGTCGAAGGCTAAAGGTGCCCAGGTTAGTAGCGTTATCTTGCCAGTTGCCACCTCCAACGACAGCAGGGCCCTTGGCATTGCGACCGCGGCTCTTTCGTCCCACCGAAGATTTGGCGGTTCCAAATGAGAAGATGCTCATCTGGCCCTTTTGTACGACGGCAAACACCTCATTCCAGTGCCTGTCCTTTGCTTTCTTGTCAATACCGTCCAGGTGGTGTTTGTGAATCACGATACCCTCCTTTACCCATGGAGGCCCGGCCAGTTCGAGGGACTCGTCTTCGAGAAGTTGAGCGCTCTTCAATTCGTCGCTCATAATCGAGGCGGCCTTTCCGAAAGCTGACTCATCATCACGGATGATGGCCTGGCTAAGGGCGTTGGCAAATCCGATGGACTGCTGATAGTCTCCGCCTCTGAATGACGACCCGAGCGAATCCACAGACATCGAGGTTTGCGTTCTGCCCAGCGAGAGCTTGCTCCATGTCGCCGACGAAGCCGAAGGGCTCCAAATCGAATTTCCGTCCTCGAAGCTCGTTCTCGACGAAGAGAATCCCGGATTGCCCATACGAGGTCGTGACCTGCTCTTCGAATTCCATCTGGAAGAATTGGCACGACCATGTTCAGCTATGCGCCCTCGCATAGATGCCTGACTTTCTGACGGGGCCTTACTCAGAACGCTGGGCGTTCGCTTCAGCATGCCGATGACGGACAGACTATTCGTGGTGGGCGTCAAGTTCTTCGACGGGTCCGCACCGAAGAGCGGCAAGCGTTCGTCGCGGATCGAGGTGTAAATGTCCTTCAGCACGATCTCGACCTGGCTCTCCCAGGCACGCATCGAGCCGTCGAACGGTGCTTTCACCAGCGGTCCGCATTCGTCGTGGAAATCTGACGATCCGTCCTCGTTTCTCGGCGGCGGTCGGAACGACAATCGGCGCGAAACGAACCTCTCCTCGATGGATGGTCTGGAGTCGTCTCCTCCAAGAGAGCTGTTGGTCTTGCCGGGTAAAATGGTTGGCCGTTCGAAAGCTTCGGGGGCTGACTCGGCCACCGCCTGAGTGATCGTAGTCATGGTATTTTTGACGAACTGGCTCCGCGTCATCTTTTGGTCGATGTCAGCCAGGTGCAAATCAGTGTTGAGCAACATGATCGAATAGCAGATTGTGTGAATGACATCTGTGTCTGGTTAGCAAAGTTCAAGGTTTTTAGTCAGCGACAAAAGCTTACCAGATGCTTTGAACCCATGATTGGTGTTGCAATCACACCAACGCTTGGAAAACGCAACCAAAATACGATCTACCTGCTGCGTCTCTGCTCTGAAGACCAGGCGCTCGCAGATCAAACGAAGACTCTGCAGAATGCTCTTGTTGGTAAAATCATAGAGGTCCATGTATGCACGCAGGGTTCTCTGGCGGATGGGGCCCTCCTCGCCCATCCATGCAGCGGCCTTCTCCTTCTGGATGAAGTCCTCGTTACCATCAAAGATTTTCTGTGCCTTTTGGCGATCATCGTCGGTAGGGTCTCCGACAACAAACTCAGGCTCGTCTAGAGGCTTTGCGTTCATGGACTCGAAAGTGCCCAGAACCTTCGGGCTGTTATCGGGTTCGACTCTCACGCTTGGGGCAGCACTGGCGGCAGACTTGTAATCGGTAGTGGTGGATCCTGACGTCCTGCTGGCAGACCTAGTGCCCTCGATTGGCAGAATCAGTCCAGATTTGTTGCCCTCGTCATCAGAATCCGTCGTGTCGACGGTGAGACGGTTGGTCTTCCTGCCTCTGATAGTGGTGTCATCCCTTCTTTGGGACGGCCTTCTCGAGGGAGAGGATTCCTTGGACGGCTTGTCTTGCCTGTGGCCCTTCTCTTTCCTTGTCTTACCCCGTTGTCTCGACTCGGTATCGGCTTCGTTATCGCTGCCATCGATGTCAAGGAATGAATTATTCCTCTTCTCGTTGGATACGGGAGGCTCAGGCGGCGGTCGAGTTGGAGTATCGGTGCGGCGTTCATGATCGGAGAGAGAGCGGTCCTCGCCACGAGAGCGAGACCTGACCTGTCGAATACGTGCGTTGGGACTTGGGTCGTACTCGGGGGAGAAAGAGCGGGGATGCTCCTCTGCTGATCCCTCGTCGTGCGGGTCAGGAGCCATTTCGAGATCAGTAGCTTGTACAGGAGCAGATTGAGGAGTGATGGGCGTGTTTGGAGTCAAAGGGCTGCCTTTAAGGTACGGGTTCATGACCCTTCGCAAGCTGCTGATTGGGCTGGGCTCAGGTTTCGCGGAAAGCTTGTCCTTAGTAATGGGCAGCTGAATAGGAGCGACGAGAGGGGGCATGGGCGGCTCGAGGGCAGCTGGAGCTGGCACGGGAGGCACTTCGTCAGCGGACACAGACTTCTTTCTGCGACGGAAGAAAGAGCTCGGTTTCTTCTGCAGCACGTGATGATGGGAATGGGACGAAGATGTGTCCCTCGAGGGCGGGGCGGAGGTGGAGGGCTTCATCTGGTTGGAAACGTGGAGGGATCGATTCCCTGATCTCTGATCGGCCGTATCCACAGATGTTGACGACGTTACGCCCGAGGAATTTTGAGTCTCGGGCGGGTTATTAGAGGCATTGTTTCTGGACGAACCAAACACTCGCCTGAAAAACCCCGGTTTTTCTTTTGTTTGTGACGGTGTATGTGTCGGAATCGGAGCTCCGTGCACGGCCTCTTTTGTCTTGCCGTAGCCCACATGTGGCGCGGGTGCCGAGTCAATGTCGAGCGCGGGGACGGGAGAGGGCTCGGTAACGGGCGCGGCTACGGGTAATGGCGGCACCTCTTCGTGATTGTTATTAGGTTTATGGTCGGCCTTGCGGCTCGTTGCCGTGCTTTTGGCTGATCGATTCGTTGATTTGCGCTCGAGAATGACGGCGGGCGGCTCCAGCTCGTCATCAGCCACGGGAGCGGCTACAGGCGATCGTGAGTACGTGGCGGTCGGGGGTGTCTGGGGCACGATGCGTCTTGGCCCTCCAGGCACCGTCGGCGTGGGGGCCGCATCGTAGTCGTCGTTGAAAAAGGTATTTGAAAATTCAATGTGCCAGGGTGCTTGACCCTGTTGTTGAGGCTGAGGCTGGTAATGTTGTTGCTGCTGCTGCTGCTGTTGCTGTTGCTGGGTGGCCTGCAGGGCAGCAGGTGGACGATGGCCGTAGTCGAAGCTCGAGGATCGACCACCGAAGCCGGACGCCCACCTCGTGCTGCTGAGAACCTGAGCGTACCCAGCATCGATACTATTGGAGCTGCTGCTCTTGGTGCTCCCCTTGCCACCCCTAGAATGCATGTGGCGTGGTGTGCCAGGTGTGCTCCGCATCGATTCGCGCATACTGCTGATGCGATGCAGGCCGCTCTGGAAGTTGGAGCTACTATTGCTTCTCCGTCCACGAGATGATATCCTGCTCGCGTCGTCGGCGTCGAAGTCGGAGCTGTAAGAGTAGCCGTGGCCGTTTGAGCGGCCGCCGCGAACTGGTCTCGGCATGTTGTCGTCTGTGTCGTACGGGTTATGTTGGGACGGGTCGCCAAACATGGACCTTCCGTTTCCGAAATCACCGCCAACAGGTCCTCCCATAGAAAATTGGTCGAGGGATATGAGCATGTTCGTCATGAGAGAGTCGCGTGTAACATTGCGCGGGGACAATGACAGGTCGTGGGAATCGCGCGGTCGAGGTAGATCTGGGTTGTCGTTCTCCTTGTTCTCGGACATGTCGAAGCTATCGGGAGAATCGGGGTTGTCTAGAAAAGAGTCGTCGGCATTGCGAGTGAGGGAGGGGCCTCTAAGCGCCCGCGAGCTGGCTTTGCGATTGGAAAGCGAGGTGGGTGGCGGCAGCTTGTTCCTGTTGCTTGGCGGCGTCTGGGGGACGGCGGCAGGAGCTGGTTCTCGGCTTCGACCTCGCGACGCGACAGGCGACCTGGAGTGGCCGGTGGGAGGAGAGGTGTCGATGTTAAGGTCCGGACGACGACGGCTCGAACGTCGAGGAATGTCGGCGTACATGGTGAAGGGGGTCGGGACGGGGTATCGTGGGGGTCGGAAGGGTTTTCAAGTCATTTCCAGCTTTCGAATCCAACAAGGCCGACAATAGGCACAGGCACGACCCAGGTTCAGGTTCAGGTCAAGGTCCAGGTCTAGGACTAGGTAGGCCCAGATGCAGCAGGCGCACTCCGTATTGCGCGCGCAGGAGCAGCAGTATGGAGACGGAGTGGTGAATGATGTGGGTTGTGGTGCTGCTGGTGCAGGACCAAAGTGCCGCTCAGCAGTCCACTGCAGCAAACCAATGCGACCCAAGGCAAAGCGATCCAATCCGAGGGGTGATGGCAGCGCCGCAGTCGAGTCAAACCGAGAGGCTAATTCGGCGTCGCAATGTCCACAGCGCCGGGTTCGAAATCGAAATCGAGCGAGCGAGGGGGGTGGACTAGGCCGTAGGCTCTACGGAGTAGAGCGCGCACACACACGCAGGCCTGGCCTGATACGTAGTCCGGCAAGGTCGTACGCTCTCTCTCAGTTTCTTTCTCTCAATGTCTCTCGTAGGGGGGGACAAGAGGCAGGCGGTGTGGTAGCGTTTGGTAGGAATCGGCGAAGGCGCAGGCGAAGGCGGCCAAGCGGTAGACGGGCTTTGTCCCGATGAACGAATGGAGGCTAACCAAGGTAACTGGCAGCCGAGATTGAATGCAGGCAGGTCGTCCTCTTTGGGGCGGGCGACGTTGCAGTGTTTCTTTTTCTCGGCGTGGGATTGACTTTTTGGATTGCTTCCTCTTGCTTTTCCTCCTGCCGTTTTCCCTCAATCGGACTGGCCTTTTGCAGGGTGGGCGGGCAGTAAAAGCCAACAGGTGCCACGGGGAGCGGGAATGTTAATATTGTGCGTGGGCGGGTTTATTATGTATTAATATGCTGCGGTGGTAGTTGTGCTGGGTACGGGTATTTTGTATTGAATCGTGTTCCGAAAGAGGCGACGAATGCAACCCTCGATGCTCCCCTGACCTTGACGGCAGACGACGTGGTGATGGGGTCTCTGGGGAGGTTTTGGGTCTGTATTGCGTAGGTAGGTAGGTAGCGCAGGCACAAGTAGACGATGACGGGACGAGCAAGCAAGCAGGCAAGCAAGTGGGTGAAATAATAGCGTCCAGGGTATCCGTCGAGGGGTCCGGGTCGTGTATTATTAGCGTCGAGGCCAGTCGTCGGTCGTCCTCTTGCTATGTGGGTGCATGCGCGAGTGTGTGAGGGTGAGCGTGTATGGTCTAGTCGGCCAGCGTCCCGAAAGAAGTGAAATGCGAACTGGGTTCTGGGGTGGTTGGGGGCGGACGGGCTGCTGAGGCACGAAGAGTCGGAGAAGAAGCGGTGTTGGAGGATTTGTTCATGTGCGATGCGCCATGAAACACGCGTGGAGAGTCAAAGAAGGAAAAGAAGCGGAATGGAAGAGAAGACGGGGGAGAAGAATTGGGTTAATTGATGAGCGCCTGGGAAGAAGCAGCAGCAGAAGCAATCAATCAATCAATCAACCTAATGCTGGGGACCTGGGAAATGGGAGCTGCGGCCAGGGGGGACCCGTCGTCGTGGATGGATGTGCGTTGGAAATGGAAGATTGTGGGTTATGGGATATTGGACACGCGGGAAATGGAGATTCGAATTGCTGTGACAATGGCAATGACAGCAGCAATGGGCAATGATGGGCGGCGCACCCGTCACGGACTCGGGGCCAGCACCAGCACCAGCACCAGCAAGACGTATTCGTACGCAGTGTGTGTTACGGGATCCGTAAAGTGCTGTAAGGAACTAGCTCTCGGCTGGAAGCAATAACAATGAGCAATATTGCACCAGGAACTCTCAAGTATGACCGACTGCCCGGCGTTATGACATGGGGCATCCGAAATGGTCAAGACGGGACGAGCACGATGGTGGAGCAGAGACAACCTGGAAGGAGGAAAAAACAAACAAAGAAAAGTGAAGTCATCCGTCCGAATACCGAATAAGCAGGCAGGCAGGCAGGCAGGCAGGCAGGAGGATCAAGGTGGAAGTGACGGTTGTCTGTGCCCGTTGAACGTGTCTCTCGTCTCTCCCTCGTGTCTCTGTGTCAGTGTCAAAATGCTGAAATGTCTGCAGCAGCAGCTGTCGGCTCTGCAATGCCTTAATTTTAGCGTCTGTGTTGTGCACTAGCTGTCTGACAATATGCAGCTCAGCAGTCGGCAGTAGTAGTCTGTATTCTCCGGCAGCTTCCAAGTCTCCTGACGGCAGTCTGAAGTGCATTTGGCAATCAGGCAAGATCATCATCACCATCATTATCATGTATTAGAAGACATGTAGTGGAGGATGCGACCGGCTCGATTGCCGCTGCCGCTGGGTTCACGGTTCACCAGCCAGAAACACCAGACGAGACGACCCTCATAACAATAATAAATGCACGCAACTGCTGCACGGACGGCAGAAACATGGCCGTCCTTGGATGAGAAGCAGATGTGGGCACGGCAGAGAAAAAAAGAAGGGAAAGCAAGACCGGACGATGGGGGCACAAATGGGCCTTCTGGATCACTCTCATGGATGGGGGGATCCGTCGCAGCGGGTTGGGGCAGGAACGATGCTTGGATGCATGGAACACCACTGGACTGAGGTAAGGTGGAAGCAGCGGGCAGTCAGCAGTCACGGCGCACTCCACCTCACCTGAAGGGCAGTTGCCTGTTGCCGTTGCTGTTGCTCTTGCCATCTCTTGCCGTTCCTGCAGACTGAGGTGCAGTCCAGGTGGGAGCCTCTTTCCTTTCCGGCAGCTGCATCCTGCTGCCAGGGCAGCCGCTGCTTCCATTTTGTTCAGGAACACCCGCACTGCAAGATCCAAGATGCAGGTGCTCCCGTCCTCCAGCTGCCTGCCTCCTTCTTGCCGTCAATTCTCGTCACCTTTTTGCTACTCTCTCATCTGCCTTGCCTTACCTAAGGTACGAATACCTTACCTCAGCCGGTGACTCCTTCCTGGCAAACATCATTTCGTCAACCGAATAAACACACCCCCGACACATGCAAAATAGCCACGCATTAAACGTCTTCACCAGCTCCCTGCCCCCAAACTCCGTCCCCAGAGCTTCACGGGCCTCGAGACACATGGTCCGGACCCTGCAACCTTGTTAATCTGCTCTGCGGTTGGCGGTTGCCCTTGACTCTTTTTTGCTGCCACTGCGCCTAAACTGGATAGAGTCCGCCCATCATACAGGGTTTCCCCCTTTTTTTTCCGCGTTCTTCTTTTTCTCTTCCATGGCTTGCTTCTGCGTCCAGAAATTCTGCCGCTGCTCTACTAGCAACAAATAAAATGATTTCAATATTGTTTTTCCACGAGTCGCCCGTCGGATCTCATCGTCATCACCACCACCATCACGGCCAATCTGCTCGCGAAACGCCCACGCAATTCCCATCACCGATCCATCCCAATCATCGCCAGCCACTGCAAGACATTTCCCGCCGGCGTCTGCGCTACCGCAAGACACACGGCGGCCGGACCTCCAAGACACACGAGACACCAGGCGCCAGACACGCCCGACGGCTGGCTTGCCGCCCTCGACTAGCCCCCCCTTTTGACAGGCCACATCCCGGCTCCAAAAAGGGACAAGAGGGGACAGGGCTGCAGGGGGAATGCAAGATGCAGCCATCTCGCCAGGGTTCTTGTCCAAAACGAGCAGTCACTTCCAGGGGCCCCCAGAAGATCCGAGAGGACCCTCGTTGCGCTGTGTTTGTCTGTCAAAATCAACATTCTCGACCGCCACACTTCTCATTCGCCCAACCAACAACGCTGCCCACGAGTCCAGAGCCGGACAACGGAAACGGTTCACGGAAACCGACCCAAGATACGCTCGGTTTCCAGAAGAACAAGCCTCCACAGCCAACCGACGGCGGACAATTACCACGCGTGGCAGGCCGGCCGCCCCCATCGATCCGCCCTCCGGTGCAACCAAGGCAGCCACCAAATGCCACGCTCCTCCCGCTCTGCTGCTCACCGGCGTGATGCTTGGTCACCACCTCGGGTCCGAATCGTCAAGACTCGGTCAGCGAGAAAGGGAAGCCCATTTCCCCAATCGCCTTATCAAGGCCGTTGAAGTCACGGTTCCAGCTGGTCCAATCATGCCATCCAACGAGTGCGCCGTCGTCGACTTGAAAGCGCCCACTCATTTGCGCCCACCTGGAAGCACTTGCATGCAGACACCCATGGCTTCCCCTGAATTGATGCAGACACCAACTTAGCAACCAGAGGTCCGTGCAATTGCGCGACTCGCTGCCCGCTTTCTTCTTGCTGCTCATTCGCCCGCCTCGACACCCTCCCGACCGCCGACGACACCACCACCATCCTCCGGGCTCTTTCCGCACCGGCGCGCTCAGAGGCAACAGTTCCACCGTCCGCCGCCCTCCTTGTCAGTCGCCATGACTGAGGACCTGCTGTGGGATTACAGGATGGCGGGATGGAACAACCTCTGGGCCACCATCCGACACCCTGAGAGGCCCGGCGCCCAGCGACTGCTTTGAGGAATGATTGTCATGCCAAACGGCGCATCGTCAACGGAGAAAACGGTCCTAAATTTCAGCATGAGGGCCACTGGCTGTCTGGATCCCAGTGGCCAATCTGCCGTTTCCAGAATGATATCCGTCCGAATGCCAACAGTCGAGGCCACCAAGTGCCGGTGTCTTAGTGAGGGGCATTAATTGTCCGCAGTCAGTTCTGCGACACGCTCCCACTCTACCGACGCGGTGCTGACCACCTTTGGTCCGGGGATGACCAACCGTCATAAGCTCTGCCAATCGCCTCGCCCAGATGCCTCTGATGAGTCCGCAACACGTTGGTTCACCACCAACCACCGCCATTCAGTGGTCGAGATGCTTTGCAAACTGCCTACACCTCGGCGGGCCATGGCGTCCCGGCTACACCACCAGTGGCGGTTTCTCCCCGCGATCATGGACCGGTTCCAAACGCATTCCAACGGTTCCGCCTGCAATTTGCGGGACAGGAGGCCGTCACTGACCAACAGTTCCCCGTTCGAGTTAAGGGTGAGCTCGGCCCCTATTCCCGCTTCTATCCAAACCCGCCTTCTAGCGACTCAATCTCCAACACCGGCGGCCCCCATCCTGAATCTGCCCGCACTAACTCTACGAAACCCAAAACACACCGACAAGCTTCCATGTAGACAACCTCCCCGCCGTCGTTCCATCGTTAAACGAACCTTCTATTCCGACGTCAAGTTAAGGGTCATGTGCGTCAAAGCGCGAACCGTTGCCATTGCACGGGAAACATGACGAACATTTCTTCAGCCACCACCCGCGCCTCTGGCCGGCTTGCCCTGCGCAATGCTCCTCTCCTGGAGCTAGTCAGACATGAAAGTTTTCTGAGCACGCGGCCGCGATGCGCCAATCTCCTGAAGAAAGGGTGCCTAGGCGAAATGAAGACATTATCGCGATAACCAACAACCATTTGCTAGGCTGTGCTCTAGTCGTCCAGAATAGCACATGCGGCATTGGGGCCAGTCCAAGCAAACACGTTTCGATCTCCGAGGATGCCAATCATTTGCCATGGCCGGCGTCGATCTGAAGATCAACCACCGCTCGTCTACTGAAGAATCCGATCTTCAAAGGTCTTCAATCCGATGCGACACTCCTCCACAATCCTTCTCGGCGCGTCGACGCTCCGTACAACCCGGCAAAGCATGCCGTCATCGCCGCGTCCCGTCGGCCTCCGCACGTCCTCGCTCATTGAATGCAAGGGCCATCCCAACATCGGTCCCAAGAACCACAAAGGACCGCTCGTTTGCCCTCAACTGTTCCCCATGCGCAAATTACTTTCCGGTTTGTGGTCGCGAACCGCCCCCAATTCCATAGCTACCCTCCAGGTTGGCAGCTGCAGCTTGGAACTCTGGAATACTGGGACTCCCCAATCCGGGATCCTCCAGAACCGCTGCAACTGCAAACCCATCTTTCATCTTGTTTGCTTCGTTACTTTGAAGTATTTTTGCACCCTCCATTCTCCTCTCACGTACTTACCCGGAATGAGCTGGTTGCACCCGCGCCACCTGCTGCATGACAAAACGAGCGACGCTGAAACAAACGGGCTGTACAGCTTGCTTGCTTGTCCGTCGCTGCAGCTTTCAGGTGGGCGTCTTCTGTGATCGGATGCTACCAAGACGGGCGGGACCTCGCATGGCGACGGAACCGACTCGCTGGATTGCGGCGTCATTGACTCGAACCATAGCATGTCAAACGCACTGGTGCCGGCGCGAATAAGAAGCCCCGACTGACTTTCGGATGCCAAGTATCGGACTGAGTAATGTTTGGGTTGTCTACGAGAAGGATGCAACAGCTAACAAGTTCGTGCAACGATCCTGGTCGCGCCGCAGCTCCTCCACGAGACTCACGAACAGACCAGCCTCCACAGCGACGTTTGGTCAAGTGGCCATGGAGTAGGCAGATATCTTGGCGTGTAAACGTGGCCAATCTAGCCTGCCACACTGCTTACCGAAATACGCTGGAACTATACGATTGATGAATTGAGTTTGTGTGCTTAGTGATATTGTAAGAGGGTGAGTAACCCCCTTCCCGGGATCGTTTCGTTTCGCAACCTACGATCTGCATCAAACGCACACGTAGCCGATCAGGATTTCGCGCTGGCTGCCAGACTTTCCTTCTCGCACTTAGCGATGACTTTCGAATTGTGAAAATCGCTTAATATTCCCCGTTGAGTGCTTCAATCATAACTCCTGGCAACATGACAATTGTTTGTCTCCACAGGTCCGCCCAAAAAGCTGACAATGACCCCAGCACAAGACAAAGTCTAACGAGAAGATTGAATAAAACATGGAAAGCCAATATTGGGCTCATCGGGCATGTGTCAAGAAGCAATACCTTTAGGTAGCCTACTCGTAAGCTAAGTATAGTAGAATCAAGTTCTATAATTGCGCAAAAGCTTTATGTCTTTTCGTACAGATAATAGACCTTTCTTTTCCAACATGATCAACTCAAGGCCTGCTGTGACCGCTACCTCCTCGCAAGATATCCATGTCTTCCAACGGCTCTTCAATAAAAATGTCAAGCATAGGGTTGGGAGCAGATGGAGGCGAGGATCTTGAAATGACAGTAGCCTTTCGAGCATCCATTGTTTGCTTGGTGGGTGAAATTGTGAGAGTGCCTTTTTTGCGGAAATTGACTCTTTCCTTCGGGCTGTCTGTATTCTTCTTATTGGCAGCTATCAGCTGACCATATTGCGAAAGACCGGCACCATTTTCCAGTAAGAGATCGACTATCCGGTTATGACCTTTCCTTTGAGCGGTTCTAATGGCGGCATTGAAGCAATGTTTACTTGTGTCAAGGCTGAAGGTGCTGTCAAGGGCGAAGGCTTGGATTAAGAACTTCAACGTAGATAAGTGGTCTTTGAGGGCACACGCCTCGAGGGCATCTCGTCCGTCAGGGCCTAAATATGCGCCATGGTTGAGCAGCAATCTGACAACGGCATCATGCCCTCCGAGGGATGCTGCCCTGAGGGGGGAACCTGAAATGCTCAAAACGTTTGCATCAGCGCCACGTTCGAGCAGAGCGAGAACCCAGTGGGTTGCCCCGCCAAAGCTAGCTGCTTGCAACGCATTCCCAAACAGCCCACCCGTCGCGTTGATTTCTTCAGATGACATGTTGTTCAAGAGCCGTGGTATCGGTTCGTTCTTGATTCCCATGTAGAGAGCGGTCTGAAAAGCATCGTTGGCACCTGAGATTGCTGTCTCAAGACATCAGATTAAGCATTCATCGTAAGGTAGTATCATTCGACTTCAGTGACCCACCTTCTTCCATCATTTCTGACATGATGACCTGCGTTGGGAAATATCGCCGCAGAAGTGCGTCGACCACTCCGTGATAGCCATCGTACGAGGCTGCTGTCACCAGACCTCCCAAGTCGCCGCGTGTATGACAAGAATCTTTCTCAACAAGTATACCCATGGATGATTCGTGACCTCCAGCTATGGCAGCGTGCAGTGCTGTAGGGAATGAAGCTTCTGCGAGTGGATCGGCGTTGTAGTCCAGCAAAATTGTGATGGCAAGATCGTGGCCATGGAAAGCAGCAGCCTGAACCGGTGTTTCATATCCCAACACAGTCTTATCAGGAGAGGCGCCACGAGCAAGAAGAAACTCCAGTGAGTTGCTATGACCGTAAGCCGCGCATAAATACGTTCCCGTCAGACGATAATTATTGGTTGCGTTCCAATCAATGTTGACCTGTTCTTTCTCAAGGTTTTCGAGTATTGCTGTGATGCCATACATGGATCCAACAAAAATCGCAGACTGCCGACTGGTTTTGAGACTTGTCAGCTTTTCCAAGAGATCTGTGGTCGCCTTAGACCTTTCCTCGGCTCTTTGTTTTACGGCGCGGAGTACGTCTCGTTGCCAGACAAGAAAAAAAGATCCCTCGTGGGCGAAGACGAATTGGAGCACTTCTAAATCAGCCTTTTGTCGGAGCTCGGTACTTCCTATCTTCATGTAATGATATGGCCAATAGATGACTGAGTAACTCCAGAATGGGGACGTTATGTTCTCCTCCCCTTCGTTCTCGATGACATCCGGCGACCGATGACGCTTCCGAGAAAGACCACCCATCAACTCGTGTGGAGCAGTCAGCTGCATGTCATTGATCTTCGTGTACTCCGTTGACAGAAACTTCAGGCATTGAGAGAATGCGAAGTGACTCAGGTTCGAGGGGTGGAACTCTTCGAAACCAAGGATGTACTCTCGGACTGATTCGTGTGTGAACGTAAAGGTATCGGGGTCCGCCGTAAAATCGATAAAACCTCTGCAGAGATCCCTGATACTGTCCTGGCTAAGTGGCTGTCCGCAATTGATTCAGCTGGTTTCTTTGTTTCTAACGTCATATAAAACGTCTTACTTCTGTTCTCAACTCATATCTCCCATTCGTCTGCGAGAAGGAAATGGCATCCAAAAGTTGAGATCGCGAAAGTTGACGTTCAGAGATGATGAGCCATCCAAAAATGCTTTTTGTAATGTCCTTTGCTCTCGGTGGGTATCTTTGTACACGCGCGTACATTGGATCTAGAATGTCCATTAGACCCTTGGGTGTTCGTAAGGCCTTTACTTCTTGGATGACGTCAGCCTCAAGAGCAAACTTTGGGTCGCAAAGTTGCTCGAGGTGGAGATGAGCCCAGAGAAACATCGTGTCCGAAGTCTGCACCAACTTTTCCCTGATGAGATTTTGCAACTCTTGAGAGACTCTCCCGCGAAGGAGTCTTTTGCTGTCAACAGATTCGCTGACGATCTTATCGACAAACGCAGAGACGTCACCGGCATTATCGGCTCTTCTGACCGATATCTCTGTGACGTTGCTCAAGTGCGTAGCGACTGGCGTCTTCTCGTCATCACGACAGGAAATGAACAGCTTTACAGCACTTCTTGATTCCTCGATAATGTGCTGGAAGGCGTTGAGAAGATGACGCGTGTCTCCATCAGCCTCGTCCAAGCCGTCGACAATGACTGTTGCTGGATAATCGGATGTAATGGAGATAATGAGCCGTTCGCATTCGTCTAATGAGAGAGGGGTCGGGTCCAATCCATCTTCTTTAGCGTCCTCCGCTCGACTCGAGTACTCGTCCCACACTGAGTGATGCACGCCGCCATCCGGCCCCGAGAGCGCAAGCTGTTTCAGTACCGATCTCAAGATCATGAGAGGGTCCGTCTTAGGCTGAGTTCCGTCAAACCCGGTTCTCGAGCAGTAGTAGTAAGCGAGAGGTGCCGCATTTGTGTTTCCAGACAAGTAATCAAGGTGTTTTTGTATGACAAGGGAGGCAAGCTTGCTCTTGCCGCAGCCTGGTATGCCGTGGAGCCATAATGTAGACGACGTTCTCGACTCACACCATTCAATGTACTCTGTTCTTCTTAGAAGCCACTCACCAGTGTTTGCAATCAAGCCGCGGTGTACCTTTTGGTGGGCGTGCTGGTGACGAACAACCGATAACCATCTCACGAGTTGCTTCCGGTCCTTAGCCTCCAAGTTTCTCTCTATCCGATTTAGAGTGCCGACAGCGCGTGCGATGGGTTGCTCCATGTCTCGCAACATGCCCAGCAAAGAGTTCAAATTGACATTCAAAGACTCCACCGTTCCGGCTGTGGCTGAAGCGAGTTGATCTTGTAAGCTTGCTGCTAGTTGAGAAACTTTACGCTCTTCTTGGGTAATCGAAGTCAGTGTTGGGCCTGATGACGCTACACTGCGCAGCAACCTTTGCATCGTACGCCTGTCATAGTATAAACCGGCCACTGATAGCCAAGCTAGAATAGCGGTGTACAACGAGACAAGAGCGTCTTGAAGCATTGCTTGCGCCTTCGTTAAGGGGTGAAAGTGCGGCGCCAGATGTATACTTTCTAAAATGGCGCATCGCGTAATGAGACGCGAAATCGTTTCAATACCCTCGGCTATGGCACCGAGTGATTCTGTGTCGTTGACGGAGATTTGAAGTAGCATTCGTACCCCGGCCCAGGGAAGCGCAGCATGCGTGGGATCGTACTGGATCGCGACGTCTCCAACCTCCTTGAACCGTTGAAGCCAACGGACGACCCTTTCGAAGACATCCCTGATAATAACCACCTCCCCATTCGATCGTTTGAACTTCCATCTGCGATCCATGCATTCTTGCTGCTTCCTTTGCACCAGCTCCAGAAGCTGCTGCGAAAGAGTATTGTTGTCGACAGCGGCTTTCGCAAGTTGTGCCTCCTCAGTATTTGTCAGCCGCTTCCTCGCAATATCCCAAAGATTAGGGGCGATAATATCAGAAGATGCCATTGTGCTGAAAGACTGAAGAGTATCGTCAATAGCTCCAGTCTTCTGAAAGTCGCGTAACCCAAGCACTACGCGTATCGTGGTTGACAAAAAGAAGAGCCCACGGGATGCATACAAGGGTCTTGGTTGGGCTTGAAGTCGGCTTATCTACCCCCGCACGAAACGAAGGCGCTTGAAGAGAATGCAAATACCGTAGAAGATGGAGCGAGCATGGATGGTTGCAGTGTGGCGAGGTGCATATTTCTGGCTGTACAAGCAACGCCCTGCAGCCTCAGGTGCTTAATCGGACTATGTCATTGGGCAAGAGTCGACGATACTGCGTCCTGGGCTGACTGCGCTGTTGGTTCCCAACAGATCATGGTGGCCCTCCAATAGTAACCGCCGAAGCGTTCGTTGGTTACGAGACGCACGCGGATTCCCTTTAGTTGTCCATCTTTCTCATGTTGTAGCATTCTGTTCAAAGTTGTGGATATGCCTTCTTCGTGATTTCACTAAGTCTGAACCTAATCCTTCCCTCGAAGCCTCGGGTCTGGAGGAAAGATCGCGACCGCAGACGCCGTTTCGATTTCGTCATATTCCACCCTGGAATTTCCGCCCGCCTAGACGTATCCATCAGGCTTAGCGTTTGTGCATGTCAGATTTAGCCAATCATCAAAACATATGTATGCACATAGCCCCTCTCACCTGAATGCTCTCTGCCCCAATGAATTGCGGCACAGCCCGATAGAGCCTGACCTCATTTGGAGAACCATCGGCCTGCCCTCTGGACACCGGTCAAGGAAAATTGTCGTTCCATGACATCGATTGATCCCTCGCTCGACAGCCTTCTCGTGCACTGAGGCGCAACACCATCTTGTATCACCAAAAATCCAACATCTCTTGTAGTTCAACATGGCAGAGGCTATTGGGCTAGCATCGAGCGTGATCGCCATCACCGATGTGGCGTTCAAAGCAGGCAGCGCCTACCTGAAAATCATAAAGCTCCTGGACGAGATGAAACAAATCCCGAACGAGCTACGATTGAAGGCCGACAGACTAAGATTCCTTGAAGAATTCCTATTTTATGCGCAGGACAGGCTATCGAAAAACCCATTGCCAAGAAGTGCTTGGAGCCCTACTCTCCTTCAAGATCAACTCAGCAAATGCCACACGATACTGAGCGACGTAAAGGAAATGGTTGATCGCACGATGGCCCAGGTCGCTCAACCAACATCTATTCGGCGGAAGATTGCGTTAACAAGAACAATCATCCATAAAGATGACCTTAAAGCCTTGGACTTAAAACTCGACGAAGCGCTGCAGCTGTATCAGCTGGCACAAGAGCAATACGTCTTGTGAGTACACCAGAGGCTTTGGGTTTCAATGTAAAATGTGACTGAAAGAATATCAGGGCCATGATTACATACCCATTGGTTTCGAAAGCTCGAGATCCAGCCAAGAATATCGAGGTGCCTGACACCGTCAATGCAGATCAAATTAAGAAATTTAATTCTACTAGACTCTCCCGGAAGACACACAGCGTATCTTACAAACCAAATATTTTTGGACGGTTCCATATCTCCTTCCAGGCCGATCGAAGCATCCATGCTGTTATTCAAGCGCCAAGCTGGATCACGAGCACAGTGTATTCTGTTCTGGCCCAAAGAGCAACCGTTGGCTGGCAAATGAACCTCAGAGCCGATGAGATGGTCAAATATTTTGACTGGGAGCTCCTCAAACTCATCGAGTACGATAATTCGCAGGCAATGTTCAAATACCTAAACGAGCACACAATGTCCCCTTTTGTGCGTAATTGGAGAGGAAGAACTTTACTCTATGTAAGCCCCTATCTCCGTTTCATGCTAATCATCTTTAGACCACCAAGCTGATAAGAAGGTCGTACAGGAGGCCGTTAGATATGGTGCTGTCAGCATCACAAGGGTCTTGCTGGAGCAAGGCCTGCATGCTCTTGAGATGCCTAACATGAATGGGGAGAGGTGAGCCGCCCAAGTAATAATCCAGATTCAAGAACTGCACCTAATCACTCTCAGTATTCCACGCTTGCTTTATGATTTGGGTTGTAATTCCGATTGCGACAAGGGCGATCAAGGTCCCCTTCTCGTTCAATTGCTAGGAGACAACGGTCTCGATGATTATTTTGACGACCACGACAGTCTTTTTGACGCTGCCATTTGTGGGCTTCCCTTCATGAGCTTTCGAGCCTTGATGGAAAGGTGTGCTTTCGAGTACCAGAGCCTTCCGGTCGAAGAGAAGCTTGCTCAAGTTCGCGCTATAGCCACCAGCGTTGTTCCGGGTAGGGCGCAAGCGTGGGGCATAGAAGAGATTCTCTTCCTGGTAAGTGGAGGCGAAACCCCGGGGCTGGACCTGCTTGAGGAATCAAAATCCTACGGAGAAGACTCCTTGATACATACATTGGCTGCCGGGCTGGTCCATTGTGTAGCTGAGAGGTGGAATTCTTCTGAAGATCGAAGGTGGAGGCGTGTCCTGGGTGCCTGCTTTGAGCTAGATCCTTCAGGAGTGCAACATCTCGACAAGGTTTGGTATGGTCTGGACTGTGGTCACGATAGTGTTGACGCCACGCCATTATCAGGGATGCTTTGCAACTGGGTTTGCAACGGCATCCACAAAAAAACAAAGGACCGAGCACCAGCCGTCACTACTGTGAACGCCCTCCAGTTAGCTTTTCGGCTATGGATCGACACCCTTGCGTCGGCAGGAAAAGATCTTTTGAAATACGGAACAAGCGAAAGGGAATTACATGCTCAGGAAAATACTTATATGTTCCAGAGGTTTGCAGGGGGCATGCACAATCGTAAACGGAGTATGATGCGGTTCTCAATTCTGGGTATTACATATGGCCCCCTACCACAACATTGGCGTCTCTGGATTACCAATGAAAACTACGACTATGCTGGAGAATTCTGGAGTATGATTGAGAGTCAAAACATAAGGGTCCCTGGAAGCTGGGTGGAGGATATGTGGGATCCGCTAGAGATGCGAAGGCTCCATGACGAGGTAGCTGCATGGAGACACGAAGAAGCGCCGCCATTCATCTGGTCTGAGTATCGGAAACAACGACAGCCTATCTGAATGGTGGGCCGGCATACACGCGTTTCATGAGAGCATGCGAAGGACATGAATGACGATAGCGAAATAACCACACGCCATTGTTGTCCTTCAACATTGTCTGCCTGTCTGAAGATACTACAACTTCGCCAGTCTCAATTCCATTTTTGAACAAGGTGACTAGGTTGTCAAATCTCACTCCTGCAACACGATCTCCGCCCTGATGACCCTAGTTCCTTCTCCAGTTCTACCAATCTCGGCCATGATCACCAGTCGAGTGGTCTACCAGCTTAAGTCAACAGTCATAATTTTCGGAGTCTTGTAACCTTTCAACCTACCTGAACATCGCTCGCGTCTAGATTCTTGACATACTCCTTCACATCGTCTTCCAGAATGTACTTGGGGTCGACTTGGGGACCGTCATACCCGTCCGGCAGCTTGACAAGAAGACGAAGCGGCGCCGGTATATTTTGAAAACCGTTGCTTCCCAGAAAACTGGCCTTGATCGATCCCTTTGGAAGCTCAAGCGTGCGGGGGAAGTATGGAGCAGAGTCCGCCTCTCTCGCGGCCTGGACCCTGGCGAATCCGGCGAAAAGTGGAAGGGCGTTCATGGCTGCTGATTGAGTTGGAGGGTCTGTATTGGGGAGTAGCGATGTGGAGAGTGTAGAGACTTTTACCTAGCGTTGTCACTCTTGTTCCAAGCAGGTACTATCGTTGAAAAGCGGTTGTAATTAATTTTGTTATGAAAGTATGCTCACCCTTGAGTCATCTCCATAGTCCGCACTTGGCAGCACTCCAGATCGAGTTAGTCTAAAGATTTCCGCCATGTTCGCCTCAACTCGCAAAACTCGCAATCACAACATCAACGATGCTGAGCAAACATCATTGTGGTCAACTCCTAGAACTTGTGAGAGACTGAGAGCAAGCGAGTGATAAAATGGTCCGCAATCACAGTGCGGCAGGCAATGAAGATGACAAGAGTTTCTGATGCTCTACAATCTGCGAACATCAATCAGGTCTCAAACAGTTTTCTTTGTTGGAAAGAAAGCTGATAGTCCAAGGGCAAAATGACTCAATGCATCGCATGCATGCTGGCTTTCGATGACATGGCTTGGTTTTACTGCTGTTAGGCCAATCCATTCACTGAAACAGTGAGAAAGCTTTTCATGGATACACCGCGTCTAGTAGCAAAGCAGGTGGGCAACTTCCCGCCTTGGTCGCCGCGGCTTCGGGCCCGAAGTGGACCTACTTCGGCGCCCACGTGCGGGGTTTCTCGCCGAACCGGTGCCGCCGACGGGGTTGTTGGTCAGCACAACTGATGCCATTCCCATCTAGATCACGACAACGGCCGGACAGCGACACACAAATGCAGGATATACCAAATTCACATCAATATACCTACCGCTATCATCCTAATACTACTGAACGTAGGGATCTCCCAACACTGCCTGTGTAGAGTTACGAGTGGCATGCATGACCATCGGATATCGCGTCCAGTAGAATCAAAGTAGTAACCAAGCTGGTAGTCTTATCTGAAGCTTCCCCGCATGCGAGTGCCGATTGCGTGAAACGCAGGAATGATGGCTCGAAGGCTCGTCATTTGGGTTGCGTTGACGTGATGGAGTCCATTTGCGAGGGCGTCATGTCCAAGCTGTATGGTATTATAATACCCGGAGCAAACCACTTGGACTGCTTCGTGCTCAGATCACTGAAAGGCATCTCACAGACCTCCTGTGGCACACTTAATCATGTCCACCACAACAACGACTACGGCTGAAGCCGAGCAGGCGCCCATCAAGTTGACCTTGGCCTACGACGATAAGATCCATGACCAAGTGAACCACTCCATCGATGGATGGATGCGATAGCACACGCTGACATTGACGACAGTACAAATACTCCCAATACTTGCCTGTCTACGACGAGAAGACATCGTTCCCTCCTCTCCAGCCATTTGAATTCAATGACCGCGGACTCGTAGCCAACAAGGAGAAGCTCAACCTTCTCCCCAAAGACAACTCGACCATCAAGGCCACCAAGCTGACTCCAGTCATTGGCACCGAGATCCGAGGCCTGCAGCTTTCTCAGCTCGACGACCGCCAAAAGGATGAGCTTGCCCTTCTCATCGCAGAGCGCGGCGTCGTAGTCTTCCGAGACCAGGACTTCAAGGACATTAGCATCGAGAAGCAGAAGGAGTTTGGGAGTTACTTCGGGCCTCTCCACATCCACGTACGTGCCCCCTGCATAACATCTTGAAGCCATACTGACAAGAGCTGCGACCAGCCCGTCGGAGCACACGTCAAAGACCACCTCGAACTGCACAACATCTACCTCGGCCCCGACAACGAGTACCGCAACCGCAGCAAGAGCAACAAGCTCTCCACGATCGGGTACCACTCGGACGTCTCGTACGAGCACCAGTCGCCGGGCGTCACGATCCTGACGCTGCTCTCCGTCCCGGAGACGGGCGGTGATACTGCGTGGGTGTCGCAGACGGCGGCGTATGCGCGGCTGTCGAGGCCGATACAGGCCTTGCTGGAGGGGTTGAGGGCGGAGCATAGTGGTTACCCTCAGGCGGAGAACGCGAGGCGCGATGGGAAGTTTGTGAGGAGGGAGCCGGTGAAGTCGGAGCATCCGGTGGTCCGGATTCACCCGGTATGTTTTGGCAGTCTTGTGAAGACGACGAGAGTGTTTTTATACTTACAGAGTGACAGGCAACTGGCCAGAAGGCGCTGTTCATCAATCCGGGCTTCACGAAGAAGATCATTGGTCTTCGTGATGAAGAGTCGGATGCTCTCCTGAAGCTCCTCTTCAAGGTTCGACACCCAGCTTCTGCTCACGAATCCATCACTGACCAGGAACAATACCAGCACATCACGCTGGGCCAGGACTTCCAGGTCCGCATCAAGTGGGAAGAGGGTACCGTCGCCCTCTGGGATAACCGCGTGACGGCGCACACGGCCATCTCGGACTACAACGTCCACAACCCGCAAGAGGGCCTGCGCCACGGGTTCCGGATCACGACGCTGGCAGACAAGCCGACGGGGGTGAACGGTCCGGAATCCACGTGGTGAGCCGCAGCATGACTGGCATTCGGTCCGTTACACACAGATCTCGTAATGATTGGGTTCGCAACTCGGATGAGTCTGAAGTCTCTGCTTGCTTGTAGACCAGGGAAATGCCATGGAAGCTCCGGGAGTTGAAACGGGAAGAACGATTTTTGCGGGAGTGAAAGTCGACGGGCCTTTGCGTTCCCGCAACTTTCGTTCAGTAACCCAGTTGAGTAGTTGGGTACGGGGGTGGCGGTAGAGAGACAGGTGTTTGATCTGTGCGTCTTTGCCTTTTTCTGTCGTGTGGGTGATGTTCCTTGCAGATAGCTTGCGCATTAGCAATGGGGAAATATTCCGCAGTGCGACCGAGAAAAGTGGATGAGAATTGATTAGCAAGATATCTGTATGCGTACCAATAACACGGCAGATCGAAGATTGATGGTAACGGCCGGATGTCGGATGGCGGTGTTGATTCACGTGGCTGTACCAACAGTCTGTCTCCTCTTCATTCAAGGACCGCTGGCGTGGAGCGTTATCCCCGATAGGTGGAGGGAGTAAGTAAGAGGAAGAACATAATCCCCTGATTTTCCCGAGTTTCGATTTCTCATCAATGGCCCCGGTGTTTCGCGTCTCGTGCGATGAAAATAAGAACGGTGGTTCTAGAAGGGACGCGTGACGCGGGTGGAGCAGTTGGGCATCGCGTGTTCCGGTTATCTCCTATGCCTGTGAGAAATTGAGGCTCAGTGCCGACTTCTGTCTCCGGCCGAGGCAGCGCAGACGCGGAATGGATGATTGTGTGACTGATGAAAAGCGGAGCCCGTCGCGGATGCCCGTAGATGCCAGACCACCGCCGAACCCCGTGGGAGCCTCAATCACCTCTCACGACAATCGAACGGAGTGAAGGAGCCAGAGACGGCGTGGTGATGATGTGATTGGGCGGCATCGGGGTCCAAGGCGAAGGCCGAAACAACGGGTCTCCCTCTCTCTTGAGTTTTTCTGTCAGGTCTCAACTCGAGACCCCTTTTCTGCGTGTCTCTTCCCCCAGAAGGGGCCCCGACTCCCCGAGTGACCCAACGAAAAAGATAGCACCACCCAAAGACGAGAATCCGGGTGCCCCTCGGGGAACTTGTGCGGGCGTGCGCCTTCGGACGGCGACCGACAGGCCGGTTAGACCTGTAGAATCAGGCAAGTGAGGTGGAAGTTTGGGGGAGACAGGCAGGACACGACAGCAAAAGACTGGAGATTTCTGGAGAATGTCTGGGGCTTGGCTGGAGACTCTGGAGGATCGCGAGGAGAGAAGGGCCGAAGAGAGGCCATGGCCGCGGTAACGTGAAGGAAATAAAAAAGAAAACCGGAGCTGGCGGGCGACGTCATCTGATGGGGGCGGGCGGGTTACGCGGGGGAGCCGATCTTTTGGATTGATGTCTGTTTTCAACTGACACCGGAATCCTTCGACGGAGGCACAACACGCGCCACGGACGGTGGTGGTTCAATCAAGAGTTATTTGGCGGCTTGGAAACAGGTGCTTGTCTGTGGTTTCCAAGACACTTGTTCGGTGATCGGAACTGGGAACAACGGCGCTTGGCGCAGGTCAGATCCGATCCACCCGGTCGGGAGCTTACTTGGCGTGATTGGCGAAGCGGCAGAGAAGAGAGGTGCAGGCAGTCGACGGATAGAAGTACAAGCAGTGGGAAGAAGGACTGGAGATTAATTAGGACAGGGCTTGCTGCAGCCCGCGGAAGGATGCCGTCATCGGGTTTGGGGGCTGACTCGGTGTACCCTGTCATAGAAATTCAGTTGGGAAATACCTACTTCACTAAACCGGCGGCTGTGTACGATGTTTTTCATGTTCATGTTTCCAGCTTCTAGAAGAAGAATCACAACACAGAAACTTAGAACGAAAGAGCGCCTGACAGCTCAGCTAACTCAATCTAGAGGCGAACAGATGATTATGCTTCTCCAAACTCCACGGGCTCTACTTTTTACTGTCTGCTGTCAACCCCATGGGCACCCCGAAAAGAGAGAAGACAAGACAAGCTAGCATGCGAGCCAACTACTACTTGTTCCTGACACCCCTGGTCCCGGCTCACCCGGCACGCCCTCTTGATTAGAGCTGACACTCGCATGTATCTTTCTGGTGGAAAAACAAAGCCAAGTTACCAGGCACAACGGCCACTATCGGCTCCGACAGCAGTTGGCGCCTCGCTATTCTCACGTTTACATCATCCCACGCCTGCTTCCCACGCAGACCCACCGCCATCCACGAACGTCATACAATCGTTCACCAATCTCGAGACTGCGTTCCAGGGAACAATCGTCAATCGCCCCGGCTCAGGACCCCAGACCCCGGCCAGCCACCCACGGGACTCCCGCAGTCATTCACCATGCCCTCCTTCAAACTCCACATTTTCAAAATCCCATCACCACGAGAGCCGCATTGGTAATACCTCCGCCCCATGGCTCTGGTTCCAGTCCCCCAATCATCCAATCTACATGATCTGCTGGGGCAAAGCAGGAGCTTCCAACAGATGGGGACCGGACCGATTTCATCGCCTGGAGACCCCAGAGCCCGGACGGCTGCACCTCGGTGCCATCCTGTCCATCCCAAGTCATCGGGCACTCACTCACACCTCTCGACGCGGCCCTCGGCCCTCCTCTTGACGTCACGCCTCCTCGCTAGCGAGACGCCCCCTACCGACTGCTCGTGTTGTTTCCGGCCCAGCTATGCGAGCACCGTTCAATGCTCGTGTGTCGATCGACGAAACACACATATAATACACCCCGCCATGTCCCCCAAGAATACTTCTCCATGTCTCGGACGAACCATCCAAAAGGCACATAGAAGCCTCCTCAACCTACACCTACCTCTACATCAACACAGCCATCGCCGTCGCCCAACATGGGTTTCTCGACGATAGAATTCGACAAGTACAATCCCGCCTCCGAGAAGGCGAGCGATGCCCGCCAGGACCTAGCGCATCTCGACTACTCCCCGCTGAAGCGCATCTCCGGGCGATCATGGGCAATGGGAATCCTCATCTCCATGGGAGGCATGGTGTAAGTTCTCTTTAGCCAGCGTCCCGGCGCTTACGGGCACTAACAAAACCCAGCTTCGGATATGACACTGGCCAGATCTCGGGATTCCTCGAGATGCCGGACTTCCTCGACCGCTTCGGCGAGCGCGATTCCCCGGACGCCACCCCCAAATTTAGCAACGTCCGCTCCGGCCTCATCGTCGGTCTCCTCTCCATCGGTACCCTCATCGGCGCCCTCGTCGCCGCTCCCATCGCCGACAAGTTCGGTCGCAGGCTCTCCATCTCCTTCTGGTGTGTCATCACGTCCATCGGTTTCGTGATCCAGATCGCCGCCGATCGCAATTGGGAACAGATTATGGGCGGTCGCCTAGTCGCTGGATTCGGAGTTGGCGCGTTGAGTCTTATCGTCCCAATGTTCCAAGCCGAGACTGCCCCTCCCTGGATTCGCGGCGCTCTCGTCTGCGCGTACCAGCTCTTCATCACTCTTGGTACGAATCATTTCTTTCTGATCTAGTTGATGTCCCGACTGACTGGTTCAAAGGTATTTTCCTCGCTGCATGCTTCAACTACGGTACTGTGACGCACCAAAGGGACAGCTCGGCTTCCTGGCGCATTGTCATTGGCCTCGGCTGGCTATGGACAATCATCCTCGGTGTTGGTATCCTCGCCTTCCCGGAGACTCCTCGTTTCAACTACCGTATCGGCAAAGTCGAAGAGGCCAAGCGCACGCTTTGCCGTGTCTATGGTGCTCCAGAGAACCATTATGCTATCCACGTCCAACTTGAGGAGATCGAAAGCAAGCTGCGCGCCGAGTCACAGATCAAGGGAAGTGCCGTCAGCGAGTTTACCGGAATGTTCAAGGCGCCTCGCATGGCCTACCGCATTGCTTTGGGAATGTTGCTCCAAATGTTCCAACAGCTGACAGGTAAGACATGAGAGATGTGACTAAGGGGTCCCTCCTGCTAAGTACTGATAGGTGCCAACTACTTCTTTTACTACGGTACTACGATCTTTGCGTCCGTCAACATCGACTCGTTCATCACGCAGATCATCCTCAACGCCATCAACTTCGGTACGACCTTCATTGGCCTCTACATCGTCGAGCACTACGGCCGCCGCAAGTCCCTCATTACGGGCGCTATCTGGATGTTCATCTGCTTCATGATCTTCGCCTCGGTTGGCCACTTCAGCCTTGACCAGGTCAACCCGCAGAACACCCAGGGTGCCGGCATCGCCCTCATCGTGTTCGCCGCTCTCTTCATCCTGGGCTTTGCTACCACCTGGGGACCCATGATCTGGACCATCCAGGCCGAGCTGTTCCCCTCCCGCTACCGTGCGAAGGCGATGGCTCTGTCCACCGCTTCCAACTGGACCTGGAACTTCTTCATCGGTTTCTTCTCCCCCTTCATCACCAAGGCAATCGACTTCCGCTACGGCTACGTCTTTGCTGGATGCAACCTCGTCGCCGCTGGTCTGGTCTACTTCTTCGTTATCGAAGGCCAGGGCCGCACCCTCGAGGAGATTGATACCATGTACCTCGAGCGCGTCACCCCCTGGAAGAGCACCCAGTGGGTGCCCCCATCCGCTGAGGAGATGGCCAAGATCCGCAAGCAGGCCGGCACGGAGCTTGACCCCAACGCCAGTGACTCTGCTGCCGGCGAGAAGAGCGTCAGGCCGAAGGACCAAGATGGCGCTGCGCACCAAGAGAGGGTTTAGACGTAATTTAGACGATGATTCATTTCTTGAATGCCTACGAAGGCTAATAGATCTGAAATAATGTTGTCGATATAATGAAGTTGTACGGCATGGCATGGAGTTTAGGGTGGTCTGTGGGATTATATCTGGCGCATGGAGGCATTTTATATATACCAATTTTAACATGTATCTTTGATGAAAGCTTTGTTCGAAAAGATACTTTTATCATGCTGGCTCTTCCTCTATGTTGCCTGTGATGACGATCTGATGGGACTATTGTTGCTCTTGGCAAGGTTTACACGAGAGCTGCGTGGTGCCGTCGGAGTCTCGGGCTTTCACCCGGGTCGGTAGCCAACAGAGCCCGAAAATGGTAAACAAGGCTCGATATAGGGATGGTAGTATGAGTGGAGCAACGCGTTGATGTAATGTTGGGGCTTCGCTGCAGCGAAGGAGTCCTCCCGAAGACGGAAAGCCTGAAAATGTAGCTTAATCAATGCTATCTCTCTTCGGCATAAGGTAGACGATAGATCATCCAAGTGAATCATCCTCTTCGCAAGTATCTATCATAGCTTTTTCCCACATGTAGTAGATCGATCCGTTGCGTTACAATCTGGAATTGTGATGAATAAAGTTAGTGAGCTAGGCATGTGTGGTCGTCTCAATGGCTTCAAAAGGGGTCTTGCGGCCTGTTTAGATCCCCCTGACAGGTAGTGAAAACACCACAAGGGCAAGGGAACTCGCACCAGAAGGTAATTGACCAAGCCGTTTCATCATGTCTAGCAACCATCGATAGCTAACTACGGAAAACAGTATATTTACGGATGTCCCAAGGCCTCAGGGTTTGGGAACAAAATTTCCAGCTCCATTTGGTGGGGAATCATACTTGATTCGGGTTGGATTTTCAGGTTCGTTCAACAGCGCTGGTAGTATGAGAGATCGCGCACCCCGTTCATCGAGAGATCTACATCGTTATACACGACTATGCGGACACCAAAGCACGCAATTGGAGGCCTGTTATAGGTGAATCGGGCCCAGAAGGTTCATAGCATCCCGACTCCGTCCAAGCAAGGACATTTTGATGCCTTATATGACACCGACCGTAAGTAGACAGTCGGCGTCGGTCTTGTCTAGCTCAGCCACTGATTGGAAGCTCCCGAATGCCGATACTTCGGGTCGAGTAGCAGGCCGACGGACGTCACTACGTTGCCGGTAATCAAAAGATATTCATAGCGAGTTCATCTCCACTTTTTGTTTCTTTGCTTCGATGACTAGCTCATCATGCAGTTCTGTTTTCAGGGATCGGGGCCCACTGAAATTCTTACCTGCGGTTCCGAACCTCGGGATTTTGATTCCCTTCCTGGAGAATCGCACTGGGCTATGGCGAAATTGTCATTGCCGCAATCGTGGCGTGACTGTTGAATAGGGGCATGCATTCTGAGCTGCAACTGAATTTCAACGATGATGTGAGGTCAACAGGAGGTTGAAAGGTCGGAAAGGGAAAACGCATATAAGGGAGCAGATGGACTCGTGGTAATAGGATTATAGGAATAGGATCATTCGACCCGCCGCCTCGTCTTTTCAGCACTGATACAATTGTCGTTCACGCTTTTTCAGGTGCCATTGGATCAAACACACTCTCGTTTACGGAAATTCAATCTCAGGTCAACATGAAGATCGCAGCTATTGTGCCTTTTGTGTCCCTGGCAAATGGATACATCTTCCAGCCAGAAGATCAAGCCGACTTCAGAAACGTAAGATACTGCGACCCGTAGCTGGGTATTTTCAATTGACGTCTGACAACCCAAAGCCCAACATCCCGGCTCTCTTGAACTACACCAAGAGCCAGTATGATATCACCACCGGATCCTCCTATTGGGCCAGCTCCTTTATCACTGGAGATGATGGTCGGCAGTACATGACTCTGTCCCATCTTCTTACCACCATACCCTCTGTCTGCCGCTCGTCGATACTAGATCTTCAGACCCATGATTATTGGGTTGACCTCACCTACTGCAACAACACCGATGGCAGCGGCTTCGATAACGGCCTCCCCCTGAATGCTGATTATGGGACCTATGGCTTTGGTTCTACTTCAGACGACAGCGTTTCGACTATGTACACCTACGCTCACCCTGAGAAGTCTTTCTCGATTGATCTGGAATGGAATTTGACCTCTCGTGTTATGCTCAATGGAGGGGGTGGCATCATCCCCTTTGGCAACGTGCCGATCAACGCCACAGAATGGGGCATCCCCAACGGAAGAACCGCGGGTACGATCACGCTGAACAACAAGACCATCTCCGTCGACACCAGTAACTCGTTCACCTGGTACGACAGACAGCTCTCCCACGGAGCCCCCAAGAACTGGACCTGGTTTGAACTTCACTTCCCGGGATCGGACATCAAAGCAAGCATCTGGGCATGGGACCTTGTTGATGACGAGAGCACTCGCTTCGCAACCATCAGGGTGGGCAATGGGTACCACGTGCTTGCTTATGAGCTTTCACCCGACTACTCCAACACGTGGACCTCCCCGAACTCCAATCTTGTATACCCGCTCAGCTGGACACTCGCCTTTGAGAACGGCGACCACTTGATTGTTAATTCTGTGCGCCCGGACCAGGAAATGTATGGCGAGAAGGCATTGATTGACTCGGCTTACGAAGGGTTTGTTGAGGCTACCGGTTCTTTCTACGGATACACCGAAGCGTTTGGTGTCGTTGAGCTAGTCACGGCCTTCTAGATTCTTCTTCATCATGGACTGGAAAGCGGTGACTGAAGACTCTGCACCAAAATGTTCGAGTACGCGTCGGCATTTTTGTTTGCAGGCCCTATCATGCGTTGATCTAGGAATAAATCTGCTTTCACTCAATCCGCAATAAACATCAGTCAGCCACCAACTCTCCCAGTGATTCCCGAGACTAGGCCCATCTCGTTTCTTTGAGGTAAACCGCAAGGGAAAAAAAACATGCAGAGTTTCGAAGAATTATTGTAACTTCCCGGTTGAGGAACCACCGTTGTGTCAGCGTTTGTGCAGTTGATGCTTCGTACGTCAGCTTCGCAGGGAATAACAGAGAACCCGGAAAAGTCAACGTTGACGAAAAAGCGATTGAAACTTGAACACAACTTCGGGGGGGTCAAGAGACCTTAATGATTCCAACCCATGAAAAACGTCAGTGCGTCCGGAAGTGGAAACGTATCATTCGGGAACACAAGTGGTTCTGATCTGCATCACCAATGTGGGGTCACGGGACAATGGCCACCAGTGAGGTCGTGCCTCATGTATGAAGCTGGAATCCGACCGGGAATAATACGCCGTACCCCTGTAAGGTTGTAACTGACGGAACAGACAGAATGAAAGCGATTGCGAATGGCAGCGGTTCAACATAGATGTATCAATATCATTCACATATAAATATTTGAACAAAAGCGCCCAAGATCATGAAGAATTCCTCATCGAATATCCTTCCATCTTCTTCAGTTACCAAACATACAACACGATGTCGAACCCTAACCCCCATGTCCTCATTGTCGGTGCCGGACTCAGCGGCCTGACACTTGCTCAGATACTGCGCAAGAACAACATCTCTTTCTCGATCTTTGAGCGTGACAGCAGAGCCGACGCCAGAGCGCAAGGTTGGGCCATCGCACTTCATGGTCCCATGCTGGCCGAAGTCTCTGCCTCGATGCCTGCGGATCTCGGACCCATAGAGCAAACCAACCACCTCAGCCCTCTGGACCACATCCCAGCCCAATTTGTCTTCTACGATGTCAGCAAGCCCGACTGGAGAGTCGGCGTCACAGACGACGAGTCCGGCAAGATCGTTCGCGCGAACCGCCAGCGCCTGCGGGACTGGCTCCTCCAGCACCTGCCTGTACAGTTCAACAAGCGCTTGGTGCGCGTGGAAGAACGAGACGACAAAGTTGTGGCACACTTTGAGGATGGCAGCTCCGAGACCGGAGACATTCTCGTCGGGGCAGAGGGGAGTCGGAGCTTGGTGCGCAGACACATCTTGGGCGGACAGGAGATCATGAAGCCGCTGCCTGTCGGGTCCTTGGTTGGCGAGATCGAGTTGACTGGCGACGAACTCAAGCACCAGATCGAGCTGGGTCATTCGGCTTACATCGTCTTGGATTCGTCGCCGCAGAGTGAGGGACCCAGCCAGGTCAGCTTGTTCGCCGCGTTGAATAAGATCAGCCCGGACAAGAAGACCGGGTATTTCTACTTCATTCTCCACTGGATCGACGAGAAAGCAGCGAAGAGCACCGAGGAGAAGCCGTTCTGGACTGTCAAGGCGTCTCGAGAGGAGCTCATGGCGTTTGCGAAGAAATGCACCAAGCAATATCCCGACAATTTGCGCGTACTTGTCGACAAGGTACCGGTCGAGAGATACAGGCAGCCCGGGATCGTGCTGCAGAGCGTGGAGTTGACTGCTGATCAGCTCCCCGCCGGGAGGATCACTCTAGCTGGAGATGCTGCGCATTCGATGACACCATGTGAGTTTGACCTCTTCAGTGATGAAAACCCCACAGCTAACAGCCTATTCTATAGTCCGAGGAGAGGCTGGAGTATGCGCAATCACCGATGGCTTGAGACTGGGTCGCGCCATTACCAGCATCCGAGACGCCGGAGGAAAGACTGAGGATGTAGTCAGATTCATCACGGAGTACCGAGAGGATATGATCACAAGGGGGGCTAAAGCCATTCGTGTCTCCAACCCGGTGCTTGAAGACCATGCCAAGGACGCCAAGTATGAGTTCTACACGTGTGGCAAGAAGGTGTTGCCGCTCGCTAAGGAAAGTGTTACGATCTAAAGATGGATGCGACGAATGGCATCTTAGTTTCCATGGCGTATCCCGCAATGGGTTGTGCAAGAAAAGGTTGTGGCAGCCTCTCGCACGGTACCTGGCATCTCAAATCCGACCTAGTCTGTTATTCGAACGACCTCCATAGCGTTGCCGTAGGCTACCTTACATGTACTCTTCAATATCTAAAATAACCACCAAAGCTCGCCTCTATCCATCTGCTGGACACGGTTCCTTCCTGGCTCCTCAAACTGCAAACAAAAATGACCAAAGGGAACCCCGACGAAGTGCAAATGCCGTCGCTCCCACAAGTCACAGCCGTTTTGCTGAAACGCGACCGTTATGATCGGTCCAGGCGCCTAAGCCCTGCAAGGATTCATAGCTGTATTTCAGGCACCCTCCGTCTGTACGTGACGACTGTCTGTGGGTCAGGCACGAATCGATGCTCGTGAGCACTTCTTGGTGGCTTGTTCTCATAGGACCAGTCGTATTTCATAATCAGATGGCAGAGAATGATCTTGATCTCGTTGCTGGCGAAAAACCGCCCAGGGCAAGCATGTTTCCCGTGCCCAAAGCTGAGGAAGTGAGGGCTCGTAGTCATGAATTGCCACTTGGTTTCCTGCCCTGGCTGTTGCCGCATGCGCAGGAACCTATGGCCGTCAAACTGATCCGGGTTCTCGCCTACGACCTCCGGATCGCGCATGTGATAAGCGGGTACGCCAAGATGGACACCTTTAGGCAGGTATGTACCATCAGACAGAGTGATCGGCGCCTCGACGCGGCGGTTCATCATATCTGGTGGTTCAAGTTGTAAGCGATAACGCCTTGTTTGAAAGAGGAAGGACTGCATGCCACTTACGATGTCCCAGAATGTTCAAGCGTTGGCTTTCTTTCATGCAACTGTCCATGAGCTTCATCTTATACAGGCTTGTTTTCTTCCAGCCACCATCTTCTTGCAATACTTGAGCGATCTCCTCTCTAAGAAGGTCGAAGTACTTGGGGTTGTTGATAAGATCATACAACAGTGCCGTTAGGGCGGAGGACGTGGTGTGGATAGCAGCGAAGGTCAAGAAGAGCTGGCCCTTAACAATGTCGAAATCGCGATCTCCACGGACATCGTCTAGCCAGGAGAGCGAATCTTGGGGTTTCGCGGACGTTGAACGGGCCGCCCTCCTTCTCTCCAATTCGGGAAGAATGATAGCCCGGGCTTTTTTGGTGACACCCTTGATGTACCAGAGTTCCGGAAGGAAGTGATGAACGAACGGCCGCAAGATCGCCGGCCAAGCTCTAAGGCTATTCTCCGAATGCAATGCTACGCCCGTGAATGAGATTGAGATGTCTATCCATTCGGGGTTGTGGCAGAGCTCTTCGCCAAGGAGAGTGAGGGCTGACAGTCTAGCCGCAGCTTGCGCCGCCGTCATGTAGAATTGAACATGCTGCCATTCTCCTACCACATCCAATGTGTTCGTTGTTAGACGAGTACTCAATTGAGTCGCAGTCATCATAGAACTTTGGGTGTCCTTGCCGTTTCCTGTTGGTAAGCATTCGTCCAAGACTGCCGCCGCCTCATCAGAGAGTCTTTGTGTCAATCCTCCCAGTGCCTGGGTAAGGTGCTTTCGAATCGTTTCCTGAATGATTTCTTCTTTGGTGCTGAGATGTAGAGCGTCGAGCCCAGGATAATTCGTCAGTTGTTGCTAAAAGAACGAACCCACGTTAGTGCAAGAGCGAAAGAAAAGCAGACTGCGTGTTTCGACCCACACGCTCCAAGAACCCCGCAAAGGTCAGACGGGGATCGTTGCGCATTTCATCGGCCAAATCCAGAGGAATCATAATCAAAGGACCTGAGTCTGTAATAACTTGGAAAGGACGTCCTGCTGTCTGGATCCAGATTAGATTGAAGCGAAACACGGCACTGGTCAAAACCCTGGGGGCGTTGGCACACATACTGATCTGAAACCTTCCTTGATAAGTCTGAGGGGGTCGTCTTGCCACCTCTTCAATGCCGCGTTGTTGGACCATTCACCAGGCTCTTTGCCGACGAGCTTGAATCCAGAGAACGGCTTTCCATCGCGCATATACCAGCTGAAAAGCGAAATTAATACAATGACAATGGTTGGAAGAAATCCGCTGGGTGTAACTTCAATAAGCTGCCGAAGGGTTTCCATGGCGTGTGAGTCGTTTTTGCTTCTCTGATGGGAGCGACGGCAAGAAACCCCGGCGAGCCATCATGCACATGTCTATTACTTATAGTATCAAATCCTTAGCACTCATCTTACTTACCTCTGCGGAGAAGGAGGGTCTCCAACAACCCAGCTTGCGGAGCGGATCTTTGGCCCACTAGATACAACGCTGGACCGGGTTCTTTGATCGGTCCATTCCGCGAGTATGCTACTCCTGAGCAACAACATTGTTGGGTGATGGGTTGTTGACCGCCGGACTTTCGGAATGTGAACTGCCCCGACTGTCTGTTTAAATTATTTTGTATCAGTCCACAGCTGTTCCGATATCTGTCGCCTTGATCACTCAGGAAATCTCAACTACCAGTCATGAAGATTCAGGGACGTACTTTCATTGTGACAGGCGGGTATGCAAACCACTGCCGTTGATTGTGTTTGTATTGCTAAGTTTACTTCGCAGAGCCTCCGGCCTTGGTCGCGGTTGCGTGGATATGATCACACTCCGTGGAGGAAACGCTGCGGTCATCGACATCAACGATAACCTCGGCATCGCAGCAGCCGCGGAACTCGGGCCTTCGATCAAGTTTTTGCATTGCGATATAACCGCCACCCAGAATGTTGCTGATGCCGTCAAAGCCACCCTAGACTGGGCACAGGAGACCGGCAAGCCCATCGGCGGCATCATCACCGCTGCTGGAACTGGCGCTCCGTGCATGGTAAGGAATTTTCCATCTCACGCCGCTACTCGTGTGGAACAAAGTTTCTCTCTAGCATTGAACCTAACATGATTCAAGCTACTGGATACAGAGCGCGTCCCTTGCTCTTACGAGCACATGGAGACCGTCCTGAACGTCAATCTACGCGGCACCCTCGATCCCATCCGTCAACTCCTGCCTCACTTAGCCTATGTATCCCGAGAAGGACCGGATGGGGAGCGCGGCGTTGTGATTATGGTGGCCAGCTCCGCAGCCTTCGAAGGACAATCTGGTCTGGTCGCCTATTCGGGTAGTAAAGGGGCGGTGGTATCAATGACGCTGCCAATGGCACGAGATCTTGGCCAACACGGCATTCGGGTAGTTACCATTGCGCCAGGCCTATTTGAGACGGGCATGACTGCACCCATGCGACCACAGGACCGCGAGATGCTGACTGAGGCTATGGAGTTTCCTCAGCGACCAGGGATGCCGGAAGAATTCGCTAGGCTTGTGAAAGAGGTCATAGGGAATACCATGTTGAATGGTGAAGTGATCCGGCTTGATGGCGGAGCAAGGCTGCCGAAGGTTTTCTAGCCCACGAGACCACGAGAAATGAGACATAGATAGGCGGCAGATTTCAAAATTGACACACTTTGAGAAATAGGAGGCCTGGAGCCAGGCCAATTGCATGAACACAGAAGAAAGGAAGTTGACCTTATTCTTGACTCTTGGCTATACTCTCGTCGAATCAGTCGCGCCGATGACACTAGTGACCAGGGTCTATTTTTTGTCACATAAGAAAATATATCAGAGAAGATGGCTCGAAGAGATGAAAGTTCGCACATTTTGTGTACGGTAGCAAGTGATAGGTGTGGAACGAAGGACCCATATCTGCCGTCCGCTTGCGGCAGACACCTTCGCCTCCACTGCCGTCTGTCTGTAATGTTACCGAAATACTGATGTGTGGCACATCCGCATCAGACTGGCTTTCCAAATGCACTCCTAGCTGCTCAGGATTGGACGGCGCAGGGATCCCACCCCTGGGCTTAAGTCGTCGTGTGGAGTGAGCCCGAGTGACACCGGGTGCTGTGCGGAGCGGGGATCCGGAAGTGGGTCTCGTACTTACTAGCCGCAAGGGCCGAATGAGGAAAACCCGACCCGACTACACGTCGATTGAGACTTGGACAACAGTCACTATGTCTTATCACCAAAAACAAAGCTTGTAAGCCAAGCTACGGCGTTCAGAGCCGGTTTCACATGCTCTCTCTTGTGATGTCCTTCTCGTTAAAAGCTTTTGCTGCTTGGCAGCTGCACAGACTCGCCGAACGGCAGCAAACTACTCAACATGTAGTGGCTCTTCTGGGGAATCATACAATGACGCTGGACCCTCTTGACTTTTCAATAAGTCTGGGCCTTGCCCCTGGGGTTAACGTAGAATGACTTGGGCAGCTTGAAGAAGACGAGGTCTTCAAGGCCTAGTCAAGCATGGGTGAGGTGTTACACATGCCTAATTCGAATGATTGCTTGTGCCGTCGGCCAGCCAAGGTTTCCCCCATACCCAAACAACTCATTTCAAATAGAAAATAGCCTTTCTTGGACTGAAAGTCCGCCAGCTGAATGTCCGCCCAGATCCCGGTCTAACCTGGAATGTCGGCGCAAACCCTGCGCGACCCAAAGCCTCCTTCCCCGCTAGTACTCCGGGGCATCGGCGCCAGCATTTCATCAAGCGGACTTCATGCACGGACGGTAGAACATGGCGGAATTCATTGAGAGGCAAGAGTACCGATTGTAAGCCATGTGGTAAGATAATATGTACGTCAGCTCGATAATTTAAATATTGTGGCATCTCCTGAATTATAAAACGAACGCCATTCACATTGTCTATCTTTAGTCTCATTTCTCATTTACGTATCTTAAGCCCGTAACAGCAACTCAATAACGTCAGCGCATCGACACTTTGTAGAAAGCTTCAACACCATGTCCCATTACGCCGCAGCCTATCAGAACCCCCAGGGTCCAGGCGACGCCCGCCCCACGGCTCTCCAAATCATCGAAGACGAAAATCTCGTCGAAAAATTGGCCGGAAAGACCATCTTTATCACCGGCGCAAACCAAGGCATCGGATTGGACACTGCTCGCGCCCTTTACGCGACCGGCGCCAATATCTTCCTCGGCGTCCGGAGTAACGAAAAGGGCGACAAGGCCATCGCCGACATTGAAAACACCGCGAATCTTCCTGGAAGAGGATCAATCCAGGCCGTCGTCCTGTCACTTGACTCTCTGGAATCTGTGCGCAAGGGAGCCGAGAGTTTTCTAGCCAAGAGCGGGGGTAAGCTCAACATCCTCATCAGTAACGCCGGTGTCATACAGCATGAGAAGACGAAGACCATTGATGGGTTTGAGTTCCACTTCGGGACCAATCATATCGGGCATTTCCTTCTCTTCCAGCTGCTGCGACGCGCGCTGCTGGCGTCGATTACTCCCGAGTTTCACTCCCGCGTCGTGGCCGTCTCCTCGATGGCTCACCGCGCGAGCGAAATCCGGTTCCACGATTTCAACGTTGAGGAAGAAGGCTCCTTTGAGCAGTCGGTGGCCTACGGGCACTCCAAAACGGCCAACATTTATTTCTCGAACGAGATTGAGAGGCGCTTCGGCTCCCAAGGCCTCCACTCGCTGTCTTTGCATCCAGGATCTATCATGACGAATATGTCTGCCGCGCAGCCCATCGATGTGGAAGCAGCAAAGGCGGCGATGGGTGAGGAACTCTTCAACAAGATGATGAGCATCCTCAAGAGCCCGGCCCAAGGGGCTTCCACCACTGTCTACGCCGCTGTGAGCAAGGAGTGGGAGGGAAGAGGTGGCAGATATCTGAGCGATTGTGTCGAAGCTCACCCCACGTCCGCTGGATACAACATGATGTCGACAGACACAGGATATGCGCCTTGGGCCTACGACGAGGCAAAGGCTACGTTGCTTTGGAAGGAGTCATGCAAGCTGGTCGGTATGGAGGAAGAATAACGCGAAGGTTGACATGTTCAATCACTAGTTTCTAGTACGCTTGGGTCCATACGAAGCGCCTGATCTCGCGACATGAATGTAGGGCGGCAGGGGTAGAGATGGAAAGACTACCGATGACGAGATTAGACAAGTGTTGCAAAATGAAGGAACATTCAAGTATATAAAGCCCATCTTGTGAGGCAACAATACAGTGAAGAAACTGCACTTCACTCTGCCCACGATCACTGTCCACCACGCGAGTGCCCCCTTATGAGCAGTCTCACATCCGTCAACAACCACATACGACCATACCCATTGGAAAACTCGGGATCCCGTCCGCTCTCCCATCGATAAACCAGTGAGGGCTGGAGTAGTAGTCGGGTCGGTGACGACCGGCGAATGCCCGGTGTTGTATGTTATTTTTGCCTCTGACGAGGGTGGGTGACGATTCCCAGCTTCCGGCGCCCGCCAAAATCTCGCTGTCCAGCAAAGTTTTGCTGACTTCTAACCAAGCTTGGTCAAAATGAAGACTTCTTGGAGGCTTCTCGACTAAGATACCGGCGGCAAAGGCCGTTGCGGCCGAATGACTGCAGCACAGACTACATATGAAGAACACGCCGGCAGCGGCGTACAGCATCAACGTCCATTACACCTTCACCCACATGTCTTGCCCCTTCTTCCTCCTCTTAATTTCCCTGGCGGCCATCATAAATGCCATCCCTAACGACAGACATGTCCCCGCAAACACCTGAGCACCAACGTAAGAACCGCCGGCAGCCGATATGAGAGCTCCCCCGATTGGCGGCCCGATCAAGCCCGCAAAGCTCACAATCGTGAAGATCATCCCGATACGAGTACCCTGCTTCTGCGGATCAGACGTGAGAGACGCCAGAGCGGACGGGAAGAGCGACTGGACTCCACCGGTGGCCATGCCAGAAAAGGATGCCCAAGCATATACGCCCGCTGGCGAGGAGACGGCGACCCAGGAATACACAAGCAAAGCGCCTGCTCCAGCAGTAGGCACGAAGACGGTCAGGTTTCCCAGCCTATCGGCAAGATGTGTAAGCAGGAGTCGGCCCACCATTCCAATGCCATTCATCATCACGACGAGGTTTAGCGAGTTGGTATATGACATGCCCTGAATGTCTCGAGCGTAGGCAGCGACGAAGAAGAAGGTGACATAGGCTCCCATCAGGCACTGTATCAATTATCAGCACGAACCCCAACGATTTCCTGTGTAGTGCGTGACCTACCAGGACAGAGCCACACGCATAGGATGTGTACTCGAGCTCGCAGAACGCCGACCACTCGACAAGCTGTCCCGTCTTACGGGGACGAACCCTCGGTCGTATGATCGCGACCGCAATCGCCAATCCACCACCTTGAACAATTCCGATTGTTCTCATTGTCCACCCAAAGCCCACTCGCGGCAATAGTTGGCGTACCAGCATCGGGTACACTATGCCCCCGACTCCGCTGCCACAAGCCGTGATGCCAATCGCTAGCGACCGACGCTTATTGAAGTACGTTGACACGATGGCAACAGCCGGACAGAAGAGACAGCCACTACCGATGCCGACGCAGATACCTTGCGCCAGGAATATCTGCCAGTATTTCGTGCATGCTGACGTTGCTAATGTTCCGCCTGCCGTCAAGATAGCCCCGGAGATGGATAGTGGGCGGAAGAAGCCTGCGTCGGTCAAACGGCCAGTAAAGGTGCCGATGAAGAAGAGAAGGAAGACGTTTATGGACCCGATCCAGGAAATATCGGATGGTGGACGGTCAAGAGCCGTGACGTAGTAGCTCTGAAAGACGCCGAAGGAATTGACCACACCCCTAGTCAACGCTGTCAGGCATGTCTTGCTGGAGAAATGTCGAGCGTTTCCTCTGGCGAGGGAGCTAGGGGACCTGGGAGTCAACATACCACGTGTTCATCACGATCAGAAACTTCCCCAAGACTGCCAGATTTGATTATTAGTCCATGCGCAACGAACCAATGTCATCATCACTCACCACAAAGCCATGCCCAAAGGCCTCCATCAGGAGGAGGTCCCGGGTGAGCAAGGGAGCTCGAAGCTGCCACGCTGGGCACGCGTTCCGCGATGGTGCTGGTCCTGCGATCCTGTACATAGTTTGACTCCTCATTTCGAAAATTTTCTCGGGCGTCAATTCCATGGTCTGACCTAGGATTGGTAACGTATTTCGTCGTGTCGCGGCCCGACCTCCTGTCAGTGGCGTCTTGCGAAGCATCTTGTTGCAGATAATGCTCTGTCTTTTCCATGTCGTATGCCCGGTCCGGGAAGCCAGTTGTGGCCGCAATTGATGTCGATCTCGGGTGTAAGCAAGTTCAACTCTCGAATTAATTGTACGAGGTATGTTAGGTGAGGGGAGAGAATGATTCTTCAAATAGGCGCTGGGTTTCTTACGTCTCTTTGTCCACCGGATCCTGTCAGTCGTGGTGAAATATCTCTATTACCAGATGATTGAACACTTGAAAATTTATCGCTGAAAAAGCTCCAGTCCAGTCAAGAAACGAAAACATTCAGCGGGGCAACTAACTACAACCGATAACAAAATTGTATTGAGAGTGGTCATCGAAAGGAGTGTAAGGCGTACTTGACGAGATGATCAATAATCAAAGATCTCCACAACTCCCAGCTTGGAAACCTGTCCATGGAATCCGCGGATTCCAGGCCTTGTCTAGGCATTATCTTCGGATATGTTCTCATAGCGACCAGATCAGAAGTTTATCCTGTGTCTGTCGCTGCCGGCAATCTCAAGATGTGTTACATGCCACTGATCCTAAATGGTATCAGCGTTCAGGGTCACTAGTGGCTTCGAGAAAGGTGCATCGCGAGATGCTGGAATTTCCAGCGGAACATGATGTCAAGCCGGTGATTGAAATCTTTCCAGTGTCCGGAAATGACGTCAAACAAGCTATTGGGAAGTTAGAATCCGGGAACATGCATTTCCGGTCAGTTCTCAGGGTGTAGGAAGCTGTTTGTATTTCTGTGTCCGACGTAAAATACGATGTTGAGGTACTCCTTATCTTTGGTAGATTTCCTTTGGAATGAAAGTTTTGGTCATCAAAGCCACGGACCCACTAAACCAGCGTATGTCTTCCCAGAAAATCATTCCTGCGTCATCTACATCTGTGAAATTGTATGTGACCATCTTCCCTCCAGTGAGAATTATGGACGTGTCGGTGATCACCTTGGTCGGCTGTAAAGAAACCAAGGACAGTATCTTCTCACCTCCCTTTCAACTCGTTCTTTGGCTTTACGCATTCTTTAAACTCCAACCAGAAGAGAGAATTAATCAGGATCAACAGCAGTTGTTCAGCTTGACACTGGCTTGCGGTTTGTGCGCCACCCCTTTCATCAGAATACAACCTTTCCAACCAAGCTGTACAATGCGCCAGGATGTTGGGCTACCCTACCACATTACATCCCGACATCGAATTAAAGCATTCCAGTGATGGTTCAAACCAGACATTTTGCTACAGTCCATAAGCGTCGATTAGTAAGATACTCACGGAAAGGAACCTGTTTGGCACCGGCAGTTGTCGCCTTGTCGTACGGCAAGATTCTGTTTTGCTAGATGTGATTGTTCAGCCGAAGACGCGACCATCTTTACTTCCGAACACATCAGTCACTAATCAAAGAGGCTCTGATAGGACATCTTCAGGTAAACGAACATGCGGACTAAGCGGCGTCCGGATGTATAGCGGATCTAAACCTTTTACCGAAACTACTGCCGCTTTGCTTGACTATGCCCCTGAAACCCGAGCCCCTGTAAGTCATCACAGACCACACAACCGCCAAGTCGCCCAATAGAAACAGGTACTTACACTGGCGAACATTACTGTTTTTGATGATCGTGGGTTGCAACGGGGTCGTGATGGGTATATATGGTCTTTGTCATTGAATCTGCGCTCATTTGTCTGAGTTGGCCGTTATTGATTGCAGCAGATGCAGCCAACCGTTTACCCTCCATCAACCTTGACTATCTTTTATTCGTGGCAGTCTTCTCATCATGCCAGTTATTCCGACTCTCCTGGAAAGGGACAAGGAGTACTATGCCCTTGACTTCAGCAATAATCTACCTCCCGGGACGGACACGGTGGATCAGCTTGACAACAATCAGAGACAGCCAAGGCCCCCGTCTCAGCCTCACAGATCCGTGCCAGAGTGGCCTCCTGAGGAGGAGCGGAAAGGGAAATGGATTTCAGCGTATCTTGACACAGTAAGACCATTTTCCGTGCGAAAGCTGGACGACAATACGATTGCGTGAAGACACTGACTTGTGGTCTTTCTCCCCATAGCTTGACCCTGAGACTGAATATGACGAAATCATCAAAATTGCGAACTTCTTCTCTGGCAATACATTTGCCGTTGCAATGGGATACTGCTCCACGTTCGTGATGTTGACGCAGCCCCCTGGGGGCGCTGCGGCCATTCACTTCGGGGCCAGAGCATTTAAGCGTCCCCACCGACGTTTTTACGAGACAGCAGACCAGCTCCTAGACTGGATGTGGTACGGCAGTGCGTCCGAGGAGACAAAACGAGGAATCGAGGCTGTGAACAGGCTACACAAAACCATCTGGAAGAACACCCCAGGAGCCTTCAGCAACCCTCCAGAAGGTCAGATGTCCGTAATTGGGTCGGCTGTGTTCGAGACGTATCTGCGGAAGCTTGTCGGGGCGAAGAATCAGATGCCTCATCCTCACGTCGCAGCTGCGTGGCCTGCATGGGCAGAAAGGGTTTTGGCGCAATTTCGAACGGAGCCCGCGGACGGGAGCCGTAGCTTTGGAGTCAACTTTCCAAGAACATGGGACGAACTCGAAGGCTTTTATCGCTGGTTTCAGGACTTGCCTTTCGACAAATGGACGAATTCGGAAGATAGGGAGAAAGGCCACGCCATTGCTGAGGCTTTCGTAAACCAGTTCAGCACGCTGTGGTTTCCCAAGTAAGTTGCGCCAACGAGTCAACGCCCCGAACGCTTCATGTGGATTTCTCGAACACTGGGGATGGCTAATCGACTGAACGCAGACATCTTCACTGGTTTGGCCGCCAGATGCTTCTGACGGTTCTTGCTCCCAAAGTCCGTGAACAGCAAAATATCGGTCACCCGAACCCTTTGCTTGAACGTTTGATTAAGCTTGGATTGAAGATACAATTTGACTTAATTGACATAATGCCAGATCCGGTTAAGCCAATGCTCTTTGAGGAGTACCAGGCCGTTAAAAATTGGGGTTGGGGGCAAATAGATGCCGACGTCACTCGGGAGTGGGAGCGCAAGGGTCGCGTAACCGATTTCTGTCTAATAGTGATTGTACTTTTTTGTGCGCTTGGGGTTTTCTGGTCCAGATAGACTTTCGATTGCGAAATAACCAAACTAAGAGGCTTTATTAATTGAGGAACTTCTCAATGGGGCTCCATTTAAACCATAAGGGTTTCTCTGCAACGCGTACACCGCCCGCAAAGGCTAGCTTCCGCGGCCAACATTCAAGGGGGTCCCTCCTCAGAGCCAGATGCCAATTCCAAGTCGTTCATGCGCAGTGTTAAATGCTCCAGCGCCTTTTCTCTCCGTATATACTTTCCATAGGATCGACTGAGGCTAGTCTGAAGGCATATGAAAGATGACGAATTTTATCACTCTTGTTCCCATAACCCGCTAGGTTGTCTCAATGACTCCGCGTTAGTTCGGCAGCTGGCGTTCCATTGGTGATAGTATGAGAGATGTCTTGCTTCCCAATTCCCCGCATACCACTGTCAAATCTATGACCACCATCATCTCGTCACAGCCGGAGAGTCAAAGAGTGTCGCGCCAGCTTTTGAAGCTTCTTAGTTCGGGATTTGAAGCCCGTCCACACCACCCTTAGCGGTCGAGTCGGAGAGACTACAGCCCCGCATATGGGTTTTATTTCTGTCTTCCGCGCGACCTGTTCTGTCTTGTTGAATGCTTCTCGGAACCTTTTACTGATCTTTGGAGACGAAAGTTCAGGTACATTCGTATTCACGGCATCGGTACCTCCGGTCGATCCGTAGTAACGTTAGCTAGATAGATATACATACAACACGACTCCCATTGCTCACTGTGTCAACGTGGTGTCAACTTGCGTTCAACTGCACTGTTAGAACAGCGTCCGATGCTACAATTAACCACCACCATGGCCGAGGATAATACTCCCCAACGACAATTCATGTCACTCACCAAGATATACCACCACAAACCATACGAACTGATCCCTCCCCCTAGACCTGAGCTCTCGGCAGCTGGCAAGAATGTTGTCATTACTGGCGGCGGCACCGGCATAGGCAAATCGATCGCCCTTTCTTTCGCCAAGGCCGGTGCGAGCTCCGTCTGTATTCTTGGCCGACGGCTCGACCGTCTTGAGATTGCCATCGCAGAGATCCGCGGCGCCGCCAAACCTGGAACTCAAGCTCGTTGAGGTTCTTCGAGACCGAGCATCCCGGCCTTCATTCTCCATATACGTGTCTACTTTATCAAGGCAGCGATGACCACCTTGCGGATTCTAAAGATGGAAAAATGGCTTCAGATGAAGGCATGTGCCATAGTGCTTGACCAAGTCTCTATGAGTGGATTGGACAATTGGAGCGAGGATTCCACGCAGCCCAGATGACATAACCTGTTGACTTCGACTTTGACATGTTTTGAGAGGCAATAGCGCCAACCCCGGAACTTATATTTTAGCGGCGTGGCAATGTCCTCATGAGGTTGATTGGATAATTTGTATGGAAAGCGAGATCAGATGAACAAAAGAAAGCTGTGGCTTTTGGTTCTTTCAAGGCCTTTTTGATGGAAGATGTCTCCTCCATGACAGGCCTTGGACATCTAGGGTTTTTTACTCACTTATTCCTCAAATCAAGCGGCAAGCCGCTCAGGTTCTTTCAGGTGCAATAGAGCATCTATATCTCCACGCTGCCGACCAAAACCCCTCTAACAGACAAGATGTATTCATTGGCTAGGGCTACGAGATCTTGCAGACTCGTTCTACCAAGGATTCGCCGATCGATCCTTCCAGCACCCGTCACAAATTTAACACGTAGCATTCTTGGCGGCCTGAAGAAGCCTACCTACCTATTTGGACACTAGTGCTGTTTTTGCGGGGAGAAGGATCGCTCTCATGCCATCTGTCACATTTAAATGCATGTTTGTCATAATTAGGTCATGATTAGTAACATAATGAGGTAGGTTCATAACAGGTTTCTGGATGTAATCACTTGGCATGAATATTAAGAACATCGTTTATTAGCAATGTTCTCGCGCGGCATATTTGTTCTCGTCTCGTTCCCTGCTCCGTGAAGCTGTACTTGCGCTATAAACAAACCACGGTGAAATTCTTGTTACAATGCTCATTCTCATCGCCGGTATCACGGGAATGTGCGGTCAGCCCTGCGCTCAAGTAGCGCTGGATTGGGGCCATCAGGTTCGCGGAATGGGACGGAATGCGGGTAAACTGGCCGATAAAATCGCATGTCGCCTTGAGAGTTTCGTGTCAGTTTCCCATTACTACGACCTGGAGGGTCTCCGTAATGCAGTAGCGGGAGTCGATGCAGTGATATGTGCGTACAACAACAGTCCCGAGCTTGTGGTTGGGGCGCAGCTTGCGTTACTGTATGCCGCGGAAAAGGCTGGTGTGAAAGTGAGTTTAGAAAGTAATTCGAATCGAGCGGCTTGCTAAACCATGGCCTAGATATTTCACGCTGCGTCTTGGAATTATGATTGGACAAGGCTTCAACTCGGCGAACATGAGAACTACGATGCTTACATTGCGTTCAAACGGACTGTTGAGATTTCATCAACCATCAGGCCTTTGTACGGCTTTACTGGGGGGATAATCGAGTATCCATGGTATCGCGACCGGACACGGAATGCCATCAACGTGGAGGAGGGTACTGTTTCGTACTTTGGCACCGGCACTGAGGAGCACATTTGGATTACCTTGAACGATCTGGCTGCGTATACCATCTGTGCTGTCTCCGACCAACAAGCTACTGCAGGCGGGCTTTATCACGTTGAGAGCTTCCGTGCAACCTTTCCTGAGCTAGGAAGAGCTTACGGTGAAGCACGTGGCGTTGAGATACGCGAAATCTGTGTCGGCGATACGCAGACAGCGCGACAACTGCTTCAGCAAGCACGCGAAAGCACTGCTACTTATGATTGGAACAAGTACATCGGCCTCGCGTACATAACTGCTTTCAATGAAGGCAAATTAGGCTGGAAAGAATCTATTGATAGCAAGCGGTGGATAGGTCGAGTCCATCAAACTGACTGGCGAAGCTGGCTGGCACAGCATCAGGACGTCTAGTCAGTCTCTTGGCTAATTCCACCGGTTGCTTGCAAGATCAGTCAAATTTACTAGTTTTGATTTCCTATACCCGCTTTGGTTCGTGTACGCACGGTTTCAATCCTAGCTATTGAATTTCTTTTGGGCTGCACACAATTTCAAACACAATCAATGCCCCTGTCCGTCCGCATTAGTGCCACTGATGGGCTCAGTACAAGTGATATCTGCGGGAACGCCCGTGACTGAATTTGCGAAAATAGAGTTAAACTGACTAAGATTCTGGGCGCTGAAGATAGTAACATTTAAGACGTCCACGTGCCTACTAGTGGTAAGCACGCTAATCCAAAGGTCCAAGTTAGCTTTAGAGTATTTATCACAATGAGAATGCTTACATAAACGTTGTTTTGATGCCTAACGTGTAGTAGTAAGGTATGTAATATTATAATGTGTAGTATTTTGATATGATATGAATAGTCCTATCGCGTTATAGAGCGATGTGTCAGATGTAACTTCCTTTCACTCATCCATGAGCTCGATCGTGTCGGCGCAATTCTTGCGCACTTGAGCCACTGCGTCCGGTTCGAGAGTCAAGCTGATTGGCAGCGGCCGTGCTTCAGCAGTGGCTGAAGAATTCATTACATCAATGATATGAGAAACCCCTCTTGCGGGGTCTCCAGGCTGCTGATGATACGCTCCCTTGAACTGAGCATACAGCGAATCGACGGTGGACCTTTATTTCGGGATCTTCGTTTCCACGTGGAAGACTTCCCGTTTTGCGCCTTCTAGAGTGTCTATGGCCAGTTGGCGCGACATGCGTTAGTGGCCACTATATGCTTGTACTGTAGAATTTGAAGAGCTCTTGTCAGTAAAATGACTCGAGAGAGTGATCTGATTTATCGCTTGAACTCAGTGCTATCAGCCACTGGGATCTATGCAAATAGAGTGGGCAGGTTAACATTACGGTAATCTATCCAAATGAACAAAACTCAAGTTTCTTGTGCCCCAACACGAGCAGTGCTTGCTATGTCAATCCTTACCGCGTGCAGGAGCTGACATGTGGACCCTGTTCATGGGCCCTTACAAAAGACAGAGGTCGCACTCTCACGTAAGGTAGATGCGATATTCACGCGAACTAGCATCACGGACACCGCCATTGTATTCATCAAAAGATGAAACTGACAAGCCTTCTCGCTGTAGCGGCTCTTACTATCACTTCGATCGAGGCTTGCGCTAAATACAAAAACTGCTGGTAATTCATCCTCAGATTCCCCTGACTACTAGTTGAGGTAGATTGATATGTTACTCATTAATCGCTAGGTGTGAAAGAGATGGCATCGTGGATCAAGGGAAGACACAAGATAACGTCCCTTGGGATGTTGATACGGCCAAGGCTTGTGCCGAGAACTTCGGGACGATTGGGTACCACTTGACGGTCAGAACTTCAAAGAATGCTTCCGTTACAAGACGTTATGGTGGGCGATGCCTCCGGACACAGCAATCAATAATAACGATTGGGCAAAGGTTTCAAACCTTGCGACTGTTGCGACATTGCAATGAGAAATCCAATGGTATGATTCCAGTCATGCATCATTGCCGGAGGGTCTACGGGGTATTGTGGCGACAAGATTTGAATGCACTGGGTACTTGAAAGCTGCGATTCCGGACAGATTATTCCGTCCGCGAAAACTTGTGGTCGATTAAGTTTCCTCAAACAACTTGAGATCTCACGCACTCTATTCACGTAAGGAGAAAGACAACCTAGGTAGAGGCGGGAAGAGACCTTAGATGAGAGGTGCGAGCTAGCGAAAGCCACCTTTGGGAAACAGTGCTATTTAGACTGAGTTCGAAACACTGTGCATACGAGCGTATAGTAGCCTTCATTTACATTGTTCATGAATCAAATCGTCTCCCTACCTAAAGTAGCTATCAAGTTGCCTGCGGACCACCTCATGAGTCGATTGAAAGATGCGCCAGTACAGAGTTGATTCCTGTGCTAGGATAATGCCAATACCGACCGAGAAGACAATAAATCATGCGCGTGAGTATACGCGATGGTTCTATGCCAGATTCCGCGCAACCTTCGACTCCCGCGGAGGGTTCAACTCTGGCGGGAAAGATATGTGTAGTCTGTGTCTCATGATGAGTAAGAAATGTTGTCTTACATGGACTGATAATCTCGTAGGTAGTCACATGTAGAGCTTACGAGTCAGATGGAAGCAATGTTCTGCATACCGTCATATAAATAAACTTACAATTATGGGTTAGCTAGCGATTGCCAATAATGATACGGCTCAGGGCACCTACGATACGGCGCCATTTCCTTCGTGTCGAGAGATTTAGAAATTACAGTACTGCTAACGGTTAACTCCATCCTGCAGAATGGAAGACACAGCCACTCAATGAGACACAGAAAGTCGGTAATACCGACGAGTGCTGCGCATACATGTATGCGCCTCTCTCTAAACCACTAGGCCGATGAGGACCTCTATATAGAATTCGTTATGATCCGCCCAACCCATCAAAGTAGGTCACCTTGCCAGTCATTCCCATTCTTCCAGAAAGATCAGAATTCGACGTAAAAATACGGTCGTTTCCGGTCAGTATTCTATAATCCCGCTTCAATGATTTCTCAGCTAATATTCCCAGTATACTTTCCAACTGACCATGAAGGCTACATGCCTTCTTTTTGTTGCTACGCTGTCCTTGACTGTTCAGGCTTGCGACTCGTATAAGTACTGCGCTTGCACAAACAAAGACGGGACTACGAATGACGCTATCACCAACATAATATGCCAAAATACCCCTCGCATTCATGACCAGGGGTTCATGGAATGTAAGCTCTATAAGAACACCTTTGGGGTCATCACAGCTTTCGACAATTGCAAGTTCCGCAGGGCCTGTCAGGCTCAGGGTGCTATGGGCGATTCATGGTGCAGAGCCAAGGTTGGCATTTTCAAGGGATAAGCCTATGTTTGGCCTGCGTCTCTAGATTATGATCTTGTAGCTGACGGTCAACCTGCGACCACATCTCTCAATGCCTCTTTGATGGCTTCTCAAGTTCTCCAAAGAGGTCTTACTAAATACTCATGTGAGGCTATGACGTGGCTTTTGAGACGAATTGAAATCCGAAGTGACATTGCTTTCCCCAACCGAGGCGTTCCTTGACATGTAGCGGAACCCTTGAGATTAAACACTTCATAGGAAGCCCCAATGCTTCCTCGTGATTCGCCCATAGACTTTTCGCATTCTCAACTCCTTTTTCGTATCCTAGACACCACGCGTCTTTTCTCCTCGCTCGTATTTCATCAACCCAAACGGCAAGTACAATGGAAGAGCATTCCCGGACCCACTCAACCCACACCTTAACTCGACGGCAACCGGAGCCCTCGGGCACCGTTTCGTATTGTCCAACCACTGGTTGTGTATAGCCTTGTTGAATCTAGAACTACATCTCGGTTTCGGTAATTTCATTGAGGTTATTAAAAAGACTTCAGTAGGCTTGAGGAGAGAATGTGACCAGTCCACTATTCAACGCGCACCTGCTTCTTCTTACAATCGACATTCTTTCATTGCGGTAGAAAATGCGTACGATTCCAGTCATTCTTTTTCTTTTTGGGCAGCAGGTCCTCCAGACCTTCGCCGTCAACGTCGGCCAAGCCAGCAACTACAATGTTTCCGCCGAAGTTGCTCAATAGTACACCTGTGGCGACGCTTGTCAGCAGGCAATCGCGGAGGGCAATACAGAAGACCTTAAAATCTACGGCACTCATTTCGACTACGACTTCTATGAAACGGCGGCCAACTTCTCCGGATCAAAACCTGGCGATGTTCTTAAGCTTGAGCCAATTCCTCCATCCAATCTCAGCACACCTGCTGGTGTCGCCGCGTACAAAATTCAGTACACTAGTGCCGACATCAACGGCTCGTACGTGCCTGTCACTGGCTTTATTACTTTGCCTTTTGCTCAGACCACGGAACCCTTCAACCTAGTCGCGTATGCCCACGGTACTAGTGGAGTCTTCCGCGGCTGTGCGCCCTCGACCTCCCCGAGCCTGTACGACTATACGAGCTGGAGCCAACTTGTCATTGCGGGATACGCCGTTGTGGCTACAGACTATGCTGGTCTTGGCAACAACTACACGTCTCATAAATACGTAGCGAGCGCTGCCAATGCCAATGACACATATTGGTCTGTCATTGCCGCTCGCAACGCCTTTCCAAATGTCTTGTCGTACAACTGGACATCCATCGGTCACTCGCAAGGTGGCGGTGCAGTATGGAAATTGTCAGAGCACAGTCTTGTCCAGGATCCAGCCAGCGGGTACTTGGGAGGTGTCGCCGTTGCGCCTGTCTCCAAGATCTACGATGCACTTGTTTCCCTTGACGAGCTCCGAAAGCTCCTCGAAAGTTCAGGATCAGACTCACCTCTCTCGTTGGGTGTATTGCCGTCCGCCGTGCTCGGAGTCAAGGCAACCTTTCCAGGTTACGAAGCTCCAGTCATTTCGCAGACGATGAAGACCCGAATTGAGCTTGCAAAGATCGGCCAGTTCTGCGACGCCGCCATCTCAGGTCTCACGAGCGATCTGGGCTTCGACGCTCTATCTAACTTTACTGTCGAGTCGGACACGATCTTGAAGCAATTCCAGAAGTTGAACGCTCCTGCTCAAGGTGATGGTGCTTCCAAGCCCCTGCTTCTGATTCTTGGAGAGGAGGATACTATTGTTTCGGAGGAGTCCGGTACCGCTTCATGGAAGGATTCTTGTGGGCATGGGAATATCATCCACTTGAGTGTATACCCGGGCCTAGATCACAGTGCTGTTTTGACGGCTGCGACGCCTGAGTGGCTCAGGTTCATCCAGGATTGTTTCGCTTCGAATCCGGTTGAGAACCAATGTGTCAACGAGACTAAGATCCCGTTCGATCTTGATAACGCTCAGCGGCCGCTGGACACATACTAATCAGGTTCTATCATCGGACGCCCAAGCCACAGGCGTACATTGATAGATCTCTAATTCTTCATCAAGTACATCTTGAACATATCGTGTGCCCGGATATTTAGTCACAGCCTTTGATGCGCGATCAAAAGAGGCTAATTCTTAGCATGTCGACTAATGCGCAATCTCACTCTGTACTTATTTCCTTCCACATATTTGAGGAAAACCTTGGCTAGTTGCAACACAATTACATTCCTTCAATTCACTAGCCAGACCTTGTATCAAATTCGCTTTGTGACACTCTCGCTCTATCCTACTGGGGTTATTTAGATGTTGGCGTTCTTTCCTCCTTCATTGGGCAGTCCAAAAGCTGCTTTCCATGTGGTTGATTTCATAGTGCATATCGGAACGGTCCCGAGGGATCTACATTTCCATTGCCGCAATCGCGTCTTACCTGCGCACTAATGCATGACACTGTAATGTCGATTTCCTCCCCCAGGGCTGCTCATTGGCAGCCGCTGGGCGATCTCGGTCATCTTGGTAGGCAGTGAGCCTGAGTCAGCCCCACATGGTATGTACGCCATATTACATCGGTGCTCAAAACGTACTCACCTTCAATTGGCTGACACCGGCTGCTTTTCGATTCTGCCTTGCTTACTTGAGAACACATCAGAAGGACAAATTTGGCTTCTGAGTGACGTTTCCTTGCCACAGTTCAAGAAGGCAGATGTCTGTCCACCAACAGTTCGTCCAAATTCACTCTCGAACTCAGAGGGCACAAAGATCGAAGGAGAATGCCTGTTTAATGCATTTCAGAGATACCCAAACGACCAATCACTCACAAAGACAATTCTATTGGTAGTCATTTTCAGCTCACATTCAAACCTTGGCTGACTCTTTTGGCTCTAGACTTCCTCAAAACACGGAGAAGAAAATCATCATGTCTCTCGTCACAATTGATGACTTTTCGGAGTGCGACATCTGCTCTGGCATCTGGAGCAGACTTGGCGATTCTTCCGACAACGCACAGAGTACATCAATCAATTTCGGCTCTTTTGAGGAGGCACTACGTTCCAATTGCAAAAGGCACAAGCCCCTTGTTGAGTGGTTTAAAAAGTTTTGCGATGAACCAGGTCAAACGTTCCGCCCCTCGAAAACATCGAAGGACGTAGGCATTCATCGCCCTCGCCCAGGCGTTCTCGCTTTGACAGAATCCATCCAACATCTCGGCCGTTGTGCCGAGCTTTGCCTAATTAGAAGGGATTCTGTAAAGAACCATCCCGGTATCGCTCGCCTCCTGGACCCCAAATGGGTTGATTTGAGCGTCATCGACCACTGGCTGAAGCAATGCGTAGCCTCTCACGGCACAGAGTGCGAGAATCCAGTGAAGATATGGCCATATCGCCCAGCCTGGGTCGTCGATACAAAAGCCAAATGTTTGGTACCAGGAGGCAAATGCGCCAGCTTTGTTGCGTTGAGCTACAGATGGGGAAAAGCTCCCGGGTTGCACATTCAACCTGACACCATGTCAAACCTTCAGAGGCCCAACTCCCTTGACGATCCTGCTATCACCACCCAACTTGCGCCAATGGTTCGGCACGCCATAGCCCTGACTTCTTCGGTCGGCCAGCGTTATCTCTGGGTTGATACTCTTTGCATCGACCATTCTCGTATTGCCGAGAGCACAGCACAACTTCAGAATATGGGGGCCATATATGCGAATGCCTCTCTAACCATCGTTGCCCTAGACCGGGATGCTGAAGATGGCTTGCCAGGCCTTAGAGACATCTCACGGGAAAAGGATCAGGACGACGAAGGTCCCATTCAATTTGGTAACGAGCAGTTCATTTTGGATAAGCTCAACTACTTTGGTCTCACCTCATGGAGTATGTACCACGAACGTGCTTGGACGTTTCAGGAGTTCAATATGTCTCCTAGACGACTCATCTTCAGCAAAGACTCACTACACTGGATGTGTCAGTGCAGTGTATGGGAAGAGCATTTGCACCACGGGATCGAAGCCGGGAAGTACCTAAATCCTCGCGTGGGGGAAATCATGCGCGGCATGCCGAACATTAGGTCACTCAGCAATCTGATCGGCTACTACAACGAAATGAAGTTATCCTACGATGAGGATTGTCTGCCCGGCATAACTGGATTACTTGCTGTGTTCAGCCGCTGCTTCTCCGGAGGGTTCCTTTGTGGCATCCCTGAAATGTTTCTCGAAACCTCACTTAGCTGGCGACCTACCTGGTATCACACCGACCTCCGACGACGAATACATTCCGACCGCTTCGATACAAGCCGACTCCATCCATGCCTGCTCCCGTCTTGGTCGTGGATCGGATGGGAAGGACTTGTTGATATTGGAAGCTTGGAAGCTGGTCCGGCGAATCCGAAGACTTGGAAAATCAGGGAGACGATCCCAATCACCACATGGTATGCTTGCAGTTCTCCAAAGACGGGACAGAAGCGCAAGATCAAACCTATCTGGTACGAGAATCGGGAACTTTATAAAGATCTCGAAAGGCCCCTCCCGCCCGGCTGGACTCGAAACGTAATTCGAAAGGTAACCAATCCGGGATACGGGGATGGACAGGACGGAGATGTTCTGCTGTATCCGGACGGATGCGATGAATATACCTTCCGCCACCGCAACATGACTGAAGACCGTGATGAACACGAATGGCACTGGCCGTTCCCAGTGCCAGATATCGACGAATCTACACAGCCATATATGCCAGAACAGACGCCATACCTTTTTTGCGACACTCGCCGTGCCTTTGTCTTTGCTTTTCAGGCAGGTGACGCTAACGACATCACGGGATACAAGTCAGGTCAATACAACAAAGTTGAGCTTTACAACAAGAAGAAAGTTGCCATAGGAAGCCTTCATTTACACAACAAGCAGCAATTGGAACATTTTCCACCGCCAGAGTCCGATTGGGCTAGGGCGAAAGAGGTCGAGTTGGTTGCTATTTGTCGGGCACGCGGGTACAAGCAGACTTTTGATGATAGTCTCGGCTGCTACACGGCTCCTTTCACTTCGTGGGAGGTATATAGCGTACTGTGGGTGGAGTGGATTGATGGCATCGCTCACCGTCTTGCATCTGGCGAAGTCGATAAGGCAGCATGGGAGGAGTTGGCTTTGGAAGACGTCTCCCTCATTCTAGGATGATTGAAGAAAACGATCAGAATCCTGTCCACAAACAGCACATCAGTAGTTAGGAGAGATGGTCTTCGTTGATTCTACCAACTGTTTCTATGATGTAACTTTAGCCTTTAGTTATATCCTTGTTCGATAACTAGCTAGTTAAAAACGCTCCCATCTGTTTCTCGTCGAGCATGGTTTCATGATTCGTATGGTGGCTTTGGTCTCCGTGCACTTCAGTGATGATTCAGTTATGAACCGAGGGACCCAATTCCATCGGCTCTCCTTGAACAAACTCGATATTTCTCTAGGTCAGCAGGACGTAGTAGTCACCAAAAGGAAGCCTTAGTTGAACATGGTATTGAACGATGTGTATGATCTCTCCTTAAGTCTACAATGGATTTCTTCGGCCAGTCACCAAAACCGACATGATAGGGTCGCTCTAACCCAGCTTTAGCCAATAACAGAACAATCCATGCATGGATTTCACACCATGTGACAGCAAGAGATGCCAACGGAAATATGCGATCAGGCCAACTGAGATATGACCATAGCATCATTCCTGAGAAGCTGCTTGGACCAACCCTCGTCCCATGATTCGTCGTCTAGCTAGAAGAAAGAAGCCTGGTGAGGGGCTGGCCCTTGATGCGGACGCTGGTGCGAGCTCCGCCGGGGTTGGTGATGCGGACGTTGTTGATGGAGGGGTTGCTGAAGTTGATCTGGGTGGTTCCTCCGGAGCGGACAGCGTTGGTGCGAGCGCCAAAGTTGAGAGAGATCTGAGGGTTCGCAGTCGCGCTACGGCCCGCGCCAACGCCGAGGGGATAGGGCTGGCGGTAGGTGAAGGTTCCCTGCGCGAAGCCGGGGCCCTCGGTCGCGACCTTGCCGAAACCAGACAGGGATGCCTCGCCTTCGAGCTCGATGGCCCCCTCGCCCACGCGGGTGACGGTGGTGCCGACGTTGGTGATGGAGCCCTCGATCACGGCGGTCTCAGCAGCCTCCGCACCGGTAAGGGCTGCGTCAACGGAGACCTCGACGGTGGCGACGACCGCCTCGGCCTCAAGGATCTCGATGGTGAACTCGATGAGAGCAAGCGCGCCGAGGATCAACTGGGCCTGGGCGGCAGCGATGAACAGCGCGAGAGGGAGAAGGAAGGACTTCATTTTGGCGACTTGTTTGAAGAACAAAAGAGTGTCAGGTTAACGAGTGTATGCTTCGAGCTCTAAAGAGTGAATGTTGTTGTTGTGAGTGAGGGCGCACTGAAAGACGTGACAGCCGTTGGGTTTATATGTTCATTCTATCACCAAGTCGGCCGCGATCAGCCGCATTATTCAACTCCGCGCGGAGTTCTCGGATGCCGGAAAATGAATGCGATTGAAAACTCCGCTTTCGCGAGCCTCACAGATATTAGAAAACTTTCTTTTGATCCAAAAGTTCATTTGGTACATGACTATCCTAGGCAGCGAGATCTGCGCCCCCACTCCAGGAACTGCTAGATGAACAGGTAAGCTCAATCTTGTAGTTCGTCAGTAGTTACTTTTGCCAGGAATTCGACTTTCAGATTTCGATCAGTCGTCTGACGTTCCGAAAGAGGAAAGTTAACGGCGTTCTAGAAGAACCTTTGTTATTAGCGTGTATAACGGATACGAGAATGAGGCTACATGTTGATGATATTCTGCCCTCGGAGACCGACCGTATATTGCCAAGTTCATGCTTTTCAGATCAAACGGCAAGTCTCGTGAATCGGATCAGTAAAATAATGGATGAACATGTGAACTTTATCCCAAAGTTTACCGGTGCGCCCGTCCGGCTTTTGGGTGTGGGGGCGGACACGGACGAGTAACAGAAGTTGGTTGGGCAGGGAAATCTACGCCAAATACTTTACGATTCATGGCATGGGAACTTCCGAAAGAAATTCCAGCCGTACTGTTACGAAAAGTTCACAGTTGACTGGTCGGTATGTACCATGGAAAGGAAAAATCATTCGAAGAAGTTGTTTCCAAAACTTCTGATGCGCCATACAGCAGGTAGTCATCCGGTTACGTTACGGGGGTTGCTCGATTGCGGCTCTCTAGAGTTGAAGTTGCCAGCGTGACAGCGAGACAAAGCTTAATTGATCTGTCATGGTTGTACGATTCATGTGAGCCCAATTGTTGATCCACTTTACTCTTCTAGAAATAAGCTACTCACGAACTGGCCGATGTCAAATATATTACTGTTGTCAGCCTCAACACTTCTCGGTATCCCACAATGGAGGCAGTGTATTCGGAAATCGGATCAATGTGCAAAAGCCGTGTGGGCTATATCCCGAGTCTCACGATTCATCACATTCAAATGGTTGTTTCTGATTAGTAGCCATGATAGTATAAGAACCAGTTCCCAACCCTACTAACCGTAATTCTGATCAGCAGCACATCCAACATTTATCTGTCTTTACATCCATCCCTCAGTCACTCACACGCTCCTTTTAAAACTCGCCAATCACAATGCAATTCTCCTTCATTGCCGCGACCCTTCTCGCCGTCCTCGCTCCGGCTTGGGCTTATGAGGTTGCCACAGACAAGTGCTGCCAAGCCCAGCTTGAGGCCTGCCACAAGCAGGGTGCCAACGCCTGCATGTGGACCAACGCCGCCATCTGCGTCGACAACCCAAACAACCGCGTCCCGGTCGACGATACCTGCCTGAAGGCATGCCCTGACGCTACTGTCGAGAACCCCGACGGTTTCCTCTACAAGTTCCAGAAGCACGGGTACGTCGGACTGTATCTTCATGCCCAAATGTGATAACTAATAATTCTACTAGTGCCCCCGCCGGTGATTGCGTCTGCGGCAACTTGAACCCCAACCTGAGCAAGTACTGCTACGGAGGTTAAGCGACCGTCTTCACGAAGCATTGATGGAATTTCTGGTAGATAAAGCATTGAAAGTCATGCGGTTACTCTACTTGCCTGTATAGTTTAGTGTAAAAATAACTTTACGAAAGCTATGTTTGCCCATACTTTGAATGTGCGCTGGTGTTGTGATACCTTCCTAGCTGCTAATTCCGTAAAAATGTGCCGCTTGCGCCGTACACCTAGCACATTCACGTTACAACACTACCTTAGAATTGAACATATATCAAACCTGTCGTCATACACGTATAACCATTTACCTTCTATAGTTTCCAGTCTGGCAGTTTCGCTCAACCCTAGAGGACCTACCAAGTCCCCTTAAGAGTGAGCCAAACTGCCAAACATAACATCGAAGGTAAACGCTTTTGAATATATCACCATAGGTTTCAGTAGAGATCGTCATCAACAAGGTGAACAAGATGGTGTTATCCAACAAGAACTCAGATCCTCCGCGTCTATACTCTCTACTCATTACAAAAGAATTCAAGCCGAATCACACTCTCTTTCACATTACTGATTTTCGTTTCTGGTAGCTGAACTAAGCGCCACACATTCAACGGCCTCGAATCCAGAGGTGCCCACGACACTTGAGGCACCAAATCGGATCCATGTCCATCATACCGTAGACCCGAACAATGCGCGCTAGTCGACGTTCCTAGAGTCTATGCTGATGTCATCGAAGATGTCAACGTTCTTAGAAGAGGCGAACTTTTCAGCGACTAAGGCCCTTCTGACTGAATGATGGGAGGCGGGGAGCTGCTAGGCCGAACGGAGCTGGAAGAGGATGATGAATATGAAGTGACCAGCGGCGAGCTCGAGGGCGAGGAGCTAGCTGGGGAAGAGCTCGACGAAGACGTCGTTGGAACGGGGCTGGATGAAGATGAAGTAACCGGCGGCGAGCTGGAAGGCGAAGAGCTTGGTGAAGTGGTGGGAACCGAGCTGGAGGGTGAGGAGCTCGATGGAGGTGAGCTTGACGAGGATGTGACAGGAGCAGAGCTTGATGAGGAACTAGCCGGAGCAGAACTTGATGGGGAGCTAGCTGGAACAGAGCTCGATGATGGGGAACTGGGCTGAGGCGAGCTTGAAGGCACCGGACTGCTTGACGTCGCAGAGCTACTCACGGAAAATGGACTGGAGATTGGTGCCGTAATAACAGGGGATGCCGGCGGGGAAGAAGACGCGCTTGAGACAACACTTCCGGAAGAGGAGGCAGGAGGAGATGAGCTGATTGCGACGGAGGAGCTCCCGATGCCAGAGGAGACAACACTTGACGAGGAGACTGACGCGCCAGGGGTGCTCGAAGTGCGAGAGCTGGATCCCATAGACACAGGGCTTGACGAGCTTGTAGCTAGAGAGCTGCTTGCCATTGACGAGCTCGGAGTCGAGACTGGACGGGTGCTGGAGCCTGAGCTGCTGATGCTTGGGACACTGCTCGGGGCTATGCCGCCGACAATAGCCAGAATGAACTCTCCCACAAATTGGCCAGTGGCGGCTGGACTGGAGACAGGGCTAGACGGCACATTTGTTGACGGGACACCTGTTGACGGGACAATTGTTGACGGCACGGATATGGCCGAGCTGCTAGATCCACGGCTGGTTGGTGATGAACTGCTTGGAGGCACTGAGCTAGGCAAGGAGCTGACTCCAGACAGTGAGACAGATGCCGACCCTAATGAAGAGGCTGGGGTCGATCCAGACGCAACAGGGCTGGACTGGGCGCTGCTTCCTGACAGGCTACCAGGCGTCGTCGAGACACTGACAGATACAGTGCTAGCTCCAGACGTCGTCACGGAGATGGTGCTCGCAGTGGTTGATGCAGGTGCGCTGTTCGCCAATGGGAGACTTGCGATGCTAGAGGACGACAATGTGACAGTAGCAGGAGTGATGGCCACCTGCGATGCCGGAATGACTGCAAACAAGGGAATGGCGTTAACCGCGCTTTGGCGTTTGCCAAGACGGAAACCACGACGACGCTTGTTCCCAGCCGCCGCGCATTGTTCCGCGGGGATGAGAGGAAGATCCCTGATAACACTACCACAGTAGCAGGTGCCCTGGTCGGCACCAGTATTGGTGAGCCCCTTGGTCGCGCAGTAGACGGCGCAAGTGGCGGCACTATAGCTTGCAGCGTCGGTGAGCGTGTTCCCACTGAATGGTGACTCCCCGGGCGTTACACCTCTGCAGCCCTGAGACTGCACAACGAACGGAGCAGTGGACCTCTCACCGGTGACAGGGTCGATAACCTCAAAGTTCACGATCAAAGCTTCGCCAGGTTGGATTTTGAAGACTTCCTCGAATGCCACGGGCTCGGTGCTGAGTACAGAGATTGAAACAGATGCAGAAGATGATGGGCTTGCCGAGGTGACCGTTCCGCCTGACGAAGGCGATGTTGGGCTTGCCGGTGGGGTTGAATTCGGCGGCGCATCTGCCGAGGAGGGCACGGGTGGCGGACTTTGGGAAGACTCGGGCTCTGGGGTAGGAATCGGGGAGGGAGATTCCGAGGGGCTGGGAGTCGGGCTTGGTGAAGTCTCTGGTGATGGACTGGGAGTCGGTGAGGGGCTCGGAGAAGCTTCCGGTGACGGAGACGGGCTGGGCTCAGGCGAAGGTGAAGGCGACGGCGAAGGCGACGGCGAAGGCGACGGCGAAGGCGAGGGAGATGGGGTTGAGCTTGGCACTGCAACCTCTGATGTACTGCTGCTCGACGTCGGTTGAACAGGAGGTGCTGAAGACGAAGTTGACTGGACAGGGGCTTCAGTGGAAGAACTCGTAGTCGGTTGGACAGGATTCTCCGTCGAAGACGTCGAAGTAGGCGTAGGCTGGACTGGAACTTCCGTAGAAGTAGACGAAGTCGTAGGCTGGACTGGAGTTTCTGTTGAGGAAGTCGATGTTTGCTGCACAGGGGGCTCGGAGGTTGTGGTGCTCGTTGTAGGCGCCACCGGGGGCTCCGTAGAAGAAGTTGAAGTCTGTTGCGCGGGAGGCTCAGTTGAAGTGCTTGTGGGCGACTGAACGGGAACTTCGGACGTGGAGGAGCTCGTCGACTCGACCGTGGGCTCGGAACTTGTGCTGCTGGGCGTCTCTTGCGTAGTAGAGGAGGTGCTTGTCGTTGGCTCAACAGGGGCTTCAGATGTCGCGCTGCTGGTGGTCGACTCAGGCTCGGAGCTGGATGTGGCAGTAGTCGATTCAACAGGAGGCTCCGAGCTGGTGCTGCTCGTCTTCGGGTCAGTAGATGATTCAGGAGATGTGGTGCTGGTCGTCGCAATCGGTGATTCGGAAGAAGTGGAAGTTGTAGTCGGCTCGGCGGAAGTCTCGGACGATGCCGTTGTTGACGTGACCTCCGCTGTGCTGGTAGACTCGGGTTCCGTGGAGCTGGTAGATTCGACCTCCGTTGACGAGCTGCTAGGTTCAGTTGAAGTCGCCGTAGTGCTAGTCTCCGCGGGTGTGGCCGTAGTGCTAGCTTCAGTGGACGTCTCAGTCGTGCTAATCTCGGTAGATGTCTCAGTGGCGCTGGTATCAGTCGATGCAGCTTCTGTTGATGTATCTTCCGTCGAAGTAGCCTCAGTTGAGCTTGGCTCATCTGTGCTAGTTGCTTCTGTAGAGGTCGCCGTTGTGCTCGCTTCTTCTGTAGAGCTAGTTGCTTCGGTCGATGTGCTGATGACGTCTTCTTCAGTGCTGGTCGGCTCGCTGGAAGTCTCTGTGCTCGAAGTTTCAGTTGTGCTTGTCACTCCAACTGAGGTTTCTGTTGTACTGGTATCCTCGGTTGTGCTAGTGGCCTCGTTGGATGTCTCAGTGGTGCTAGACGGTTCCTCAGTTGAACTGGAATCCGTGGAAGTAGCTTCGTCCGTAGCCGTGGATGTACTACTGTCTGTAGTGGCGACCTCGTCCGGGTCAGCAGTTGTACTGGCCTCATCGGTAGTTGTACTGGCGGCATCAGTGGTTGTGCTGGCCTCGTCCGTGGCTGTCGTAGTGTTATCTGTGTCCGTGGTAGTCGCTTCATCAGTGGCTGTGCTGGACTCATCAGTGGCTGTAGCCTCGTCCGTCGCGGTAGTTGTGCTGTCCGTAGCAGTAGCAGCGCTGTCTGTGTCCGTAGCCGTCGCCTCATCCGTGGCAGTGGCATCATCCGTTGCGGTAGCCGTACTGTCGGTAGCGGTGGTATCATCGGTAGTAGTAGCGGTAGAATCAGTTTCAGAGGTATCATCCGCCGTGGAAGTCTCAGTTGCCGTGGATGTAGTGCTCGTAGAAGTAACAGGCTCATGTTCCAACACGTACTGATTGCCCGCAGAACCGCAATTTTCGGTTGCATCTCCAGCGCAAGTGCTGGTGCATGCCCCATCTGTATTTTCCCCGGTGACGGTGTTGCCGCAGGTGCAAGTTGCCCCAGTAGACAAGGCGTAGTATCGGTAAGGTGCACAAAACGCTGCGCATTTCTCCTGTGTCATTCCCGCTCCCTCCGTCGAATCCGTCTGCGGCTGATAGTTGGGGTCTGTATTGTCCTGACCAACCGCTATCGGGCCAAAACAGCCCGGAATCTCCTGTGCATGTGTGATGGCCGACAGAGAAAGGACGGCGAAAACAGCCGCCTTCTGTAACCAAACCATCTTTCCGGGATGTCTGCTTCGAGCAGAACCGGCAGGATCGTGAAAAGAGTTCGACGAGGATCGGGGCTAAGAGCCACGAGCTTCTCCTAATAGAGAAATGGGCCAAATTCAAAAGAAGAGACAACGAAACGTCCTCCTAGTCACCAATGATGAACCGCGGAGAGAGCCGGTCGAAGTTAGAGTTTCGTCTGTGTGTCCAGAAACGCAAAGGGGCGACGGTCGAGAGAAGAGGTAAGGCTCGTCCTTTTTCTTCTTCCCTTCCATTTTTGCCAAGACCAACGCCCGTGGGGACAACAAGAAAAGAGGCATCGCCATTCTCATCCCTCCACCGCCGCGTCGACGGTCTCACCCACATCCCAGGAACCAGGGATTCGCAGAATGAGGAACCCCAGCGTCAGGCATGGAAGGCAAAACGCCCTTGAGCGCCAATCATTCCAACCCCCTTGCCCGTCTTCTCCCTGTGGCCAGTGTGCGAATGTCTCGCTTGTCTTTCCCCCCATCTCGGCCGGTCGACTGCCGCGTCGGAGTTGATACGAAAAGAGAAAATGGAGAGAAGAGTCTCATCGAGTGCACTCCGGTGACTCAGCTGGGCTTTCCTTCGTCGGGTTAGGATCGTTGTTTGTGGCTTGCGCTGTCCATAGACCTGATGGGAATGCTTCGCGCCCCTGTATTTTCCACTGCATGCCTGGGCAATCAAGGGAATGAAACCCACGTGAGGCTGGAGGCTGAGCTGAGCCGAGGGAGGAATGATGGCAGGGTCGTTGTCCCAGGGATGCGGTGTAAACGGTACTAGCAGTTGATAAGCCGCACGAGCTGGCTCTGCCCCGGCACTCGAAAAAATGAAGCCTCTATAATTAATGGCTAACTTCGCACTGAGGAGGTCAGGCAAGCGATTCTAGAGCTCTTCCGCTTCGCTCGTGTCGCACGAAGAGCGGGGCCCACTGCATTGGCTATGGCATGTCGTTCTATTAGGGAAAGCTTATCCCGCGCCATAGAAGGGCTCAATGGAGTTCGGATCCGCAGGTTGATCGCCGTGGTGATGACTTTTGAATTCCTGTACTTGTCTGTTTCTGGTCGATGCGCATGCCGTTGGGTTGCATCATGGCACATGTTTGGACGAGTTACAGCGATAGTTGGATGACGTGCTAAGGTTAATGGGAATAAGGGGCTGTCCGTGGTGGCAAGGGACCGTCGAGCCGGGTCAGGCGCATGGCATCTATTCGGAGCGGCCGCTCAAATAGACTGTCGACCCACCGACCAAGTGTCGCGCTTGAATCAGTAAAGCAGAAAATCTTCCTCCGAAATATCACGGTCTCGCAATCGTCGCCTCAGCTTGTGTTCCAGGCCCTCAATGTCCCTCGCGTTGTCCGCATGGTATCCTGCCTCGCCTCCCCAGTGCATGAGCCCTTCAACGTAGCAGGTTCCCAACATGGTGACTCCGCGTTTCTGTGATCGTTTCCGCAAGACATGAGGCATGAGACCGCCCTCGAGGATGCAGACTGCGTCTCCTGTGCGCGTCTTTTCTGGACCCAAGCCGAGCTGCCCTTTGGAGGTCACGAAGAGTCGACTGCCGCTGGCCACGGCTCTGATGGTGTCTTCCACCCAGCTTTCGTCTTCCGGCCATATCCTCGTCGATTTGACATCCTTATGATCGGTTCCGAGATTGAGATCGCTGGTAAATGTGAAGAGCGGAAGGCTTAGATCCTCGTCGCTGGCGGGAATCTCTGCTTGAGACGAGACTGTCCAGAATAGTGGAGGATCGCCAATGCACTCGCTGATACGCAAGCTGCATTCTTCATTCTCTTGGAGGTGTTTGTTCCAGATCATAATGTCGTCTTCGCTGTAGGATTCCTTGCGGGGCCAGTAGTTCGCAAAGGGTGACGCCAGAAAACGGACCAATAGCCAGTAGGACAACTGTTTTTCTTCTGCGATGCTAAGCCAACGTGGTGAGCTATAGCCACCGGAACTCCTTTGGGTTCTCGCCGAAAAGCAAAGGATACGCGAAATGATCTCCACAAAGGGCTTGCGATATTGGAGCTGAAATTCATCCCTGAACAGCCAGCATATTGTGATGATTTGATAGAGTATCTCCCCGACATTGGCGAAGTCGCTCGCCAAAGGATCAGTGGCGCCTAATATCTCTCCACACGCAGCCCCGGAGACGGTCAAGACAAATGACGGCTGTGCTTCCGGGGGTACTGGAGCTACCTGAGCAGGTAGGTGATGAACTGGCTGCCAGTGGGAATCGGTAATGAGATCCCCGTCAGCCAAGCGTTGAAAATGCTGCTGTGGTAGTACATAGAGATCTTCTAAGCCGTCATGCTGGGAGTGTATAAACCTAGCACGACTGGCGTTAAACATCTGGAAGAGCTCGCCGTGGAGGCGCACGCGGTGTTGATTCCAGCCGGGGACCGCATAGTCCGATGACCAGTCAGGGACCCACGAAGGCACATCGTTCCGACTCTTCGCAAGGAGGTCAAATGTTGTAACCCAGAGCAGACCAGTTTGCTTGATGATTTCATAGGCTGCGTGTGCAAAGAGCGTGTGGACGCTGACTTTGTAGTCGGTATCGATATTCAAGTCGGCTTTGGCAAAGTGTGTTCCCGTTTTCAAGTTGTGAGCAAGTCGAAGCAGGGCGACTATCTTGTCGCGGGGTTCGGATGATCGCCTGTTCCGGAAATTTCTCAGCAACCAGAGGAGCGGGCTGTTGTTTGCGAATGGTAGTGATTTATATGATCTTGTCACGCGTAGGAAGTTGATCGCGTCGGCCTTTTCGGCCAAGAAAGAAACCACTTTGGCAAACTCAGTAAACTCAGGGACAGAAGAGCTCAAAATATCGTGCACACCGTGTCCAGTGATGCTGAACGGCATCGAAACGCGACCATACATAATGGTGAGCTCTTTCGCAACGCAGGCTCCCTGAATAATCCACATGCGATTCCACCAGTCGCTGACGGCGAAAAGGTGGATTCTCTCCGACATTAGTCGCAGACGCCGTTCGTCAATCTCATTTCCCGCGTAAAAAATCCGCTTGTGTGTTGAATGTGTTGAGCTCTCATGCAGTTGGGCCGAAATAATACTGTAAAGACACAGCACCTCCTCGTGTTCTGTTAGCGACCCTGACGTCGATTTCTGCCAAAGACTGATCGATCTCTCGATAACAGACAAGTCCGTCCGTTTGTCAGTGAAACGCACCGGATCGGCCAGTCCAAGTCTTGCGAAACGACGAGGGTAATCTTGACGACTGCGATCCAAGCCATCGCCCACATAGGCAATAACCTCGGTGGCGGAACCGAAAATATCGTGCATTAATCCGACTTGATGGCTCTTTTCGACAGCATCTTCCTGGTTGATGCACACGGAATCCACCCAGATGGTGATGGACTCTGTGGTTCGGCGAATGGCCCTCAGCGCCCGGTCGAGGTTGAAGGTGATGAAGTGGACATGACGATTGACGATAATCTTGTTGGACCTTCGTGTGCTACCCCAAGCGTAGGACAACGCAATATAGTCTTGATCCCGGTCGGCGATATACAATTCCGCAGCAAGGTCGTCGAGCCACTCCCCAGGCAGAAGACGAAGGAGACGAATCTCCTGGCCGCTGAGCCCTTCGCGGTAGGTGATGGTTGACATGACAATTCAGACGCGAGTACTGGATCCAGAACCTGCTTCCTATCGTCTGTCATGAGAAGTAGGCAGGAATTGAGTGCTGAAAATGAGCTTGAGAGAGATTGTCAGCTTGGATTATCAGCCTGCAGTTGAACATGCTGCCGATTGGTAGGATGGATAGCAATGGTTGGCTGCCGCAAGGGACCACGAGGGGCGCAGGTGGACATTTCAGTCGATATCAACCATTTCTTATGGATAGCCTTTGCAGAAAAATGCTGCCACTCGGCAGATGCTCACAGCCAACATCATTTCGAGAACCCATATCGTTGTGAGGAGAACGGTGCCTTTAGAGCTCAACTGTTGATGAAAGGAGAAGACGTTTGGTGGGGCTGCAGCTGGCAGGGGCGACCGGGGTCGCAGTACCCCTCCTCAATTACATAATCGCCATATGAGGTAAGGCAACAACACACACTGGTCCGTGCCCGGCGGGCATCACGAAAGGCTGCAATAATTTTTTGGGAGCTCCAGAAGCTTCTTGGGCCACGAACAGCCGAACCTCAGCCTCCCCGCGACGACACACGAACCTCGCCAAACCCAACGACACGCTCCCTTTGGCCTTGTACTCGTCGTCACACAAATCACTCACCAAGATGTCGTTCGGAGGCCAGACCCCGACCATTATCGTCCTGAAAGAGGGTGAGTTTACCCCACCGCCCCTTGCCCGCCCGCGGGCCACGATTGACGAGTCTCTTGCGCAGGAACCGATACCTCTCAGGGCAAGGGTCAGATTATCTCCAACATCAACGCATGCTTGGCTGTTCAGGCCACGATCAAGTCCACCCTCGGCCCCTATGGCGGTGACCTGTTGATGGTTGACGCCAACGGCAAGCAGACCATCACCAACGATGGTGCTACTGTCATGAAGGTCAGGAAGAACGATGCGGGCAGCATGATGGAGGCTGAATTGCTGACACGCCGATAGCTCCTCGACATTGTCCACCCCGCAGCCCGAATCCTCGTCGATATTGCGAGATCACAAGATGCCGAAGTCGGTGACGGCACAACATCCGTCGTCGTCCTGGCCGGAGAGATCCTCAAGGAGATCAAGGAGCACGTCGAGCAGGGCGTCAGCTCCCAGGTCATTGTCAAGGGTCTGAGAAGAGCGTCTATGATGGCGGTCAACAAGGTCAAGGAGATCGCGATCGATACCAACGAGGGCAACAGGAGGGAAACACTCAGCAAGCTGGCCGCGACCGCCATGACGAGCAAGCTGATTAAGCGCAACACCGACTTCTTCACAAAGAGTACGTCGGCACGATTACCCTCCGATAGTGCCAGTTCTAACGTATCGCAGTGGTTGTCGACGCCGTCCTTTCCCTCGACCAAGACGATCTTAACGAGAAGTTGATCGGCGTCAAAAAGATTCCCGGCGGTTCCCTCACCGACTCCCTCTTCGTCAACGGTGTCGCCTTCAAGAAGACCTTCTCCTACGCCGGATTCGAGCAACAACCCAAGTCTTTCCAGAAGCCCAAGATTGTGTGCCTGAACGTCGAATTGGAGCTCAAGGCCGAGAAGGACAACGCCGAGGTGCGCGTCGAGCAGGTGTCGGATTACCAGGCCGTCGTCGATGCGGAGTGGCAGATTATTTACAGAAAGTTGGAGGCTATCTACAAGACCGGTGCCAAGGTCGTTCTCAGCAAGCTGCCCATTGGTGACTTGGCTACCCAGTTCTTCGCCGACCGCGACGTCTTCTGTGCTGGCCGTGTTGCCGCCCAGGATATGGAGCGCGTGGTCCAGGCCACCGGCGCAACTGTTCAGTCAACATGCTCTGACATCCTGGCCGAGCACCTCGGTACCTGCGGCAGCTTCGAGGAGCGCCAGATTGGTGGCGAGCGCTTCAACTTCTTCGAGGGCTGCCCCGAGGCCAAGACCTGCACACTTATGCTGCGTGGTGGTGCCGAGCAGTTTATCGCCGAGGTCGAGCGTTCGCTGCACGACGCCATCATGATCGTCAAGCGCGCCATCAAGAACCACACCATTGTCGGTGGTGGTGGTGCCACCGAGATGGAGGTCTCCGCCTACCTCCACCGCTTCGCCGACAAGAACATCCCCCACAAGCAACAAGCCATCATCAAGAGCTTCGCCAAGGCTCTCGAGATCATCCCCCGCCAGCTCTGCGACAACGCCGGATTCGACGCGACCGACATCCTCAACAAGCTGCGCGTGGAGCACCGCAAGGGCAACACATGGTCTGGTGTCGACTTCAACAACGAGGGCGTCACCGACATGATGGAGCGCTTTGTCTGGGAGCCCGCGCTGGTCAAGATCAACGCCATCCAGGCTGCCACCGAGGCCAGCTGCCTCATCCTCGGCGTCGACGAGACGATCCGCAACGAGGAGAGCGCCGCGCCTCAGGCCCCCGGCCAGGCCCTGCCCCCTGGTGCCGCCCAGCGCGCCCTGAGAGGTAGAGGACGGGGCATGCCTCGCCGGTAAGGTGGTTATGACTAGAAAATGAATGGAAAAGGAAAAAGTCAAAAGGATTTGATGAATGGCGTCTGTATGATACCTAGAATTGCCCCACAGGGGATTTGGCTTCCAGAAGTCTGAATAGACTGGGTCATTTGTCGTCTGTCATGATCGGTTCACGTGCCATCATTAAGTAGCAGCATGAGTCCACGACATCCCCACACGACGGTCCTGAAACCATTCAAATATAGAAAAGCGAACGCCTCGTGGCGAGTGATCTTTTTAGATGTCAAATTGCGGTGCCCACGAGGCGGCTGCATTACTACCGCCGCGTAGCTAGGAATTGATCCAGAGTAACCTACGCAGAATTTCATAAACAATACGGACAACGACATGCGAGCTCAGTCCTGCCAGTTACAAATATTATCCCCAATTCTTCCCTTGGAAACCTTAGTCGCGCAACTATCACAGCAGCTTTGGGAGTGCGCTGAAGGCCCGCCAAATCCTAAAGCAGTACGTACTTCACACCTTTTAACAGGTATTGAAACAACACCTCCGAGGGGGGTTAAAATGCAGTGAAATTCATCGGGCCACACATATGCGAGCCTGGTTGGGGTAAGTGGGTTAGGACGGCTGACCGATTAGGTGCTAGCACGAAGGGGAAGCCAGAGACTGCATGCACAATTGATGCCCTGACGACCCGAATCAGTGGATGAACTTTTGACAGGTCAGTAAGCTGGCAGCCTGTAAAAACGTATGTTGAGATACACAAGACACATATCCACACCGCTCAAGTGAACTGACCGTATTTGAAATATGAGAGATTCTTGAATGTCAGAATCCTGTCAGGGGATGGGCTCACTGAGTGTCTTACACGCGATGAGGGGAGCTTGTTGGCCCTGGTACTGCGAGTCGGGGTTCTTTCTCGAGGTGATGTATGAGAAGTAGGAAGTCTATTCGTCTTCGAGTGCTATGCCTGCCAAGTATGCAAAAGGGTCTAATAAAATGCAAAAGTAAACACCACCGATACGTCTGCCCACGAACGCCAAATGTCGTCAACTCATCTCAACCCGCAGAGTACCCCATCCCATACATCTCCTTGTCCCGTCCCTTGTCTCCCATAGGCTCATCAACATCATCCTCTTCCTCATCTCCTTGCTCTATCAGCATATCCAAGTCTCGATCCACCGCAGCTGCTTCCTCTGGCGTCTCTTCGGCCTCCGTAGCATTGAGCAAAGCCTGAAAGTCTGTGTGGTGTGGGTGGTAATGATTATACGGATCATGCGACGTCGGCGGCGGTCCAATGATCTGCGGGTCGATAGGCTGGTACGATTCGTCTTGTAACATGGGATTATGATGCGGATGTCGTGGTAAGGATGAATCAGAGGGGTCGCGGAGGGTATGTGACGGAGGTATTGATGCGACCTCCGCATACGGCGACGACCGCGGCGGGGAAAGAGGCGGTAGATGGTGTGGTTGCAGCGCCAGAACGCGACCAGCGGCGCTGACGCTTGCGGCAGACGGCATCGGTGTAGATGTAGAAGTAGATAACGATGGATTCGAAAGAGAATTGTTAGTCATGGGCACGCTCTTGTTCGAGGCAGCCGCAGCAGCAGCAGCTGCCGCCGCCGCCCTTCCCCTCGCGCCCCCGTTACCCCCCGGCGCCGGCATCTTCCCCAGCTCCTTGCACTCCGCGCAGTTCCTGATCACGTCACTAACCGTCTCCTTGATGCGGCTCCAGTGATACTTCTCGGCAATGGTGGCCGTCGTCTTGTTGATGCCGCCGTGGCTGGCGACGTGGACCTCGCGGGCGATCTCGTACTGGCGGCGCGGGTCCGGGACGACCTCCTTGTCCTTGAGCATGAGCCGGTCGCCGTCCAGCAGCTTATAGTGCGTCGCGGCGCTGCGGAGCCTGCTTTTCTCGGCGCGGTCAGCCCCCGCCGGGTACTTGCCGTACTTGAGGTAGAACTTGATCTTGTCGAAACGCTCTTCACTCACGAGTTCCTCGGATTCGCCGGGGACGAGGTCGCGCCCGTAGATGATGGCGTCGATGAGCACGCCCGGGTGCGACTTGAGGTTGCCGCAGCCCTTGACGCGCCCGATGCGCTTGAAGCCGAGGGCGTCCCAGATCTTGCACGACGCGACGTTGGTCTCGTAGACGAGGTTGAAGACGGAGTACGTGTAGCCCAGCTTCGGCGCCCAGTCGATGTAGCACTCGCCCATGAGGCGGCCCACGCCGCGGTTGCGCGAGGCGTCGGTGACGAGGAAGCCGGCGTTGCACACGTGCGAGCTGCGTCCGGGGTAGTTGGGCTTGATGTAAAAGCTGCCGAGGCACTCGCGGGACCAGTCCATGTCCTCGGCGAGGTCGGCGCGGTCGACGTTGCCGAGGAGCATGATGGCGCCAAAGTTCTGGAACCAGTAGGCGCCGAACTTGTCGGCGGGCATGCGGTCGGTCATTGGGTAGGTGTCGCCGCCCTCGATTTCCTTGTTGAGCTGGTCGCTGAGGTAGCGGACGAGGGATTGCGGGACTTCATGCTGCGACGCGAAGGGGATGATGGTGGCGACGGTCTGGCGGTCCCGGAGGGTCACTTGACGGGGGACGATGTCGGCCGGCAGTTCGGGCTTGTTCGGGTCCGGATACGGCGGGGCGCCGGAGACGCGGTAGATTGTGGGGCTCGCCGGGTCGTCCAGCATGGCCGGCATCTTCGCGACGGGTCGGCTCCGCAGAGGGGGCCTGTGCTGTCCCTTCTAGCGGTGTAAGACGAAGAGGGGTAGCCCGTGTTGGGGGTTTGGGCAGTCCGCCGGTTGCAACAAGTCGCTCGCTATACGTACGAACTTGATGCTAAAACCTCACAAGCGATAGGGAGTTAGTCAACATTTCACATGTGTAGCAAAGCAGGCAGCAGTTGAGACGGTAAGTAGCCTCAGGTGCGTTGCGTTTCCTCTTCTCTCCCTCGGACCCCCCCTCTCTTGATGTTGCCAAGCAAGATGCAGATTGATTGGTAAGGAAAGGCTGCAAAAAATAAAGCCTACCGAGTTTTTGGAGAATACTTTTTGGGCAATGTCCTCCTCTTCCTCCTGTTGGTCGAGGACAGGACCTCCCTCCCCGACTGGCTGCGGGAATTCCCAAACGACCGACCTCGGCTCAGACGCCGATTTGGCGAAGCCGACAAACGTAGAGGAGAGTCTGCAGCGACTGCGCTTCCGACGCGAATGCGGTCGTTGTGGTGGCTTGAAGGGGTGGCCGCTGCACTTGATTATGATGCGCGCGTGCGTCCTGCTTTGCCCAGTTTCAGCCGATGACACCACAGCTACCATGCACGAATGCCTGACCTTGGCGGGGTGTGGAAAACGGAGCTGGCTGGCTGCCCTGGGCTTGTGCGTGCTGAAATGTTCGTTTGATGATGGTTTTCGACCTTGGGGAGGGGAAATGCGCAGGCGCGAAGTTTTCAACATGGGGGCGGGGCCTGAATTATGTAAGCTGATAAGCAAGCCACCAGAGTGGGATGTCAAGCCACATGTGGCTGGGCTTCTCAGGGTGATTCTTAAGTGAGGCTATTCCCAGGTAAGCACGCACAGCTCCTTTTCCCATCTAACGATCAGGCTCTTCAATTCCATGCTTAATCATGTATATAAACCCCATAATTATCAATTCAGACATACTGAAATAAGATTTCTCGCTGAATTACAACCAAAAGTCGCTCTGAGAAGACCACCAACGATGTTATCGTGAGCCAATTTGAAAACTTCCGACATCAGACGTCAAAGAAGAAAGATGGCGTTCCGTATTCAAGATCACATGTGCCAAGTTTTCCAATCAGAGTTCTTACCTCCCTATCTGGAGTCTGACAGACGGGGCCGGAATGTGTTTGAAAGTGCAATACCAAGACCAGCTGAACAGGCGAGGCGCCAAGTGTGTAACCACACGAAAACCGTACTCAGCCGTTCTCTAGGGTCCAGATCAATTCCAGCGATATCTTGGTATTAGCTGAAGGGATGCGCTCTGCTATATGAAGTGCCCCTTCGTCTTGCCCCCTTAGTTACGAGTCCCTCGAGTAATTTGACAAGCCATTGTATCGTATCTAACTGTTATCCATATTATTACTCTTAATATATCATCTTCAACATGGTTCAAGTGCCTTCAGCGTCTCAAACGGCGGCGTCCATGTCGTCCGGCACGACAGAGTTCGTGTACGAACCCCTGAGCCAGGACGAGATTCGAGTGCTGCTCCTCCTACCTGATGACCTTGACAGTCCTCTCCGGGCTCGGATCTCACACCAGCATTTCGATCCGTCGGCCTCCCCTCTGGAGTATGAAGCAATGTCCTATGTCTGGGGAGAGCTGGGCGAAACAGCCACTTTGCACATTGTGGACGACGCTTCGAATGATATCGGCACGATCCAGATCCGACAGAATCTGGCGTCGGCTCTCAGACACATCCGTCATCATACCAATGATCAACAGAGTCTCCAACCCCGTAGTCTCTGGTGCGATGCAGTATGCATCGATCAGAGCAACCTCACTGAGCGGGCAGCTCAGGTACAGCGCATGGGCGCCATCTACCGCCACGCTCAGAGGGTTATCTTCTGGCTCAGCGCTGAAGATGAAGACGTGCCTCGAGCGATGAATATCCTGAGAAATTTCACTCCAGACTTTGACCAACAACTCCCTGAGGCCGACTGGCGGTCCTTGATGACCCTCCTCGCCGACGCCTGGTTCAGGAGGCTGTGGATCCGCCAGGAGATCTGGCTTGCCAACAACTCGGCCCTCTTCCAGAGCGGCGACTGTGAGCTCAGCTGGGATGAGTTCTGTAACGGCTTAAAGCACCTGCGGAGTTATACCGTGGACAACCAACCTGCCCTTGACGAAGAGTCACAAGGCTACTTTCGCGAGATCTTGGAAACGGCATGCGATGTGGCCCTCTCCAAGCCCAGAGTCAACTCTTTCCTGTACATGCTCGTCATGACGCGGCATTGCGAGTGTGAGGACGAGCGAGACAGGGTGTATGGTCTCCTCGGCCTACAGGATTTGCTCCAAATCGAGCCAGACTACTCCAAAACAAAGAGTGCCAGGGATGTTTACTTTGACTATACGGAGAACTATCTGCGGACAGTCTCGATAGCCAACATACTCTCGATGTGTGAGATGGCTGATAGTCCGAGCTGGGTTCCCGACCTCACGGTTCCTGTGCCTTCGCTAGGTGTCTACGGCATCGGCTCAGCTAGCAGCAACACCAAGACAGTGTACAGCATCTCAGCTGATCGGACGCTGACAATCACGGGGACGCACGTTGGGACTGTCGCTCGAAAGACGTCTCCTATGCCCCCTAGACCCAGCCTGGAGGATGTTCAGAGAACATTTGCGTCCTGGGTGGCCGACTCATTCCCACAGGGGATCCAGGCTCACGATGGAGCGGCAGTCGACGACATGATTGCCACGATTGCGCGCGGTCATCTCAAGGAGGACATCGCCTTCGACGATAGCAGCTTGGAACTCTGGCAGCTAAAGGACATCCTCCTCAGCGGTGTTCCCGGACACTCGCCACAACAGCCATCAGACCTCGAAGCTGCCTCCCGGTCTCGCGCTCTGGACGTGTTCTCCAAGAGTATGACAGGCATGCAACTCGTGAGAACCGCAGCGGGCAAGTTTGCCCTTGGTACCGGCGCAGCCCGCGAGGGTGACGAGATCTTCGTGATTTTGGGGTGCAACATGCCCATTATCATGAGGCCGTTCGGCAGTTCCAAGTACAGGATTGTCGGGGCATGTTTCATGCACAGTCTTATGCGCTTCGAGGGGCTTCTCGGTCCGCTGCCAGAGGGGTGGAAGATGATCTACAAGACCTTCAGCAGACCTGTGTTCATTCACCCGAGCGGCATGATCACAATCAATGATCCTCGACTAGAAGAGCTGCCTGATGGTTGGGAGCAGAAGTCGGAACAAACGGGGAGGCTGCTATGGAGATATGGCGGGGAAGGCGATTGGGAGTGGTTTGATCCGAGAATGGCGCCCGACCGTCTGAGGGCTCGAGGGCTAAGGCTGGTAGACTTGACGATTGTCTGAGAATGTTTGTGAAACAAAGACGTGTCTAGGACAGCCCGAGAAATTTTGAAATCTTTTTGTCTCTGGAATGACAGGGCTGTACCATCTACATGCTGGCGATAAAACACCCAGCTTCTTGACGTAAAGGCTTTTCCTGTGTGGAGAGCCGCATGACTCTGTCAGTAAAACAATCGACGCCTGTCGCCGTCCGCAATCCTTACTTCAGGCGTCGTAATGCCCGGGGACTCTAGCGAAGTTGACGAGAAGTCACAGCATGCCTGGAAAGATTATTATTCGACTGTTGGACAATCTGAGTGAATTTACACATTTGAACACAGCTACCGAATAGTATGATTCAGAAGAGAGTAAAGAACTGAGGGATTTGCTCGCCATTGAATTGCAGAGCCAAGAGACGTTCGATGCTTGGTAGTCTCAATAAATATGACAAGACTAATTCCTACCCTCTCGAGCTCCAATTAAGCCGACACTCTCTACTTTGACGAGAAATTCAGCCTATAAGACGATGCCTTTGCACTTTTTGTGTGACCTCTGCCGGAAACAATGGGATTCTGATTGTTCGGCTGTTTGTTGGAGGTGGCTGGAACTCTATCCGCCAACGTCGAACATATCTAAAGGCATTCTCCATTATATTATGCACAACACCTACCACCTGCTTATAACAACCTGTCATCTGCCACACAGGTTGTTGTTCGCTTATACATTGTTGAATAACTTTCAAGCAGTAAAGCAAATGCAACATGATCGATCAGCAACGTAGGGGTAACATGAGATCACAGCAGAAAACACGTCTCCGTCCATTGCTCAATTTTCAATACACAACCGAGGAACAGGACATGCGGCCTATTGGGCTGCCTAAACTGGTGTTATGAGGAAGTTACTGCCTTTTATATGGATGCTCTTCAGGTATCTTGAGAAGCTGGTCTATCTATATTTCAGCGCGACAGGCATAGACCTGCGGCCATAGTCACTTTCTACGTCCCCTTAGGTCCCTAGACATACAGCAGTCAGATGAGCTCCGTTGAGACTGGATAGGGTCGTATAAATTTACTTTCTTTTGGTTGCATTTGCTCTCCTTCAACAATGAGAATCCTGCAGACAAAGTGTTGAACAGCGATGCCGCGGGATTCGTATTTGCATTAGGCGTGAGTAGCCTCGAGATTTACAAGACAGCTCATTTTATAAATCGTACCAGATTACAGAAGTATTCTCACCTACTTTCTTCATCCATCACTTTTTTTCATTGGCAACGTATTCCTTCTTGTTTACACAGACGGCATTCGTAGACTTGATATGGGGGTTGTTAGAACGCCAAGAGGTTCGTAGAGGGGTGGCACAGGATCTTTCTTTCAAGACTTATCGAATGGCTCAACAACCAATCGATTGGGTTGTAATCCTTTCAATCAGGTTGATTTCTGCTGAGTTCATCCCAGATGCTTAGGGGCCACGTTATTTATACCTCATCAGATGAACGGATTCCTTACGTACGACCCAGGAAGTGCAGCACTCTGCTCTTTCAACACATGGCTGATGCCTTGACAGCTCGAAGACTTCTAGGATGAATAACGACGATATCATATGAATAGACCCCTCGGGCGAGTAAGTCGTATGCCTGCAGGTGTGCAACAAAATCTGAAGAATGGTCTGTCTGTGTCCGCTCTAGGTCAACGTTTCCAGCGCCCTGGACCTAGACGGATCGATCACCAATGACGTTTTCCTCTTAAAATGCACCACTGGGACCCTTGCGGCTTGTTTCACTGCCTGTTCAACGTCCAGAGGCGTCTCCAACGGCTACATATTCCGTCCCGTATACGAGCGGCAGCTGAGGTAATGTTATCATTCCTAAAGATACCTATTTACGCCTTCCCCAAGTATGCAATGGTCAAACACAGTCAGAGGCCATCAAGGAATTGATCAATCCCGGATTGTAAACCCAGATCATTTGCTTCATGAGTCTGGAAGATCTTCAGCACATCACTTATAAGCATCCATTACTTACTTATACTGCGAGAAGCTCATGAGACTTTGTGAGGTTCTCAACAGATCTACTTTTCGAGAGGATATAAAGGGCAACACAGGATACGGTAGGTACTCTGAAACCAACCGCACAATGTCATGTGTATTGGCCAGAGTGATTATTCAGCACCGAGCTCAGAAAATGCCCCCGTACCGGAGACCGAGTAGAACCGAAGTCAGATCCGCATCGGCGAGCAATGCCGGTAGCCAGCTAGGGCGCCAGCTACCGTCCAGATAGCTTTAGGGTCGTTAGTCACTTATACTAAGTCAATTGAGACAGAATAATATTCCAGAGAAGATCAAAAGTCATTGAAATCAGATTCATTTTGGGGCCCGCGAAATAGCTGAACTCATGTTCCCGCGTCGGCGCTAGTTGCAGAGTTCAAACCCTGCCTGCTAATGGAAATCTAATCAAGGACACGACCAATTGGTTGCTGTCTCAGTGTTTCTCTAAAGTGTAGAACAGATGCTCTTTTATATTCACACAGACCAGACGCCAATGACACACTCTAAGCATCTCATTCTTATGCCGGCGCTCCCACGCACGGTATATGATGAACTTACGCTATGAAACTCTACCAAGCAGAGAACCACAAGCCGAGGCTTTGAATGGAGAATCACTTCACATCTGTCTATAAAAAGGACTGGCAAAGCTTCTCCAAACCCGTCAAGAAAATTGCCTAAAAGTCGCCTAATGCAGGTTCCGATGCCTGCGATGGTGGCTCGGCATGAAGCCCACCCTATCGGCTTGATCAAGAAAGGCTGTCTAACAATAATATTGTCTTCCACATTGCCTGCGGTGACTAGCAGTCGCTGGTCTTCTCGTATGAGATAGGCATACACGGTAGCCAGAGAAGACGTCGAGCGTGGGTTTGGTGCGATCGCCACGGTTGAGACTTGGCTCCAGGGTGCGAAAATTCATTGAACGGGATGCCCTTGGTTGTACAGATAAAGGATGCAACAGAGACAATGTGTGGCCCTTAGAAAACAATACCGGCCCCCGAAATACTACGTAAATATGCCACGCGCACCATCGCACGACACAGCAGACGACAACTCTGGGCAAGTCTCCTATAAAATCACGTCGACCCTGGAAAACCTTCTGTTCCTCACACAAGAAAACTGTTGTTCAACTCGGTTCTTCCGGCAGCCCTGGCCGTGAAACCAAAGCCAAGGTGCGTAGATACTGCCCCCGTGGCCGATGAAAGCTTGGGGGATGAATGGTACGCTAATGTCCGTCTCCGCAATATTCCCAAAGGTATACGTCAGAAGAAATACAAGAAGAGACGATTGGGGAGTCAGGCGAGCCAGCCTTCTACCTTTTGCACGTGCGAGTCGGCTTCAGCGAGGTCGGCGTCTCTGCTTTTCCCCACTGCAAAAAGACTACGGTGTAAATGTCCCCAACGAGCCTGAATATTGTCTTGAGGTTCTTACACGGAGAAAGCAAGACGAGCAAATAAATGCTAGAAGGAATGGTCGATCCAAGACCGAAAGGCCTTGTTCTGATGGTGGTCATCTAGCGGTGGCGGCGGCGGTGTGTGGGAAGACCGGCGATGCCTAAGACGACGGATGGGCGAGGGGATGAACATCCCATAGTCCACTGCCTCATATTTTCGCTGGAAAACCGGTGAAGAACCTCAGAACCACAGCAAACCACCAATTCAGAGCAAGAAACCCTTCAACGGGCAATTCTACTATTGTACACACTCATACATTTGCTTTTCTCCTCTCTCCTCGATCCTCTCACTCCTGCTCCAACAGCGCCTTCCTCAACTGCTCGTTCAACGCCCCCTCCGCCATCCTGTCCGCGTCCACCGCCTCCTCAATCTCGCTCTCGAGCGCCTCGTCCCCGAACATGGCCTGCTCCCGCTGCGCCTCCACCATCTTCTTCAGCGGCGGCGCCGCCCCATCGGCACCGGCAGCAGCACCGCCGGCACCGGCACCAGGGGCCGCCGCGTCGCTTCTGTTCGCGACGTACACGCCCGCCTTCCGCTGCTTCTCCACCTCCTTCTCGTGCGCCTTCCTCGTGTCCTTGATGTACTTCAGCACCGGCGTCGGGACCTCCCACGAGACCGTGCCGTTGTTCGCGGCCTCGAGGCGGCGCTTCTGGCCCTGCTGGCCCGCGCGGCCGAGCACGCCTGCGATGACGGCCACGGAGCGGTAGCTGCCACATCCAGTTAGCATCATTCCCGTCTTTGGCCAAACAAACGATATACGCATGTGCTCCTTACCTGTCATCGTTCGCCGGGATCGTGTACGTAACCCAATCCGGGTTCGCGTTCGTGTCGATAATGCCCACCGTCGGGATATTCGCCAGCCCGCACTCGTACAGCATCGTGTAGTTCTCCATCGGGTTCAGCGACACCACCAGATCCGGCAACAACGGCCGCGCCGTGCGCTCGAACCGCTCGAACCCCTTCAGCTTCTTGTCCTTGCCGTCCACCACCTTGATCTCCTTGCCGCGGTTGATCAGATCCCGGTTCGTCACGTTCCCCGGCGTCCACTTCGTGAACAAATGGCACCCGCCCGCCAGCTGCGCCGCCCGCGTCACAATCTCCATCTGCCCCTTGCGCGTGCCGACGAACAAAATCAGACCGCCGCGGTACGCCACCTCCTCCACCAGCCGCGCCGCCCTCCGCAAATGCGCCGCCGTGACCTCCAGACTAATCAGGTGCACACCCTGCCTCGCACCATAAATGTACCGCGCGTTCGCCGGGTTCCACAGCGAGGTGTGGTGGCCCATGTGCGTCTGGCTCGCCATCAGCAGCTCGAGCGTGACGTCGCGCGGGCTCGGCGGGTTCTTGATCAGCTCCGAGGGCACGTAGGCCCGCCCGACCGACGAGCCGATGCCGTCCGTCGCCTTCTGCGCGGCCTTGAACTTCTTCCACTGCGAGGCGGTCGAGCGCAGCGGCTTGATGGCCTCGCGGACGTGTTCCGGGTACCGGCCCTTGGAGGCCGCGCCGCCGGCACGGAGCGCGGCGTGCGTGGTGAAGGCCTCGAGCTGCTCCGGGGTGAACTCGCCGATGAGGGACTCGGTTTGGATGCCGCGGCGGCATGTCGAGACGATGGGTGCCGCGAGGGCTTTCCGGCCTGCGGGGGAGACGGAGGTTAGTTTCTGGGTTCAATTGAGGATTTGAGAGAAGGCACATGGGAATGACATACCTTGCCGGGCGGCTATGCTCCTCACAATCATGGCTGAATGGGGCAGCGTGGTGGTTTGGGGTGGTTGCTGCGGTCCGTCCTGCGTAGGAACAATTTTTGGAGCTTTCGGGAAGCTGGACGGAAGTCTCCGCCGCAGGGTGGGATGACGGATTAGGTAAGCGCACAGGGATGCGGCCGACTGCAGTTCAACCAGGTTCACTCGACTCGTCACCAAAGCATATGATTTGACAATTCACGAGTTCGCGGGGATGAAAAAAAAATAATTTTGTCCAATCCAATGAGGTTTGCGGTGTATTAATTAACGTCGGGGTACTCAAGTCTAAAGACAATCATACTCGATACATATCTACAATGCATGCTCGCCAACGACCTTTCGTCAAGTCATGAATGGGATCCGCCCCTTCTATCTCTAGACATCCCTTACCTACTGGTAATGCGCGAGATGGTGAAGACTCCGACAATAACAACCGCCAACGTCACGATCGCACCGGGGAGCAGCAGCTCGTTGGGCACGCCCTGGATGACCTGCTCAGGCTCGTGCGCGGCGGCCCTATGGCGGCGCGATCTCCTCGAGCGAGGAATGTCATCATCCTCATCCTCCGCATCATCGTCCTCGTCGTCGTATCTCCTCCTGTGACGCAGGTCGGGCGTGGCGGAGATGGGGGGCGTCGGGAGGGCAATGGGCTCGACAGTCAGGCCAGCACCAACGGGAGGCTTCTCGGGATCGTGCACGAACAAGTCGACCTTTTCCCTGCGGCCCTGGCGGGCGAGGAGAATAGACTCGAGAAGGTCGTTGTCTGTTGTGATGGAAACCTCGTCGCCCTCGTCGTCGAGGTAGCTGAGCGCAAAACCACCAGAAATCCTGCCCTCATCAATGTCGGGGGCTCCGCCAATGGCATCCACCTCATGTCCGAGCTTGGAGATGACATTGGTCACCATGGCACCGATGCCCTGGGAGGCAATGACCTGCAGGCGGTGCACACGTCCGGACGGGGCCTTGAACTTGAAAGGGAAAGGCAGCTCGGCGGGAGACTGGTGAACCGGGCTGTGGCCGGTCATTTCGGACTGAGGCGGGGAATCAACGCCGACGTGCGACGCCGAGTCGCCGGGAGCAACGCTGTCGCCGATGCGCTCACGGGTGAGGTCGGGGGACATGATGCGAGAACCGAGGTTCGTGTGGTGGGTGTGGCTACCCTCGCCGGACATCATGGATTCCGTGCCGTCGTCGAGCGAAAGCCAGAACTTGTTCCATGCGGGTCCTTCGCTGTCGGCGGTGGACATGGTGTTGATTTGCTCAAGTGTTGCATATGTCAGCTTGAGGACATCGACCATGCCGACGATCTCGCCGCCGTCGGAGGTCATGACGGGGAGGTTGAGGTAGTGGCCGTCTGCATCCTGTCAGTGACTGCTTGAAATCGAGCTTGGCGGGGTTTGGGCATTTCTTACCGTGCATCTTGCGCAGAGCAGCCTGGATGCTCATGTCCATGGGAGCAAAGTCGGGATGCGGCGTCATGACACGGACGACACTGCAGGTGGCGGGGTCGAGACCGGGGGCAATGACACGAAGGACAACGTCCTTGCTGGTGAAGATACCGGTAATAGCTCCCTGGTCCTGGACGAGGACGGCCGTCGTGCGGTTCTCCTTCATCTGCTGAGCAGCCTCCTTGACCGAGGTGCGGACGCTGACGGTGGTCGGGGGACGTCCGTCGAGGACAGACTCGAGGGTCGGGCCAGACATCTTGTGGCGGAGGGCCTCGACGTACTGGATGATCTGCTGAGGCTGGCTGGTGCCCAGCTCGGACTGGACACCCTCGAGGGCGTCGTACAACCTTCTCGAGGAGGAGTAGGCGCGCTCCAGCTTCTCCATGGCATCGTAGAAGCACTTTGTGATGTCGAGGATACCCGAAATGTCCTGGTTCTCGTCCATGACGGGCAAGTGACGGAAACCCTTGCGGACCATGAGGTCGAGGGCGTCGGTGGCGCTGGTATCGGTGCGGGCGCAGAGGGGGTTCTTGGTCATGATCTCGGCGATGGTGATGTGGTTCGGCTTCTGGCCAGCGCCAACGACGCGGAAGGCGAGATCCTTTGCGGTGAAGATACCGGCGATGCGGTCGTCATCGTCGGTGACGAGCACGCAGTCCTCGCGCTTCGCGGCCATCAACTGGGCGGCCTCGGCGACGGTGGTTGCGGGCTTGATCTGGAGGGCAGGACTCGGCTTCAGGGCGAGGACGGTGCCGGGCGGGGCCTTGCGCGAGTGGCGGGCTCGGCTCGTGAGGTGCTTCTTCTTGGAGAGATCGCTCTCCATCTTCTTGCGGATGGCCTTGACGTAGTAGTCAGTATCCATTCTGTTTAGCAGCCTGGCTCGCTCGAGCTCCTGGTAGGTGAGGTTTCCCATTGCGTCTCTCTCTCTCCTATGTGCGCCTGTCCGGGGAGGTCGAGGCGAGGGGGCGGAGCGAGGCTCGACAATGACGGACATGGAGAGAGGAACGGAACGGCGGTGCAGGGCAGGAGCAGGCAGGGCAGGAGTGTGTCTGGTTTTGCTGTGCAATGCGGTGCAATGCAATGCGCAAAAGATCTAGATATCACGTCCGGGGTAAGGGCTCAGTATTGGCAGGGTGTCGACTAACCTCATCTCTCTTGGACTGCTTTTGACGACTGGCACTGACGCCCGCTCCACTGACTTCGCTCTGGGTAGGCTGGGTATCGAGGACGGGGCGCGGGATGCCAGAGGAGGCGGGATGCTGGGCAGCGGCGGCATGGCTCCCATGAGGAGCGGCAGAGCCGGAGGGGCTGTTGTTGAAGGGGATGCCTCCACGAGCCTGGCCGCGATTGGGCGTTCCTCTAAGGGTGTTGCCTGACATCGCATGAACTTGCTAGATTGCGAGCTGATGAGGGTTGATGCGCGGTCCCTATTTGTGTGTGTGCGTGGAGGGTGTGGGTGCCGAGGACAGCCGGAGTCGGGGTTTTATTTTTTTTCTCGGGTTTGGTGTTGGGGGGGTTGAAGGATGTTTTTTTTGCTGTCACAGGTTTCGGTGGGAGGACGGCAGCAGGACCAGCAGCAGGAGGAGGAGTAGGAGGAGGAGGAGGAGGAGCAGAATGAGGGGAAGGGCTGAGAGAACAAAGACAAGGACGACAATGTCCAATCCGGTCTTGTCTGGTCGACAGGGTGGTGGTGGTTGAGGGAGAGGCAGGCAGGCGCAGGTAATTAATTAGGAGGTGCAAAGGCGAGGAAGAGGACCGATGGCCAAAAGCAGGAAAGGGCCACGATTTCTGGGAGGTCCAGCGTCAGTGTCGGTGCCGGTGCTCTGGCGCTGGTGTCCACTGAAGCAGACGCCTGAGGTGCTGCTGCACTGCACGCCCGTATGCAATCCAGTGGACTCGCTGATTGCACCCTGGTTGTCGCGGCGACCTGTCACTGGCCAGCCAGCCGTGGAAACACCGTGCACGGGCCGCAATCGGCACCTGGCCACCTCATCGTCCAATTCCGAGTCGTCGTTTCCCAAGACCGCCCCACACTGACGGTCCCTGAAGCTCCCGAGGCCGAGTCCTGTGACCGGAACAAATGCCTCCAACAACGGGACTCTACGGCACCTGGCCATGGGGTATCGGCAGCTTCATAGGCCTTGAGTGAGTCGGGTGTCTTGTACGTGACGTGGGCGGCCATCGTGATAACACGGGTCTTCTGAATGCGTGTCGCTATGATCCAATTGACCCTGCAAAACAGCATCATCTCTTCACATCATCTCCAAATTCTCAAAACTCAATTGACATTTCTTGACAGAGACGAAAAAAAAAAAGAGTTCATGCAAAACTTTTGTGGGAAAAACATGTGCGCCCCCTCCCCGGGTCCCCTTGCATGAACCACGAACCAACCGAGCAGCGGTGAAATATCAGCCTGGGTTAAGACAGCAGAACCCTGTCCACGCGAAATGCATGTCATCTGATAATTGCACCCGATTCCCTCTGCAAAGCCAACTCACAAAAACTCTGCCCTTCCTCTCCCGTCCACTCTTCGTCGCCGTATTAAAACACGCATCATCATCGGCCGACAACCTGCACCACCACCCCGCTCATGGTCCAACCAACGCCTGCCATTCCCTTCCCCGGCCCCCAAATCTTCCCCAAGCAGACATCGCGGCCACGGCGCAACCAACCCCAAGCCTGACCGACCCGGCGGGGCGGCTCTGGCCGGTCCCGTGTGAAGCCCGGCTGAGAGCCAACATCGCCTGACATGCTCAGCTAACTCACCTGTCTAATTTGCCGCACACCTCTAATTCCGTGGATTATCGTCAGCTCACCGAGTTGTTAGTCATCATTGGGTCGGATCATGACGCCCTCTCCCAATTAGTCTGCACAGACGTGATTGCTGTCTCGGCAGACTGGTCCTGATCGATGCTCATACATTGCTGCTGGTGCTTCAGCAACGGACTGCTGTCTTGTCTCCGTCCAAAGCGTCCGTGGGAAAAGCCTTGTGCTTGCGGTTGACCACATATCCAATTGTGATATCCTGCATTTTCGAAGTTTTCCTTACGTGTACAAATACATCTAGCTAGATGCTCTTGGCTTATCCCGCCAAATCAGACGATGACGGAAAACCAGGCTAATTGACTTCAAGACCTCTGCACGGCTGCCAGAGAGCATTAATATCGCCACTAATTAGGTGTAAACACATACCGCATGGGCATGCGGTAGCTTTACGCCGATACGGGAGAGCGGACACTCTCCTGCAGAAGCCTGAGAAGGGTGTTCAGCCTGAGTTTATTTTCCCCATCATTTCCCGAAGCTATGAACGATGCAGTCCATTGGGTGTTCTCGAAGCATTGGCCGCGATCCTCTCCCGTGGCGACATCCTAGCACCACCATGGCATCGAGAAGCGCGAGGCTTGTATTCGCCACTTCATTCCATGCGGGGTCGTGAGTATTGAACACATAAAGAAAAAAGACAGGAGACCTATTCGAGCTATACCATGCTGAGGTTGGGATGCAGCCTGGCGACTGCAACATCATGACAATGAGTGCTTGCATACGAGTCGACAGTGTCCACGACAAAACTTTGGAATTCCGTTCAAGTGGCAAAATTTCACCTGATATCAACACCAAAGCAGGCAGATTTGCAAAAGCAGCACACTGGTGCAATAGTAAAAGTGAAGCTATTCCCAGCAGTGGGTATCCCACGTGGGAGCCCAGCGATTGGTGGTGCATCGCTCGGTGGGTAGAGTGGCGCGCAAAAACACTCCGGTGACATGTGTCCGACCGCCACCACCAACCCGATGCCGAGCAATAATGCGTCCAACATATAAACGGCAGCCGTTGTTTCCGAAGCACGGCCTGGAGTGTTCACCTGGAGAATGCGCAGATGGCCTCGTACAGCATACCCGTCCTCGGGTGCGAGCAAGGTATGTACGCTGTAGAACTCGACAAACCACGAAACGAAAAAAAACTTAGATATCCGTATCAAGCAAGGGACAGCAGATCAGTGGCCTTTTAATCCCGTCATGGACGGGACAGTCGGGCTGATGAGAGACAGCAAAGTGAAACAAGACTTTGTGTGATTGTGGCTGGACCAAACGCACGACGGGCAGGTGCTGTGCGATGGCTCGGTTCCAGGCCGCTGGCCAGCGGTCTTGGTTGGTGAGACTGGAGGAGGTCCAAGATGGGATGGGATGGGCGTTCGCGCGTGTCCTCCACAGGTCCGGTTGCCGGGGTTGTGCGATCGGGGGATCGAATCGAGGCCCAGAGTGACGGAAGGGGGAGGACAACGAAGAGGAACCAGGACGTGGAGGAGGAACAAGGCAAGGAGGAGGAGCACGGTCTTTTGATTCGATTGCGGAGAAGGATTGAAGGGCGACGGGGATGTGGTGTTTGGTCCACTCTGCTGACGGCACTGGGAGGGCAACGTGTCGGTGTAAGTCGGCTGTGTTGTTTCAATTGGTACCTTACGGACGGGTGTTTATTGTATCTGGCGATGCTGGAGAGCACTTTGCATGATAGAAGCATGATGCATCAATCACTGAACACCTCAGCCAGGACATCAGGATCATCTTGAAGAAGCCAGCCAGATGGTGCAACTTCCCTCATAATACTAGCACAAGAGCTAGCAGCAAGAAACATGTTGACAGCCAGAGAGAACCTTGGCCCAAGAGGCGGCGAACCTGGTTCGGCAAAGGATGGATTGCAAGGAAGTGGACGTCAGCTCTGGCGAGTTGGAGAGGCATCCATGGGTGTTTTAGAGGGATGACGAGCTACGTACCCTGGAACACTGGAGAGATCCATCCATTGGTAAAACACCTGGTCGCAGGGCGGGAGCTACAGGCTGCGGCAGCTGCGGCAGGTCCAACTGGTGCGCCGCGCTCATCGCAGCTGGGCCCTCCTTCAGTGCTGTTGCCCTGGCGACGGCCGGCCCTCCATGTCAACAAAGCCCATCACGTCTTGGATACCCGCCCACCACCAAAAAGCCTGGTCTGGTTTCCGCAGATACAGCGCCCCTCCAACCAGAGGCCGTCTTTGCATCGCTTTGCTGGCACCCAGTCGTTGCTACCTATCTAAGGTATCTATCCTTACCGCTGCCTTCCTTACTATTTTTCGACTACTACTACTATTCCTACCCACCCAGATCACCTCCAAAGTGGAATCTTGAATCTCCTCCCCTCCTCCCGCCCCAAATCCACTACTGCAGGAAGACCATCCTCTACCTCACCCTCTCCCGTCGTCCATCGCGACTGCATCAAACCACATCTCCAAAACACCTTCACCGCCTGTCTACCAAGAAGCCAACACTTCTTGTGTATCCATCACAAATCACCCGTTGCCATTGACAAGTTTACCTTTGCCTAGGTAGAGACCGCACGCGTGCTGCGTTCTCGTCCTTCTTACCTCGCCTGAACAAGGCGTACAGACCAGATTCTATCTGATTTTAACCGCGAAGTCGACCCCGACTGAGCACAACCAATCCTCCCCCTAGCCCGGCCAGCTGTGCTTGCGCTGCGTGAGGTAAGTCTTTTCTATTGCCGTTGATGCTGATGATGGAGAAACACTCGTCAATGTTGATGCTGACATCCAACTTACACAGTTTCGGACCAAAAAGGTTCCCTCGACAACCTAACCAACCGACGACAATTATCCCATCCGGACTCGACTTGCGACACAATGCTGTCCACTCCGCCAACCAGCAGTCTTCATGCCCGTCACAGGCACCGACGCCAGAATTCGACACCGACGGCATTCGAAGCAGTGAAGATCCAGCCCTTGCCTAACAATGTCCAGCGCCAACGTGCCCTCGGCCACCGCCGGGGCCTCAGCCTGGATACTCGCAGACAAGTGATGTCTCCTAACGGAACAAGGCAGGACTTCGCGCAGGTAAGTATTACTAACAACACAGGACTAGCACAACAACCGCAGCATGTTCTGCGAGAAGCGCAGCAGCAACGCATACAAGCACGCCCGGGCCCCCGACAGCAAGCACACCTTCACCAACAACAGCAGCAACAACAACAACAACTTCAGCACCAACAACACATGTTCGTGGCCGCCAGCGACCACGAGAACTACCTCATGTCCCCCCATGGCACGCCGGCCGCCCAGCGTTTCGACGCCACATGCTTCGATTCCACCCCCATCCAGTTCGACCAGTATGGCAACCAGATAAACGGCATGATGGCCAAGAACCAGCAGGCCTACGGCGCCAACATGGGAGGCAACAAGGACTTTGAGCTCTTTGGCTCCGACAGCGCCCTCTCGACGCCCTCCTTCATGAACTTCAGCGACGCTCCCAACACTCCCCAGGGCTGGATCTCTGAGGGAGAGACCGCCAGCACGAGGCGGTCGTCGCGGAGAATCAGCAACGGCATCATGGAGAGGGTCAGCAAATTCGAGACCATGGGCATTGAGCAGATGTCAAGACCAATGACACCCCCTACTCAGAATGCAACAAGTACGTTTCTCGGACCATCGTCTGCGTACATTGACTTACAAGTTCGTAGATTACTTTCCTCCTACTCCTATGGAGACGCCTCATGATCGGGCTATCAAGCACGAGCCAATGTCCGCTAGGCCGAGTCGCTTCGCCGATGGCTACGACGAGTCCATGGAGGAGACGCTCAAGCCCACGAGGAGGTCGAACCAGAGGACGCAGAACATCTTTGAGGAGCTGCGGAGACAGTCTGAGCAGACCGCCATGCCCGTCCCCCAGCAACCCACCCAGGTGACTGAGGCGGCCATGTACGAGCAGTCGATGCCCACCGCCGACTTCATGAACATGAACAACTTCAACAACGAGTTCATGAAGATCCAGGGCACCTACGACGGCATCACTGACGACTTTGCCGCCTCCGATCTCTCTGCGCAGTCCACCCCTCACACTCCTCTCATGAACTTCCACGCGGCGTTCGACAACAGGCCCGATCTGAGGCATCCCAACATGGAGATTTCGTCCTCTTCCCCCACCTGTTCGTTCGACATGTCCCGCCGTACTTCTCCTCACCGCCGTACCGAGTCTCTTGCCAGCATTGCCAGCGCCGCCAGCATCGCGAGCATCAACATCGAGGAGACCAAGACCGACACCGGTGTCACCATCGAGGATATCGCAAACTACATCCAAGGCCCCGATCCCGGCGACGGCAAGTGGACTTGCGTGTACGAGGACTGTGGCAAGAAGTTCGGCCGCAAGGAAAACATCAAGTCCCACGTCCAAACCCATCTCAACGATCGCCAGTACCAGTGCCCTACCTGCAAAAAGTGCTTCGTCCGCCAGCACGACCTGAAGCGCCACGCCAAGATCCACACCGGCATCAAGCCCTACCCCTGCGAGTGCGGCAACAGCTTCGCCCGCCACGACGCCCTCACCCGCCACCGCCAGCGCGGCATGTGCATCGGAGCCTTCGACGGCATCGTCAAGAAGGTCGTCAAGCGCGGCCGCCCCCGCAAGCACCGCCCTGAGATGGACGAGCGCGTCAACAAGTCCGCCCGCACCAGGACCAAGAACAAGTCCTCCACCTCCACCTCGTCGCAGTCCGGATACTCGGACAGCTCTGCGGTCAATTCCCCAGAGAACGACTTCAACATGATGGACGAGCAGTTCGAGATGGGCGGTATCAGCATCGAGCGCCCAGGCCTGGACATGCCTCTGCAGATCACAACCGTGTCTTCTGCGCCAATGCCCTCTTCGCCCCCCAGAATCCACAAGGAGTTGGACATTGAACCGTCACCCGCCGCCAGCAGCCACCACTCGGGGTACGTCTCACCAGAGGCCCTGATGGAGGCGCCAACGGCGTTGTCCCAGCAACCAGAGTCCCCAGCCAAGAGCGAGTACAACACCCCGCCCGAGCTCTCCCAGTCATCCTCGCCCCCGCCCAACCAGTTCTTCGACGCCGAGCCCAATACTTCCGGCTTTAGCGACGACTCGTTGCTCGCCGGTATGCGGGGCAACGCCGGCGTCGGTGTCGGCAACACCAGCATCTCCAGTCTGGGCCTGGACCCCGACGATGAGATGCTGATGAAGACCTTTTCCGGCGAGGAGGGCCTCGTCCAGTTCGACCGCGAGTCCAACATGCTCATGATGAACAAGTTTGACGAGTTCGACGACCCCGTCAACATGTTCACCAACGACGACGTCTTCTTTGGCAGCTCATGATAACAACACTCGGGTCTTTTTTGGGGTCTCTGGCGTATTAGGTTTCCATTTAGGAAAAGGGGTATCTTAACGACGTCACGGCTCCTTTGTCTAATCACGGCGACCTCTGTACGTTATGTTACGCTTTGTGTGTTGGCTTCAAGTCTGCAGCACCACGCGCCCCGGATCAACGTAATGACGACAATCTCGCGATATCAGCTCGCCGGGACGGATGTACTACTACAACTATTGGGGGTTAAAATAAAAGGGTTCGGCTTCTTCAGGGGTGGCAAACGGGGGCTCATTGGGATTTCAACTTTTGGCGATTCAGGAAATGGCATTTTTCCTTTCTTAGGGATATTCGGTATTGATGGGGATTTTCTTTTCGGTGACAAATGGAGCTCGATCTAGTTCTGGCGCGAGGCGAGCCTCAGCCAGCGATCATGAGATTCATTTACTTGGTTAGGGATTTGGAACGATGATTTGGAAGTGATATATGATGAATTGAAATTGAATTTCACTTACTTAGTCTTTCGGACTGGACATTTTGCGACAATGTGACTATCGATTTGTGTGTATGCATGTGTGTGAGTGAAACCTTTCTCTCGTGACTCACTGGCACATTCCACACATGGAACAGGAATCGTCATGCAGTGTTCTGGAGCCACGAACGTGACCTCCGCGCCCTTTGCGTTGGTCGGTTGGCTGGGGAAAGGATGGGTGGGTGGGGGTGGGTTTCAGTTGTTGGAATGGCAAATGTCTGCAACAGATGTGGCGGTGGTCCTTTGGATTCCAGTCGCTGGCTCGTTGGTACGAAGCCGGAAGAGGAGGAGGAGCGTTGGTGGCGGAGGGAACGTCGATTGTTGCTGGGGAGGATGTCGAGATGGTGTCCGGCGGCTATTCGGTTAACGACGGACGAGAGAGGTGTCTGTCTTTGTCTGGCCGGGGCCGACGCCGGTGCGAGTGGGGCCGAACAACCGGCACCGCCATCGGCTTCAACTTGGAGAGGTAAGGGAAGTGGTCCTCCATCCGAACTTTTCTCGCTCGTCTGCACGGACACCACTTTACAATTTAAATAGCAATGCATGACAAGGCTTTGCTTCGGACGTTGCGATGGCTTGCGTGGGGTTGTGTGCGATTACGCGGATTCAGTGTGTTGAGTCAAGATCGGGATGATTCGTGCATCTTCCACGAATCAGTTGGCGTTGGGAGTTTGTGTGGAGCAGCAGCCCCCGGTGCAGACTTGTTTTCGTCTCGTCTCATGTTCTTTTTGGCATGGGATGCGTACGTGGATCATACGAAAAAAGAGCGTGGTTGTTGGATGTTGTAGGTTCTTGGGGGCGGGAAGGGGGAAGGAGTTTGCCAAGGCGTAAGATTGCGAAAAGTTTGTACTGTTGAAACTGTTCTGCAGTTCTTGGGCTTCTGAGGAGGTAGTATTGCAAGAGCCAAGCAGCAGCAGCAGCAGCATTATGATGCATTTGACGAAGAAGTCTTCGCATTGTTAAAGGACAGAAATGGAGCGGACTGAGTTTGTCGCCGACGATCTTCGCGAGAGTGAGAACGTTTCTCCAACCAGCGCTCGGCGCCGCCGACGAGGCTGTCGCGTGAGCGAGAGAGTTAACCATCACGCGGCCCGAGCTCCTTCATGCAACAATCAACAGTCGAAAAAACGTGGGCAGGCCGATGCCTTGAGGAAGCGGTGCCGGTCTTGGCTGGACGCGTAGGACGCCCCGTGGCAGGTGATGGGTGTTGCGCTGCTCTGTCATCGGCCGTGTTCCGATGCGATGGCCAGCCAGCCCAGCCAGCGACATCCGATCTTTTACGGAGAGGACGCGTTAGTTGGCTGAGCACTTTCATGAATCTTCTGGCTGAAGACTGAGGGGGAGGGGGGGCCAGG
>JAKMWZ010000071.1:0-197033 GCA_025328985.1 Colletotrichum sp. SAR11_239 | reverse complement strand
TCTAATTAATTCCGTACCTGATGTTTCTTTGTGTCTTTATTGCTATATACGGCTGCTGCTGGTTTAAGTATCTTGTGGTTTTAACATTCCCCCCCCCCCCCCCCGCGCGCGAGTTAGTTAGCTTCATGGCTTAAATCTGCCAGCTAAGACAGACAGATTCCCCAGATTCAACTGTTGTGAACGTGAACCTTTGTTATCCATGTCTCTCCACGTAATGAGATCACCAGCGGGTACCCAACGACTGATGGAGTTCACTACCAGACCTTCATTTCTTTTCATCTTCATCCTACAGGAGAACCAGAATGGGCTTGAGTACAATAATCGGATAGACCAGACGCAGCCTCTTCTTGTAACATGTGTCCCCAACGACACCATAGTTTATCAATTACCAAGACTGACACCACCGAATCCTCCATTCACCTACTGTGCAAGTCGGTGAATGCGGTGAAAAGTGGAATCGGGTCTGGTCTATTCTATGTCATCTTCACTAGTTCCATGTGTCTAAAACGTGGCAGCATGAGTAATGACTCCTATTTGTTGCACCAATCCTGAATGTGTAAGGTGCCCGAGGAGTGAGGCAGACCGCACTTGATCTTGATTACGACCACCAAAGCTGTGAGAAACAAGACCGCAAGCCGACGAAACCACAGCTAATATTCTACATAGCAGTAACTAATAAGCTGACATCAGCACCGATGACGTGACAAAAGCTAAGGCGCGGCTCCAGTAAAGTACCTCGTGCAATCTATTGCCCAGTTGCGGAAGCTTCAATCGTTGATTGCCCCACCCTCCCGGTCGTAACCTGAAGTCGAGTGTCGGAGTTGAGGCCGCTAACATGGGCGAGTCGCTGGCTTGAATACACGTCTAGGAACTACCATAAGTCCCTTATCAGACGGAGTGAGGCTGGGCGATCTCTAATGCCCCAGCTATGATAGATGATAGGGCTTCATCCAGAGATACGCCATTACATCGGTGATAGGTAGGGAGACTCGACACAGGCCTTCCACGTGTCGGTGTTTTCAAATGACATGCGCCTGCCCCGCATTCCCATTCGGGTAAGTAAAATGAGACCAGCCCGATAACACTGTGTGACAGCATCTGATTGCACACAACCCATCCCAGTTTCCCCCGCACCAACGGACGGTCCCCGTAGCCAATTGGCGCCGGAAACCGGAGGCTTCGGGTATCTTGATCCCAGTTGCGAGGCTTCGTTTGAACGTCCGATGTGCAACTCCGAGGTCTACTTACAATCGTGGATCTCCTGTTTACTTCCCGATTTGATGGTGACAGGCTTTGAGCCGCGTTTGTGAGCACAGTAAGCAGCACGCAAAGGCAGAAAGGGACGACACAGTCTAGCTGTGAAGGACGTGAGATGGCCCCACGAAAGCGTCCTTACCGCCCAAAAGTCAAAGGTGAGCCACCTTATTTGCCAGCTTCAGCGGTCAATCTTCTTCAAAGTTTCGTAGAGCTAGCTTAAACTAAGATAAAATAAACAGGGTGCTACGAATGCTCGAAGCGTCGCGTCTCGTGCGACCGAAGGATACCCCGATGCATGAAGTGCAGCTCTCGGGGCTTGGACTGCAGCGGCACTGATGCAAATGTGAGAGTACGATTTGCCGATGGCGTCAACACACGCGGAAAATGGGCCGGCGAGACCATTGAAAGCCTATGCGAAAAGTATTGACCTGATTTTCTTCTGCTTCCCAAAATTTGATAGTTCATACGTGCTCATTGCTTTATTTGTCAGGCGAGAAGAGTCGAAGAAGACGAAGGCAACCCAAAACCTATCTTCAGAGCAATACTCTGGAGAGCGAAACTTTGCAGATTTCCATTTGCAAGCGGGATGTTGGAGTCTGCAACCAACGAGGGGCAATGCATCAACATCTTCGGATATAGGTGACGTGAGCGAAGGTGTTGATGCTCCAGGTCCAGCAAAGGTTTTAAAGTACACCAACACATATGTGGATCCCGTTTTCGATACTGAATCCAGAGGGTCCTTTGGCCCATACGAGTTGCATAACTCGTATGAGAAAGAAATGTCATTGAATCGCCGGGACCATGTATCACCACCTGGTCTTCCTTTGATAGGCTTCGTCATTGGCCAAGATGACCAAGCTTTCAGGGGATGCCTCATGGACGACATTCCTTCCTGGAAGAGAGAGCTGCTTTTGCACTGTAAGTAATGAAGCCCACTATCATCGCATATTCATAGCTCCAATCCTAAAACCTTGCTGACTCTGCTGCCCTGAAAAGTCTCTGAACATATTGCTGGCGAGATGGTGGCCATCGATGGAAGTCACAATGGCTGGCGATACATCGTTCTTCCAATGGCCCATGCAGATGAGCTGGTAATGAACGCAGTGCTCGCCGTATCCGCCTTTCATAGAGATGGTATGAACACAGACGGCATTAGGTACTTAGAGACCAACACGAATGGGTTGCGGCATTCCTCTCAACAACAGCATATCAGCCAAGAGCCTCCCCATAGTCCACAGGCCCTTTACAACCTAGCCATTGACGGCCTGCGGCAGCGAAGCAACCTCGCTGGTTGCAGTTATGAAGCGAACCAAGCTATCTCGGTTGCGGTCCTTGTGCTACTCGTGGCGGCTATGGTGACCGGAAGGGAAGATTATTCAACAATCCTCAGCATGTTGCACTCGGCAACCAATGTTCTTGGCGGCGAGCATAAGCTAGGGGCTACTGAACTAGGAGGTTTTCTAGTTCGCCAGGTGCGGAAGTAAGTTCTGTCGACATTCATCTCCATCTTTGACTTGAACTCGAATCGTGGCTACAATTCTTCCTCTGATTAACTTGACATAAACTGCGTTTCATACTTGTACAGATCGAACAAGAGCTGACTATGACATCAGAAACAGGGTGTACGCCGCACCATACATCAGCGAGCTGGCAGGGATTGAAACGCTGGCTTCCGAATCTCAGTGGGATCAGTATTTCGACTGTATTAGATATTGCTCTCAAGGTCAGACTGGAGACTCGTCTATCGTTGCTACTGTCGCTCGCGTGATGCAACAAGCTCACGACATATACTTGCAAGGGGTAACAGGGAGCGGTGCAGTCGCGCCAGATGCAAAAGATAAAATTGAGGCGTTTAAGGAGACTCTGGAGCAAATTCCAGAACACGAGCCGGGGACGCACGTTCTAGTCTGGGCAACGTTCTTGGTTGCGGCTGCCAGCTCATTGGAGAGTCATCGGGCCTTTTTTCGAAGATCGTTGCTGAGGCATCATAGTCGCAGCCGATTTGCCAACTTACTCAGAGGCATAAATCATCTACCCCTTATATGGGCAAAGGTAGACCAAGGAGCGAGGTGGACGGAGTTGCTTTCTGAAGCGGGGCTATTTCTGATGTGAATAGGCCGTTAGTGCAAGTGGTTGGCATAGAAGACGACTTACCTGTCAATTCTTTGACGCATCACCGGCACAGCCACGCTGAGACTGTATAACTTTTGTTTATGGGCCTTTACGATACATGCAATCTCAGCGCTGTACCAAATCTGTAGATTGGCAGACTACTAGGAAAATCTGTGCAATCTACATCTACAAATGAGATATGGTGATGGTTTTCGTAACCAAATACTCATCGATGCCATATTTGGAGCCTTCCTTGCCGAAGCCTGACTCTTTCACACCGCCAAACGGCGTAGCAGGGTCACTGATGAGGCCGGTGTTGATTCCCACCATTCCAACTTCCAACTGCTCTGCCACGCGATACACCCTATCGAGATCTCCACTGTAAACATATCCGGCTAACCCTACCCGACAAGAGTTGGCCCTCTGTATGACCTCTTGCTCCGTATCGAAGCTGAATAATGCCGCGACAGGGCCAAAGGTCTCAGCTGCCGCAACATCCATAGTGTCTTTGACGCCAGTCAACACTGTTGGGGCATAGAAGGTTTCTCCAAGATGGGGCATAGCCAACCCCCCGGTCAAGACGGTAGCCCCCTTTCCGATGGCATCATCCACGTGTTGGGCTACCTTCTCAACAGCTCGGACGTGTATCAACGCACCATGTGTTACTTCGGCATCGAATCCATGGCCAACCTTGAAACTGCTCTCGACTTTGTCCTTGAGCTTAGCTGCGAACTGCTCATAGACACCACTCTGAACGTAGATTCTGTTCGCGCATACGCAGGTCTGCCCATTACTCCGGAACTCAGCAGCTATGCAGCCGGCTACAGCGGAATCGATGTCCTTAGCATCATCAAAGACAATGAAGGGCGCATTACCGCCGAGTTCGAGTGAGAGCTTCTTCATAGTCGAAGAGGCCTGCTCCATCAAGAGCTTTCCGACATCCGTGCTGCCAGTGAAGGAGACCTTCTTCACGGCCGGCGATGTGGTCAGGATGAGACCGATCTTGGGCGTGTTTTCCAAAGCAGTGACAATATTGAAAACTCCGGGCGGCAGACCAGCCCTTTGGCCCAGCTCCGCTACCGCATTGGCCGTGAATGGCGTCTCCCCCGGAGTCTTTAGCACCACTGTGCAGCCTGCTGCAAGGGCTGGAGCAACTTTGCGAGTCACCATAGCCGCCGGGAAGTTCCACTGTTTTTCAAGAGAACGTTATCAGCATGTCTTGCGTCTTGAAAAGTGGTGTTGGAACGTACGGGCGTTATCAGGCCACAAACACCAATTGGCTGCTTGATCCCGTGAACACGCATTCCCTTCGTCGTCGGGACGAAGGTATCGCCAGACGACCTTGTAGCTTCTTCGGCGAACCATTCGAGGAAGTTAGCGGCGTATGTTGCCTCTCCCTTGGCGTCCGCAAAAGCCTTCCCACTTTCCCACGTAATGAGGATGGCAATATCATCGAGATTTTCCACCATCAAATCGTACCACTTCCTTAGAATCTTGGATCTCTGTCGACCGGTGAGCTGCGAGAAAGAGCCAAACGCATTTTCGGCTGCGCGAATGGCCGATTCAGCATCTGTCGCATCGCACTCGGGACATGTTCCGACCAAGTGGCCAGTGGCGGGATCGTGGACTTCGAAAGTCTGACCGGTGGCTGCTTCTTTCCATTGGCCATCGATGTGGCACTTTTGGATGAAAAGAGTACCATCTTTCAACTGCGTCTTGGTTAGAATACACGTCTAGAACAAGAGACGAAGACAAATGAAGACATAACTCACGGTTGGAACCGTGTGACCCATCTTGCAGGCTGGATCAACAGGAATGATGATGACGAGAAAGTCAAAGTGAAAAGAAGAGAAATGTTTTCGGCCTGCTGTTACGTAGCTGCGACAATAATGTGCTATCTACGAGATTCACGAGTTGGTTCTCAAACCAAGGTCACAAAACCGATAACCCAGCAGCCTAGCAGGGTGCGCCAGGGTTTCCGACGACTAGTGTAATTCTATTCTCTATGCTTCATGTTGAGTAAATGAACCATGCACATGTTGGGAGACTGGGACTAGCACGTGTCCTTCTGGGAAGAGAAAGTACGAAGAGACCCTGAGGAGACCTCATGAGCTCTTTTGGGATAGAGCTGAGAGACCACCTCAGTCGGGGTTTCCTTTCGAGCATCGAGAGTTCCACCTTTGCAGGGACCGGGCAGATATCGGCGGAGATTCGGAAATCTATCACACCAATGGGTGGATCGGCATGAAAAGTGTTAGAATTCCATTGCCGAAGCTGAGGAAGATAAGCTGCAGAATGGAGGAGTGACGCGGGGTAACTAAGACACGAAATGCCGTTGTCCAGCTATGCCCCACCATTGATGAGACCGGCCCAGAATTGCTTGGTGGAGAGCCCAAAGGTCTCATTAAACCTTCCCGAAACGGGTTGATGTTGGCACGGTCACCATATTGAGCTTCATGGCACATCAGGCCAGTCTAGGTACACACCAAAACGTGGTTAACTACTTCATCATTAAATGTGTAAAGAAGCACCCAATATGTCTACCGCTACCTTCGCTGTCGCCGCTTCTTCATTCGTGCATTCGGTCTGCTTCTTCTTCATTTTCCCCGAGATCATTTGACTCAACATATATATCTGCCGTGAAATGTCTGGAGCACTTGAAGGCATCTACCCGCCAGGCGTGGTCAACCCTGGCCTTCCTCGCGCCAACTGGACCAAGCCATACTGGCACGTTAACCCAAGCGCCTATGCCAACCACAATTCACCGTGGCCTCAAGACCCTGTCGACCTCGTCATCATTGGCACCGGTATTTCCGGCATGACCCTAGCCCGCACTCTCTGTGCAAAGAGGCCAGACCTGAAGATCGTTGTTCTCGAAGCAAGGACTCTCTGTTCCGGTGCTACCGGCCGCAATGGAGGTCACATCAAGACAATGCTTTTCTCGATGTGGAACGAGCGGAAACACCAGTTCGGAATTGAGGAGGCCATCAAGATCTCTGAATTTGAGCAGAGTCACCTGAACGCCATCGCTGCAGCAACGAAGGAAGACGGTGCAGACTGTGATTTGGTTCTCACCACTGGTGTTGAGGCCTACTACGACCAGGCAGTTTTCGACCAAGACCTCAAGGCACTAGAAGACATTCGCGTGCACGCACCTCACCTTGCCGCTCTTCACACCGTTCATACCGATAGAGATGTTCTGCAGCACCAGATGAAGTTGTCGAAGCGCTGCATCGGAGCCATCACCATCCCCGCAGGCTCTGTCTGGCCTTACAAGTGGATCGCCAAGGTCTGGGAGAACCTCATCGGAGGAAACAAGGTCAACATGCAGACCAACACAGCCGTGGAGTCCATAGAGGATCGCGACGGTGCGGAGTTTGCTACCGTCAAGACGAAGCGCGGTACCATCAAGGCCAAGAAGGTCATTCACGCCACCAACGCCTGGATGGGCTATCTCCTCCCCGAGATGCAGCCCTTCGTCTCTCCAGTCCGTGTAAATGTGGTTCACTGGGCGGCCGATAGCAATGGACAGTCTCCTCTTGGAACAGTTCCGGAGTACTCCGTCTGGTATCGCTATGGACGCAAAGACTACGACTACCTTATCCAACGCGAGGACGGAGGCATCGTCACTGGTCGCGCTTGCACGGGGCGTACCGTGACCGGCGATGACACTGTGACTGATCTGGCACCTCACGCACATCTTCGCGGTTTCCCCTTCGAGGCTATTGCAAACCCAAAGGCAGATGCGGCTACGAGCATCGACCACTCCTGGTCCGGTATTGTCAGCTTCACCCAAGACGGCCTTCCGTTTATCGGGCCGCTTCCCTTCGCAGGCCGAAGCCATCAGTTTGTCTGTGGTGCCTATCATGCTACTGGTATGGTCAAGGCGTTCCGCTCTTGTCAGGCTGCTGCTTCTATGATATTGGGAGAGGAACTTCCAAAAGACTTCCCTACGTCGTTGTTGTTGACTGAGGAGCGTATAAGAGAGCTTCGAAACTCTCTAGACCGTGGTAACTATCCTTGCTACCGGGCAATTGCTAAGATGTAAGGGAGATAGAACATCAATTATTTCAAAGCATCAGAAGACTACACATCCAATGGAATTGATTAGAGACATTGCCCTGAGTCAGTTCCGGTGCTACTTCAATAGCTCCGTCTCAAGCTAGCAGAGCCAACGTCCCACAGTTTATTTTATTTCATGATTATTTCACTGCGAAAGAAGACACCCATTTGTTGTAGTTTATTCAATAGGTTGTTCGTGAATGTTACCTATGGAGTAATTTCCTGTACCGCACGAAACAGCCCAGTTATACGGTTTAATCTTGTACCTCAATCCATCTGCTGGAAATGACCTAGGCTCGAAAGACAGGTCGTTTCCAAGGGGCGGCGAATTTGTTTTTGTACATTGATCTACTGATTCTCCGGATAAAGTCTTGCAAGGTTATCCACGTTTGCATGAAAGCAGCTGTCGGGGCCATAGGCGCTGCGCTGCGATCAGTCGGGCATGACGTAACTGGGAGAAAAAGTCCCCAAACGTGCTTGCTTTGATACTTAGGGGCTAGGAACACACATGATGTTGAAAGTGCCACCCTATACGAGGCAGTAAGCTTGAGCTAACCCTCATAGACAAGGCGTGGCTAGCAATAATGACCTTTCGTACCCAACATCGATATGAAGCCTGCTAGGAAGTCCCGACATGCGCCGGTCATTCAGGGTGACGGTTGAGCAATAAAACATTAGTCGATGTAACATTACGAAAGCCAAATTGGTTGGCGCATGGTTTCAAAACAAACTGATTCTCTCTGGGTATTCTAGTACTTCATAAGCAAGTGGCCGGCCAATTGGGGATAGATTATTGATAGTTATGTGACCGACCCAAAACTTCAGCCCATCTTGTCAGCATGCATGACACCACGAAATTTCTATCTCAGCTGGGTTCCACATAAACATATGCAGGGTGAGCGGGGTGATAATATGCGCCTTTTTCTGTTTTACGATACCGCATGCAAAAAACGGCTTTGCCATCTACTTTACGAAACGCATCTCTGGCACCGGTTCCGAGGATTCCCGCACACATCATCCCGCCTCTTCTCGACACAATGGATGTCGTCGGCCTCGTAGCAGCTATCGCACAGTTTGTCGAAATTGGTATTAAAGTGGCAGATCGTCTTGCAGACTTCGACGCTGCCGTCGAAGACGTCCCGGAAAACCTCAAGCGGATCGCAACTGTCCTTCCTCTCATCAATAATGATTTGGAGAAACTGAAGCGGAAGGTTCAAGCCGAGAAAGTTCCAGAGAATGTGCAAATGGCGCTCAAACCCGTGGTAATAGGTTGTTCTACTGTCATCAAAAAGCTCCATCTGATCCTCGAAAATGTGCTGCCTGCGGAAGGCGCATCCAAATGGAGCCGACGAATTGCAGCACTGAAAAGCTTAGCATCCGACAAAAAGATCGACGACGCTGCTAGTACCTTGAAGGAATATATGCACGCTTTGATATTCCACCAAGTTACTCATATTGCCACCGCCTTGGAACCGGAGAAGACACACGCTCACCCCTTTTGGATTGTTCCATTCGATAAGAATATCAACTTCGTCGGGCGTCATGAGATTCTCAAGACTCTGGATGAAACTCTCTCCATCAAGAGGGATTCGCAGCCAAAGGTGGCACTCTATGGGCTTGGGGGCATTGGGTGAGGAAGTTTGCATGTTTGACTTGCATCTCTGTCTAACAGATCAAACAGAAAGTCCCAAGTAGCTCTAGAGCATTGTTATCGAACACGAAAGAGGGATGAGAGTGTTTCTGTCTTCTGGGTGAATGCGGCGACAGCAGCGCGTTTTGAGGAGTCTTTCACTCGGATTGCCCGCGAGTGTGATCTCATAAACTATCGAGATGCGGGCTCAGACGCCATCGCACTAGTCAAAAGTTGGCTAGAAATCCGACATTCTGGACCTTGGTTGATGGTCATTGACAACGTGGACAACGCCGATGGTTTCTTTCAAGAAAGGATGAGGTGTGGCATGACACCGTCCGAATGCATCCCGCATTGTAGTCGTGGTTCTCTTCTGTTTACAACTCGGAGCCGCTACATCGCTGTTGACGTGGCTATTCCTTCGAAGCCAATCAACGTACGCGAAATGAGCAAGAGCGAAGGCATTCAACTGGTAAAACTCCGGTTGCAACGAGAGGAAGCTGACATGGATATCATCGAATTGCTCGAATCTCTTGAATACATCCCTCTTGCCATCAACCAAGCAGTTGCCTTTATGGTCAAACGGCAGAAACCAATACAGAAATATCTGGAACGGTATCGGCGGAACGAAGTTGCCAAAGCCATGCTATTGAGCCACGAGTTCTTAGACCACGCACGGCCAGGGAGCTCCATGGAGTCTGTCGCAAAAACGTGGATGATTTCGTTCGAGTCAATTCAGACCATAGATCAAAGGGCATCAGAACTTTTATTTCTCATCAGCTTCTTTCAAAACCAGGGAATTCCAGCACAGCTTTTGCAGTTCAGAGAAGAAGACTATTTCGACTTCGAAGACAGCGCAGCACTTCTGGAAGCGTACTCGTTCATCAACGCCAATGAGAATGGCTCTACATTTAGCACGCACCGACTTGTGCAAGTTGCGACTAAGTTATGGCTACGGAAAATGATGCCCTCATACGTTGACAAATGGGCCCTTAGTGCCTTGAACAGCGTCAACTCCATGTTTCCCAGGCCAACATCATATTCGGAAGCGAACTATTTCAACCAGTGTGCGGGTTTATTACCTCACGCAGAATCCGTACTCCAGCATTCATTCACTCTCGAAGACCAAGATATCGGTAGGACCAAGGCAATCCTGCTCAATTCGACTGGAAGATACCTCCATTGGATGGGGAGCTATGAGGAAGCTAGGAGAAGGTTTCAGCAGTCAAGGGAGATGAACCTGAAGCACCTCGGCGCTACACACGTCAACACTTTGGAAAGCACTGGACATCTCGGATGGAGTCTGGCGGTGTACCATCAAGATGAAAGTGCTATTCCTATCCTCGAGCAGCTTGTAAAAGATCGAACGGAGCTGCTTGGAGAAAATGACCGACAAACAATCGATGCCCTTAGTGACTTGGCCGTGGCCGTGGCACTGACAGATGACAAAGAGAGATCTGAAAAGATGCAGCGAGAAGCACTCTCACGAAGCACACAGTTTCTTGGGTCGCAAAGCCTCCCCACCATGGATTGCATGGCGCATCTAGCTAGTGTTCTCTCAGATCAAGGTAAGAATATCGAGGCAGAGAGCTTGTACCGTAAGGTCTTTGAAGTCAGTAGAGATATCCTTGGACCTGCACATCCAGACGTGCTCGTGCACGAGTCGAACCTGGCTCTTCACTTAGCCTATCAATACGAAACAAGCGAAGAAGCATTCAGAATGTTTCGACATAACCTACAACTGAAAAGGGGAGTATTGGGGGTTGATCATCGAGAAACTATCGTCACATCTTGGAATCTTGCTGTGACTTTGGAGAATTATGGTCAAAACGCGGAGGCTCTTCAGGTGGGAGAGAAAGTACTGTCTGAGATGGACAATAGTCCTAGAACATATTCGGACTCGGGGAAGTATGTCGGATCTATTAGACGACTCACGGAGAGAATAAGAGCGGCGGAGATTATCAAATAGTTCGAAGTCAGACCTGAATCGATTCTAACAGCTTCAAAGTCGCAGGTAGTTGTTTAATCACCTGAGGCATCAATGTATGTGTAGCAACCCTCTCCCAGCCCCACGTCTCAAGAAGATGCAGGAAGATAGCAGCATTGCAAATTTGCAATCGCATGAGCACTGATCAAGAACATCATATATGACCAATGAGAGACTCTCCAGGATACGGGTTGGTCGATGCTTTGTGATTGATGCCTTGAAATTCAACGAGGGCCAACTCAAGCGCGCTCTGTCCACCTTTGAGAGTATCGGGAAGAAGAGGGAGGACTGGCAAGAAACATGGAGTGGGCTTGAACAGTGATGTAGGGAAATACAGTCGTGGTGAATGCGATGCGCGAGTTTGACACTCCCTGTCTTTCGTGGGATCACCCACTAGAAAGGTGCCAATAAGTAAGTTACTATCGTGATCACTGACAAAACTCCGGGCCGTCGATGAGGCAACTTGTCAGGTCTCACAGCATAAGACGTCGACCGTTGGTTCGTTTGCAACCGTCGGGCTTGATGCCTTTTGATACGGGCACTGATCACATTACACGCCGCGTGTAACACGCGTTATCCAGCTGGAAACTCCCCCTACACGATCAAAACGTGCCATGCTGGCCCCGGCACCAGCGTCAGATCGGCCATCAACAAGATGACGAGAGGGTCCCACCAGTGAGACTCCACAGACATGGACTGCGTGGCCGCGACTCGTACGGTGATGCACGTCCACTGAGTTATCATTCGTGCGCGAAATGGAGCCCGCAGGACGACAGGGGCAAGGACCCTACCATTTTTCGACGCCGCACGCTAAAGAGCAACCCCAGTTTCCGATCGCGCCCGGCTTCAGGGCTCTCGTCGGATATTGTAGACACTGAAGTCATCTTGAATTGCCGGCATTTGAGTGCTGACAGAGGCGGCCGGTGGGTTGACCTACTATGTATGCTAGCATTGCAATCAAAGCTTGTGCTATTTGGTGAAGGTTTGCATCCACAAGGCCGTTTATCTGAGGTGAAGCTCATTTCTCTGCCCATGGGCAGTCATCGCCCCCAAATGCCCTTGCGGAGACAATGAAGAGTCAGGGGAGGGCAAGCATCGGCGAGAACTCTCCATTTATCGTCCCCGCCGATTGAGCCAGGTTCTGTTGGCGACCCAAACTACAAAGAAGTCTGGACTTCATCCAATTCAACATGCAGTGCTACCAACGTGCATTGGAACGACTCCAGCAGGCTGAAATCAGCAAGTAAGCCGAGTGCGTATATGCACTGGCAGTTCTGTTGTTCAATCAAAATTGTCAGAAGAAGATATTAGCAAACTTATACCGCCAGGGTCATGATGACTGCATTGGCATGTGCGACTTGGATTCGTTGATAGTGATCACTTGGCCAGCCATGCCCGATGTCAGACTGAACCGCTTTTCACAGACCCCTTCTCCACGATAAATAAGGAGAATGTCTGCTCAATGTTTACCGTGCTTTCTTAGACTTTAATGTTTAAGCGTTGCACAGCCTCAATTGCATCCTTTTAAGGTATCGTCAACATGCAGTTCGCAGCACACCTAAGTTCAGCTATCGTCACCCTAGTTACCCTGCATAACGTCCTTGCTGCTCCGTCAGGGAATGTTAACTCAGAAGGTTGCAAAGACCCTCTGATTAGGCAAGAATGGCGGCAGACGACCATGGAGCAGAGGCTTGATTACATCGCCGCCATGAAATGCCTCATGTCTTTACCTTCAGAGACCAGTGACCAATGGGTTGGTGCAAAGTCTCGATACGACGATTTCCAAGGCTTGCACATTTCTGTGACAGAGCAAGTGCACTTCACGGTTAGTCTCATGGGATTTATTCAGACGGAAGTTGTTTTAACAAAAAGAAATGTTTAGGGCACTTTCCTTCCGTGTGTATAATGTCTAGCAAGAGTCAAGGGAATGTTGAACTGATGACTTGCAGCTGGCATCGTTGGATGCTTTACCTCTTCGAGTCTGAATTGCGAAACAAGTGCTCGTACCAAGGCGCTCTGCCATATTGGGACATCGGCCTTGACAACACCGCAGAGACTTTCGTCAACTCTCCCATCTTCGACGACGTGTATGGGTTCGGCGGGAACGGGCCGTACATCCAGGACGTTAGCGACCCTGAAGAATTTCCCACTAAGACACCAACGGAAATTCCTAACAGAACGGGCGGAGGTTCGTGAAACGTTTGCCATGAGTCAAGACCCGCACAACTGACGTGACCCCCAGGATGCGTTCAGCAAGGCCCATTTGCGAACCTGACTGTTCCCATGGGCGTTGGTATGCTAGCGGCCATAGCTCAATCATGATGTTTCGTGGTGTTGGCTGACAGCATGCGCAGGCAATTCAACCAAGTATAATCCCCACTGCCTTCGACGTGACTTCAGCCCGACTCTGGTTGCGACTGCCATGTCTGACGAGATCATCCGACGAACATTGTCAGCGACGACATTTGATGAGTTCAACTACCATATGCAGGGCTACAGCTTTGAGTTGAGCGGCATGACAATCCATGCGGGTATGCATTTGGGCATCGGTGGCCAAGTTGGCGAAGTAAGTTTACGTCAAAATACTGCAATTGCCCCAAGCATCAAATTAACTGCGGCCAGAACGCTGACATGTACTCTTCCCCTGGTGATCCGATCTTCTATCTGGTGCATGGTGCTGTCGACAAGCTCTGGAACGATTGGCAACGCACTGGTAAGTGTCCCTGATTTCGTGTCTCGGAAGGATTGCCTCCCTCATCTGTTCTCTTCGACCCCTCACATCATGAGGTCGATTTGAGTTCACGAATATGACCACATTTTTGACTCGGAGACCTGCCGACTGACAACGCTCCGTACGTAGACTGGCCCGCGCGCAAGACTGCCATAGGCGGTCCAGACGCCATGTTCGCCTACCCATTCGACTTCTTCGGGGATGTGCCCTATGAGAATATCACGCTACAGTACCCGTTGAGTTTCCCCAACTTCGGCAAGGAGATGGTGGTGAGCGAAATGATGGACATCAGGGGTGGTCCCTTCTGCTACGAGTATCAGTGATCTCAATTGGGAGCCTCCGCAGCTAGCGCACGTTTGCATGTGAGGGGGCTATTTGGTTCTCGAATGACAGTTGACGACCATTCTTGATAGTAATAATCAGTGATTGGACAAGAAACGATCTTCTGATATTGTTATTCACTATGATATGTATTAACGTACAAGCAATAGACTCAGGAGGACATGCTCCGAATCAAAGCTGGCGAGGACTGTTGAGGCTGGAAATAGAGTTTCGGGACAAAGGTGGAATCAGCCACCATGTCAGTGTGACCGGATAGAGTTCCGCGAGCCAGTCAAAAAACGGTCCTATCACCGACGAACTGCGACTCATTTCGCCGAAGACGGCCGAAAGAAGTGAGACTTCCTCAATCTGACAAAGGCTTCGCTTCATCGCCAAGGCTATGAAACCTCTAAGGGCTGAGACATATGCTGGATTTACGGGCGTAATTACGAATGATGAGCTGTCATTCTGGACCCCTAGAAAGTGAACATGACACTCGTTGTGACGGACGATGAGGAGAATGCTTGAATGGTGAAACAGAAAATCAAATGTGGTATCATCTAACTAAACGTATGGGACATTGGAAGAAACAATATGTTCTTGCGACTCGTGGTCGTCAAGAACTCGCCTGGAACGCTCAGAAACAAATAGCTTTTCGCCATGCTTGTGGCCTGATTCCACCTCAACGTGCACCTTCATCGCTCTCGAACGATCTGGGGACGGGGCATACATGTCCGACCACCTAGGATTGGGGTCTCTGCCGAGACTCTTTAATGATTTTTGTGGCGAAAGATCACCAAGCTCGCCGACCATTTCTTCGTCGCCGCTGAATCGCCTGACCTCAGATGTGATCTCGATTTCCTTCGTGATAAAGATCTTGCCCAGGTTCATCTGAAGAACGGGCCAGAAGATCGGCAGTGAGGCGCAAATTGTGGCGAGGTTGACCTCGACCGCGGCGAGAACAATGGGCACACAACCGTACCATGAGGGGTCCAGGGTCGGATATGTGCCGGCTTGGGAGTGGCTGATGCCAATCAATCGAAAAATCCCAAGAATATTTACACTGCAGACGGCATTAGCGGGATGTACCCCAGGGTTGCAACGTTGATCAACTTACAGAACTCCCATAGTGAAAAGACCCAAGAGACCGAGACGTGACTTCGCCCTCAGGCCCTGCTCCAAGAACAGACGAAGGGGAATGAGGAATACGATGAGATCCAACGCTACGTTCATGCCGACGTGACTCTCGAAAGTGCGCGCGAAGATGACGGGGTCGTGTGAGCCGAAAGCCCATCTGTCCTTCGTAACGGTTGTCAAGTTCCAGAACGCTGAGACCGGGAAGCAAGGGATGAAGGCGAGGAAGCTGTAGGCCAGACCCCACGCGGCGGTGATGTAGATGACCACCAAAGTGACGAATCGCGACTTCGAGCCGGCCTCGAACATGCGCAGATACTGGAAAAGCAACGCCAGCTTGATCAAGGCCGTGGCCATCGCGTATGCGCCACCACATACGTAGAAACTCTATGGGAGTGGTCAGACGGGATGTCAATGCAACGTAGAGAGGACTCTTACCCTAACAAATGCGACCATACCAGCGAAGCCCAGCGTCAAAAAATGCTGACCTAGACCGTAATTCGTTGATACACATGTCGCTGCTGATAACATTAAGCTGGAAAGCTAAATGGATGTTAGATATCTACTCGCGACCTGTTCCCGTCATGATGACGACTTACCATGGCCAGCACGACGAAAAAGTCGTCCCATCCCAGGCAATGGGCGACGAAGAATCGAACGTAAAGTCGAAAGATGCCGCAGATCCAGGCGACCACCAGGAAAGAAATAACCATGCCAAGCACTGCAGCTCGCTCGTTCAATATCGGCATGGGGTCGCTGAGGTTGTCGGCCTTGCCGAGCAGATCAAGAATGGAGCCCATTGGCGCTTGATGTGGGAGCGTTCGCTCCCGTTCGCATACTCGAGTCCCCCTTCCTCCCTCTTCGACAAGTTGCGTAGGCGGGTTGAGCGAGACGTCAAGTCGTTTGCAGTTGCCCTGAGATCGTTTGGCAAAAAAGGTTTCAAACCCGAGGGATAGTTGTTGAATGTCAGACAAACCACATGCGAGAAGGGGGAGACTGAGCAGAGGAGGGAGGGAGGGAAGGGTATGATAAATGATCCCGCATGTGTGTCGGTCTCGCCCATAGTGCTGTCGAGATGAACCCGACCGGGGGGTTCGAGGGCAGAAACTACAAAAAGTAGCTCCAGACTTCGATGCACGCCACACCCCGTAGGCTTGGTTCGACCTTCTTTTGTTAGCCGTCAGCATCGGGCCCCTGCACACGTGGTACTGTCGCTCCGGAAGCGGCTGGGATAGACTAGTTTACTTTTGCTCGCTGGCGAACTTGTTTCACTTGCTACAGTCTGCACTGGCATTCTAGCAGTTTTGGGGGATGAGGGGAACAAAGATGGGCATGATCTGCTGATGCAGGGCTGGTGGGCATAACTTTCTGTTACAAGCCCTTCAGTTCCTTGCCACAGAGGATGTGTACAAAGTTATTCACGGAAGAAGTCTATTCTGCGTCCTCCTCTCATCTCCCCGTGTCAGTGGAATCAGATCAGAGTCGTGAATCGGTCGAGCAGTTCCCCAACTTTTCCCTAGCTCATGGAGATGAGAAGTGGCCCACAAGCCGATCAGCCGATCAGATGGGTATGAGAAACCACCCCCTAGACAATCAAAACAAATGAAAAACATACATACGCAATTCGTGAACGGGGGGCTGAACTTGCGTACGTGATTTTGAACCAAATTACTTCTGCATATTGCTTTTTCTTCCAGACCCGTTTCTTCGTTTGCTTCTTCCCTCTTTCTAGCTCCTCTTCTGCAGCATTCTGGACACCGTCTGGACAGAGCGTGCAGCATGCACGGAATGCAAACACACGTGTGCTCCCGATACGAGGACTGAAGCGAAGCACCTCGGAGCCGTCCTCGGCAGCTCTTCCCCCATCACAACTCACATGGGCCGTGCTCTGCGGGATTCCTTGGCCTCATGTTGGAAACACACTGCAACACACCTTACAACGGGCCTAGTGACACTCGGGGACATCGCCTAACGACTGTCCTTCCTTTCCGGGAATGTCGGGGGAGAAACGCAGAAGCACTGCATTCATGGGACGAACGAAGGTACGCTGCAGCATACAGCACAGTTACAAGACACATCTCGCCTACCATAGTACGTTCCCGCACCGGCTCTCCTGCAGCAGCGTGGTGCAAACAACGCGAATTGGCGAATCACCACAGAGACACTTTGGCATAGAGGGTTCGCTCGGACAGCCGCGGCGTCGGACCGGCCGGGGCCAAGGCAGTCCGGGGTCTCCCTAGGTGGTGCTCCGTCAAGATCTACGATTTCAGGCTAAGTGGGCCAGTGACGACCTCCTCCCCCCATGTTCATTCGCATCCGGAATATGAGCATCTTTATTCCATTATTATCACCCAGTTCTTTCTTTCAGTGTAATAGTGCTGGGGGCTCTTGGGCGAGTGAGACACTGTGAGTGGTCCCGACTGGATCGGCGCTCCTTAGCAGATCTGGCCCATTGCTTTGGCCGCCGGAAGAAGTAAGATGTATCAGACAGGCATTGGCCCCTCCTCATGATATCAAATGCCCCCCCGAATTATTCGCGATGCTCAACATCGTCACTATTGGCCCCGTTGTATGTCGGAAAATCGGCTGCAATGTTGAACTCACGATTCGCATCAATCGGGTCCGAAGATACGGAACACCTGATTTTCATCCCCTGCCGCGTGGCCGGTGCTAATTAGCCCAAGGTTTAGCACAATTCTGGCTGCATTAGCCAGCAGAAAACACGTGAGAACATGCAGAACCGTTGGGGTCATCAGGGTGATTCGGCGAGAGCTTGAGGGGAAATGGTATCATAGCTGAGTCAGAGCGCGTCTTGTTCTGCAGCATCGATCACCAAAAAAAGGGATCATCTATTTGGCATGAAAGCCACGGGCCCTTTGAAGTGCGGCGGGCTGCGCCGTGGCGCAAAGGACTTGGGAGCGCCTCGGACCTTTTGTGACGTCGCCGATTCGCCGACGTTTTCTCAACATCAGGCAAAAGCGGTGGTTGGGTGCAGGATCCGACAACTTGGTCAGACTGGTCCGTTGGTTCCAACGGTGCCTGAAGCTGCTTCACATCTTCGAGACTAAGATCGTGCAAGTAGCACATCTAAACGCACATCAAACAGGGCCGGATCATGATCCAATATTTCGGACGTAAATCACCCTACGCCCTAAGGATTCTTGAAGGCCGCCTATCGCCGCGGAGTGCCAAATCCATCGGCGGAGCAAGGTTTCAATAGCACGCCTGCCATAGAGTGCCAACTCCTGGATCGCTCTAGCGCTGATGTGCCATTGGATTACTCCCGCGGCGACAGGACTACTCCATTGCGCAGCATGACGGCGGTTGCTGTGTCAAAATGTCTTGCTTGACAATGGAGTTGAAGATTTCCAGCCACCAAGACCATTGGTCTCCGGACGGCTTCCCTACCACGCGATTCCCAATTTATCGCGCCATGTTGACAGCACATATCCCAGCCTCACCGGCATCTATAGCTTCGTCCTTGCCAAAAGTGTACGATCGAGCTATTTGTGGAGTTGGTTCGGTGGGGATGAACAATCTGGCCCAAGCGTGAAGCCGGCGTCGTGGCCAGAATGCGGTCTGGCTCAGGAGCGTGGCGCCGGGGCTGATTGATGGCGGCTCATCGCCCTCGTTCGCTAGATGCGAATCCGGCCGTCTCGCATTCGCGGGTTCCCAATTGAAGGCAACGCGCTCTCGGCCGGAATCCTCTCCGGATAGTCGCGTCTCGATGGTATTTGTCGGGGACCGCATCGGGGATCGGCGGGCAGCGTCGTACAGTTGCCCTCCCACCGGAAGGCTGGGACTTCAACGACTGTGGCGTCCTTCACGTCAGTCGCTTTTCTTCGCAATTGGACTGCTGGAGAAAGATGATCACATACTTCCATTGTGTGTTTGGGATCGGACGAAGAGCGGCCTTCCCAGGGCGAGACAACCCGGACAGGGGCGCGGACTGTGAAGCCGTTGTCATCCGGAGGTCCCTTCACCCATGTAAGACACAGAAACAAAGTCGGCATCTGGGCACAGTCATCTTGAGACAGACAAAGAGGGTTGGATTTGTCAATATTTTGACGGGTTGATGGATGTCGAAATGCAGAACTCGCGGGGAAAAAAGACAGGGGCAAATGGTCCGTGGCAGCAAGATCACGATCCATTACATAAGCGAAAGCTCACACAAGGTTTGGTCAAAGCTCCTCTGTTGGCTTGGGTCCATCATCTGTTTATTTCATACATAGTCTTGAGCTAGGGATATTCCGAGGAGGTGGCAGAACAGGTGCCCATTTACCGACGATATGTCAAGGATATCATCGTCAAAGGCTCTTAAACTAGCTCCACCCAGACGCCTGGGATCGTGGCTCGGCGCCAGGCATGGTGCTCCCTTTCTTCACCTCCAGCGGATTGTCACCGGGGCAAGCTCCGTCAGATCTCCAGCCGGCAGCATCGCCATCTCAGCCTGCCGAACGCCGGATCCTTCCGTGATATCCGCTCACTTCAACAAAAAGCCACCCTCCACGTTGATGGTAGTTCCGGTAATGAAGTAGTTCTTCATCATTGACAGGTAAGCCTCTGCCAGGTCTTCCGGGTCTCCGATCCTGTTCAAGAGGGTAGAGCTTCGGTACATATTGGCCACAGCTTCCTTTTCCATCGGGATATTCTCACTGGCATGATCCAGCAATGGAGTCTGTACGGCACCCGGCGCCACCAGGTTCACTCTGATAGGCGCCATGTCGACAGCCAAACCCTTCGCCAGAGATTCCTTGGCACCGACCAAGCCGGCCTTGATGCCGAAGCCAGGCATTGGCTTGTAGCCCAGTACGCCACTCGTCATGGTGATCGATGAGGTGTATTCCTTTTTCATATAGCTCCCTGCCACCTTGGCTAGGATAGATACGCCGATAAAGCGGGTTCTGGCGAAGTCTGTAATGTTGCCCGGCGTGGCGTCCCGAAGCGTAGGCGACTTGGTGAGGAACTCTCCGGCAGATTCCACGACGTGATCCACCAAGTCCTTCCTTTGATTGGTCGCATACTCAAACAGCATCGTGATGCTAGTTTCGCAGTCGTCGCTGTAAAGATCGACGACGTGACCTCGGATTCTGTCCGCAGCACTCGGGTATGACTCCTTGAGTTTCTTGATCGTGCTTTCAATTTTCTCCTGGGTGCGACTCGCCACAACGACGTTGGCGCCGTACTCGACGCTTGCTTCTGCGACGGCATAACCAATACCAGAAGTTCCGCCCACAACTAGAACAGACTTGCCCTCGAGCTTGTTGGTGTACTTTGGTGCCATGATGATGCGACTCACTGGGAGTGTCTGATTCGTATGTCTGGGGTTTTCCCAGCCTCAAAGGAGGGGCGAGTTCAGGTATGTATAATAAGACAGGTGACGAATGTTGGTGTCATAGCAAGATTCATCGAGACATTTCATCTCGTCTTTAAGCAATCTGGAAGCTTGCCGTCTGCATCACTCCTCGTGCCACTGACCCGCCTAAACTCCGCAACTCTACAGGTAACCAACCACCTAAGAATCCCTGCATACATAACGTTGTGGGCGTATCTGATGTCGGAAAACCAATTGGTCCTGTTCTGTCGGATCGTATTGCCAGGGGACCCGTGTTTCCACAGATGCCGCTATTATGGAGTTAAGATGATAAGTCCGACCACCTCATCCACTGCATGCCCACGAAGTTGACTTTCGGCCTCTAGCAAAAATATGTCCGACGTTAGAGATATCCATATGACAAATGAAGCACTTGGTTCGTCCGATGTCTCGGTCTTGCGCAGTCGCACAGGGCATGCATCGCTTAGTCCCCAGCTGTCTACTCAAGATACTTGAGTTCTCCTCCCCGTGAGTACTTCCCATAAGCTGTTCACCTGATAAATTAAATATCGTAATTGTTACCTCGATCATTGTTATTATCACTTTTGTCCCTATCGCATGTGGGTTTCCTTTTTTCGGTCTTCGTTGTCGTCATTGTTGTTGTCCTGTGATCACCCCCCACCCGGCCCCATGCGCAGATACAATTATCTAGCAGAGTAACAAACTGAAAACCTTCACCAGGAAGCTTATGCGGTCGTTCTAGAAGCTGAAATGTCCAGAATTGTACTCTATGTAGGTTTGGGCTATCTGCTTACGATGAATAGGTTCAAGCAGATAACCTTGGGGTGAACTGGAAGGGAATGTATATACATTGCGGTTCAAGGGTTGCATCAAATGATTATTTAAGCCCGTCATAAGCATGACTGTCAATTCCCCAGTTCACTCCTTGAGCATGATAACTTGTTCTGTGACTGTCGACTATGACCAATTTTGTTATCGCAGGTAAAACTGTCAACTGACAACCTCTATAAAATACTGGGTGACACTTGCATTCAGTCTCGAGTCTGCAACTTCCCTGCAAAGTTGACCAATTGCGAAAGCTCTGTTAGGCTAGCGAGGCAGGCTCTCTCAGCTGCCAAGGAACGATTGATTGAAACGGAACAAGCCCCTTCACTTCACCAATCATTACGTCGTGATCAAAGTCAGTCAGCATGCCTGCATGAGCCCCTGCTCTAGGCGCCAGCCTTGTCCATCTTCAAATACCAACACAATTCGAAAGCCCTCAGAGCCTTCCCCAAACTTCTCTCAATCCTTCTCGGTATTACTTCAAAGGCTACAAACCAGAAGCAACAGTCTCCTACCGTAGAGGGCAGCGATCCACTGGTGGAACTAACCAAAATGGCGCGTCGCCAGCTATGGGCATGCCTCGCATTCAGCTCGCTGATTGTCTCCGCCCAGGCTGGGGCTCTGGATGATTTTACCAACAACCTCTTTTCTGATTTAGCGCCGTGAGTCTGATTCTGCACCTTTTCTTGGGTAGTATACTAATCGATCTAGTGTCCTTGCCCTTTTTGGTGAACGAGCGACTATGCAGTTCATGAGTCAATCACTAGGGTGGGCAGACTGTATCGCGTTGGCAATGGCTCCGCTGGGAATCATCACCATCATAGTGAGCGCAATTCGCGTGGGCGGGCCGATGCGGCTGAAGGCGATCATTGGCCGGGCGAAGGAGAACACCTCAGTAGCCGAAATGGAGCTGATGTCTTCTACTTCACGTGAGGTGTGCGAGTTGTATAATGGCGAGAGCATCGTTAGGTGTCAAGGCTTGGCTCCTGTATGGGAGTACATTTGCCTCGTGCCAAGGGGTGACAACGCCAATGATCCGGCTAAGAGAAATAGCAAGACTATTGGGGGAATCCATTTCAAAACACTGGAACAAGCGATTCAGGACGAGCTCCTGAAATTAGAAGGTAGGGGGATATGTAGTCTACACCACAAGGGAAAAATACTGACTTTAACGAAGGAGCTCGCAATTCTAAGCGGGAAAGGCAGACACAACCTAGCGAAAAAGGACTGTCAACCTCCGTTTCTGTGGTTGAAGATGATATCAATGCTGCGTCAACGATCGTGCGACGGAGTATAAGAGGCACTCGTGCCTGGTTTCGCAGAGGCAGAGGTACGTTTCCTGGCAGACACTCATCCATCATTTCGTCGCAGATTCTGATTAATGTGTGTTAGGCAATGCGTCGGCTTCAATGGAAAGCAACATAGAGTTGGGCAATATCTCGCAACATTCCGTCCATGGTTCTTCAAATGGAACTACTGGCGGATCAACAACAGAAACCGGCTTACAAAGCTCCAAATTTATACCAGCCAATGACCCTCCCAACGGAGCCTCCATGATCGTCATTCGAAACACAGGCCCTGAAGCACCGAACATCTCCCTCAATCTATCAGAGAGCCATAGCCGGACTGCTATCAGAACTGTTGCAGTCATGGGAATTATTCTACAACTAGGCGTTTTGGCTTTCTTTGCGGTCATGACCTATCCATCTTACATACGGAATGATTTCAAAAAAGATGAAGAAGCTGTTCCCGAACATGCCTTCCCACTTGCGGCTAGCGGTACTATCCTGTTAGTTGCAGGGTTGCTTCTGTGTGCTCGTGTGGTGGAAAGTAGTACACATGAGCAACGATACAAACCCACCGAAGGCTATGAGATCCGTCTATATTGGTTACAACAAGGGCAGACCGTCAGTGATCAAGTCTTTGAATCGTTTGCAACTTTTCCCTCTTTGCCGCGAACTGAAATCATCACCTCTCGTCGCAGCAAAGATTATGGAGAGGGAAGAGACAACAAAACATTGCAACTCATGGCCATTATCGGGGTTCTCATTGGTCTTGTGGGATTCGTCATCCAATTCGTTGGCCTGCGGGCAATGAACGCAGCAGCATCTCTGGCACAGCTTGCTGCAGTAGGTGCTATGACGATCGCAAGAGCTCTTGTGAGACCTGGATTTGCGAGTTCCTTTGAGAAGTCAAGGCTTCTCGCCGGTTTTGAAATTGACTGGCTAGCTTGGAAACTAGTCAAAGAGCAGCATGTCTGGGAGACGAACGGGTCCTCTACCGAAGAAAACCGGCCGACGGAACCTGAATCTCCAAGTGGCGGAACCGCACAAGATACCGCATCAAGCCCGCTATTACGGCATGGTGAGAATGGAAGAACAAATCAACATGATATTCCTGGAACATGGGCTGTTGTTACGGGGTGGGGCTCCCGATACCATCCACTTAAAGCCGTACAAGAGAACCTTTCGAGCCCACAATTGGGTTCGCGGCTGTTGGACGTACGCCGGGAGCTTGCTAAGCTCGCAAATTTCCAGCGAGAGACGTCAAAGACAGCTCTGAACCTTGCTAATGCAATGGAAACGACGATGTCGATTCTGTACCCTACTGGCACTGGAATCGACGGAACGAGCGATTTTCTCTGGAATATTGACGTGATTCATAATGGCTTAATATCAACTCCTACCTCGAATCCGACGATGTCTCTCCAGCTTCGTTTGGCTCACAAGGGAAAGTCCTGGAAAGTCTTGGCAGATGACATTGACGCTGTCTTGTCACTGTGGGCATATACTGCGCGCGGAGCCGATGAGGAATTTGAGCTCAGCCAGGGCGCCGAGAATTTCAAACACGTCAACTCAGAGAATGACAGCTGGCTCCGCAACAAGATATATCCAGCCAGTCTGAGAATTCTATGTCCCGCGGATAACGATATGAGAGACCAGATGTGTAAAGATGTCAGTCTTTGGGCGCCAAAAGCTATGCAGGCCATGTTCAACATAAACGACTACCGACTTCCCCGAGAAGATAAAGACGAGATTTACGACGTGCCGAAGAAATTTCAGTCGAGCAGAATTGTAGGATTCAACCCACAAAAACGACCATTCTCAGACGTTCCACGAGGAGAGCGAGAGTTCTGGCGCCCTCGGGATTCTGTATCGGAGCTACTGCCTCAACGCTCTGAGAGGGCTCACTGGGCCATCGAAACTCAGGAGACACTGGATCTTCTGTACGCAAAAGACCTATTATATTCATTCTTCTGTTCCGTGGCACAGACGCTGAGGTCTCCTGTGCGAGGTAGAGCGGAGATTGAGAACATCTTGATTGACATCACGTGGCGAAATGTTCTGAGAAGCAATCTCCGACTCTGCGTTTTGAAGCATGGGGACCTGAATAAGCTCATTGAAACTTTAATCGACCTTGAGCTCGGCTCTGAGATCGAGGCTACGTTGAGCCTCTTATTGCCTTTGAGCTTCTGGGACAAAGCGCCAGTACCCTTCGCAATCTTCGACGTTCTCTGCGAGGAAAAGATCAAGGCCCGTAAAGCGCAAAACTGGGAGCTTCTATTCCTAGATCATGATGATCTGAATTCCGTCAAACTTCGTAAGGAAGTTCAACTGGGCAGAGCTTTCTTCTTGCACCTCTTTTTCTTCTTGATCGAGCATGCTCAGGACGCACAAGACGAACTTTGGTTGATGAATGTCGAGGGTAGAAAGTTGGATCAGGAAGCTGAAAGTCACCAACCCGATGGCTGGTCGTCGGACATGACCCCTGGTCAACGCAAGAATCTCGATCAACATTTCCGAAAGCATCGAACGGCACTGTTGACATGCCTTAGAATTCTAGGCAACGACCAGCTCTTCGACGATCTGCAAACGCTTTACACCCACCAAGACAGACACCAAGGCTTTCTGCATTATCTGAGAGAACCCAGAGATATTGAACATGATGTAGAGCAGTCTGAGACGCGCTTGTGTCATAGATTTCATGCGAGGAAGTGCCTGCCTTGGAGGCAGCGCAAAGACCCACCAGACCTATCAGCCAAGTTGCCGCAACGCTTCAACATGACAAGTGTTCATCTCGAGGCCATGAAAATCAATGGGAACCCCGCAACATGCAGGAAAGATATACCTTGGATTAATCAGCCCGATGCATCTGGCTCTACACCTCTGCACCACGCTGCTAGGACAGAAAGCCTGAATATGGTGGAACATTTGATCAAAAACGGGGCTGACGTAAACTCAAGAGACTTCCGGGGATACACGCCGCTTCATTATGCTTGCGGCTACCGCGATGATAACGTCATTATCCCACTCACTGACGCAGGCGCAACATTTGACGTTCAAGGCACGGATGGAGCGTTTCCGCTTCATGTGGCGGCAGGCGAGGGGAACGTTGCAGTTCTTGCCCACTTGAACAGGATAAGCTCATCAACCTATCAGCAGATCATCCACGGTCTGGAGGGAATTGAGTGGAAGGCTCAAGACTTTCGCGGTCGCTTGGCCGTTCACTGGGCTGTCATTGGAGGCCACTGGGGCGCTGTTGAGGAGCTTTTTGCCTTTGTGAATGAGAGTGACAATTACGGCTGGACGGCACTTCATCTGGCCATTTTGCACGGTAAAGATAAAATTGTTCGCAATATTTTCAGGCTTTCAAAGAAGAAGAGTCAGATTTCTGTTGATCTGGAGAAGACGGATACTGAAGGGCGCACGGCTCTTCACTTGGCGAGGATTAAGGGAAATTCGGCAGCAGCTGACACTCTCATTGAGGCGGGTGCAGCGCCAGACCCTCAACACTATCTGCCGGCAATGAAACTATTACAACGACATCGGCACTACGATTTCTAAGAAGCGACTGCGCTTTTCCCTCGCAACACAACATAATGTCTGAGAGAGAAGGATCATGTTCATATCTCAATAGAGTTTTCTAATCTGGCACTTCAAGCATGCATCAATGAATAAAGCCGTTTATTAGGTGGTGTAGGCGACGCCTACGTCGACGGTAAGATGGAGGGAGAGGCTGTTGCGAGCAATGGCAAATGAATGAAAGTCACCTTGATATGAAGTATAGTCGCTTGAACATTGTGTAAACTCCAGGCTAGGACTCACATGATTATTGAAAGCCACAAATGTTGCAGATGGCAGACTTGATGCCAGGTGCTTGAGGATGGTAATTCTGTTGAGCGGAAACAGGGACATTTTCTCATGTTGTTTCCCTTCTGGCTTGTGAGCGGCGACTTAATATACTACAGGGCATCCCCCCTTTTACCTAAATGTGTTTCACCAAATCGGCGAGAACCTCCTTGCGCCAACGGAAGAATATGCTAGCATGGGTGTCATCTTCCAGTCTGAGGTGGGCGTGGTCCCCTAACCGCTTCGCGATCTGAACTCCGTGATTTGGAGGGACAAACGTGTCATGTTTTCCATACCACAGCCGCATAGGCAGGTCAGTCCGGATATCTTCCACATTGAACCCGTACTCTGTTCCACACAGGTATCCGTCATGACTCACTCCATCGATTCCTTGACGATAATACTGTCGACCGGTCATGACCATCCGTGCCACAATCTCTCTGTCTGACCAGAGACCAAGCTCCTGTCTCGGATAAGTCGACTTCTTTTTCTCTGCCTCCTTCAGACGTAATTCCAAGCGCTTTTCGTCTGGTAAGTTATATTGCCCCTCCCGGTAAAAGTACCAGCCCGCAACGCGAGGGCCATATCGCCATCCGTACGTGAAGCCAAGCCAGTGAAACCAACCTGCTCCGCTCATGCCAATATCTTGGGGGCCGATTCCACAGACGATGGCGACAGCTTTGAGCTTGTCGCGAGGCATGGCTCGCGCACAGGCAAGAGCATATGGTCCGCCTCCTGATACGCCCTGTTATCCAAGTCAGATAATGTATGTCGGGATAGAATCAACGTGGTTGGCCTACCATCACTCCATACTCGTTGATTTTGAGGTGAGAAGCGAGATGTTCCAGGTCTTTCGGGTGATCTAGAAGCGTCCTTCCGGTCTGGAAGGTGCTTAGTCCCATGCCAGGGCGGTCTGTCGCGATGATGCGGGCGCCAGTCTCCACGGCTGCCTCGTGGAGATGACCGGCTTCAACGCGAGAGCCGGGAAGTCCATGACAGTAAAAGATGGGCTTGCCTGTCGATAGCCCGTACTGTGAGTAGCCGAGCTTACGACCATCTGGCAAGGTCAAGACCTCAGTTGTGTCTTTCTCTGGCACTAGCCATGGCTCTGAGGGCGCATCGGTGGGGCTATTGCGAAATAGCAAAGATTTTAGATATGATGTTGACATTGTGGAGGGCAAGTCTGTATGGCGTGCAGCGACAATGTAGGGACTTCAGTGCACCACTCAGCTGAACTTATATGTTTCCTTGAAGGATTCGTAGCGCTTATGCTTAATTCCGGCGTGAAGTGCAGGTACGCAGTACCTCGTGTGTCTACCTATTCCGGTTAGGCAAAAGGAGGCACGGTATGTCTTACAGACAACTCTTTGACAAGCCCGCGGGAATATTCGGAGCAGGAGGACACGTGAGACAGGATCGCATCTCCCAGAGGATGAAGATCTTCTTGATGACGGAGGGTGAGTCAATCAGCCTTGAATTTCTCAGAGGCGCATGACCGCAGCGGCTATTTTCTGACATCAAAACTCGCCGAACTTTCCGCAATTTCGCATTCCTGCAGACTGCCAAGACACCTCGTGCCGCAAGTTGTGGAAGACCTTCGTAGGCCAAAGTTCACCAGGTCGGAGATGCCGCGTCGAAATCTGCTACTCATTTGCTAGCAAGGCGCGGTCCGGCGACTTTGTGGCACAGATGTGGATGTCCTCTCATTGGCAAAGTTATTAAGTAAATGCCGAATGGAATGAGATACCTTTCGTTCTCGTCCAGTAGGTACATATCAAACATGGAAGTCGAAACTTGGCAACACTGAAAGTCGACCACTGTGGTGAAAGTCCACGTCTTTGAGGAATTATTCGCGTTGAGAGGCCAGACCCTAAACCGAGCTCGTCTTCCCATTTCAAAAGTATAAAATTCAAAGAGTGTTTATTGTCCCTAATGAAATGCAAGCAGGTCTGGTCTGACTACCTAAATGCCAGAGCTAGGTGCCGGTGAATCGACCCCACTGTGCCGAGCGGGACCCCATAATTACAGTGGACCGCTTTCCGGGCGTCGCTGGGGGCCGGAACGGGAGACCGCCTGTTTTTTCTGCTACTATTCCTGCGATTACAAACATTCATATGCTTTAATATCTTCGACTATTACTGGAATCCTTGATAATGATTGAGTACATAGAAACTACAGCGGCGCAGATAATTGAAAATTAGGAGGTCTTCGGATCGGAGAACCGACTGCCTCGACAACAATCCTACCACTGCGTGAACGTCGGTGGGAGGTGCCAAACACAAAACATACAACAGAACAGTCCATAGACACCTGGGGCTTGGTGTTTCATGGAGAAATCGACACTGCCAATCAAAGCACGAACAGAAATAGGCGGCGTTCCTGAGCGGATCGCGGCAGTTCCATAGGCCTAGTCAGGGCGTTGTGAGTCGAGATGATTCATCGCCGCTAAGCCGAAACAGAACATATTGGGGTGATACCTTTGCATTTACCTCTCAACAGACGACTTACATTTGTTCCGGAAACCAGCCTTCCAATAATGGATCCAATGAAATATTGCGCTCATGTTTTATATCATTTGTGGCAGTGTCAATGGTCATGTTGTATGCATAGCGGGCTTTCCGTTGAATTTGTCTGGTGGGGTCGATGGTGGTCAGAGGCCGACGAGCATCGATTGACCGCCACCGCTAGCTTGTAGCAAACCTCGCCCTCTGGGCTCCGCATATAAAATAGCAACCTCTTCCCCTGAGGAAACCAACACAACAAAGTCGAATCAGTCCTCCATCTCATCCTCGACTTTCGAAAATGCGACACTTTACGATTCCAGATCAGGCCACTGGCCTGCGAGAAGTGCCACGGTCCCAACTAGACCTCAGAACCGACCCAGATATCATGGCAGAACTCAATACCTTCCGCCCCATCACCTCCGAGAAGAATGTCTGGGCATTTTGGGACAAAGGCCTTGATGCCATGTACCCGAGCTACAGATGCACCGTTCTAAACTGGGTACGCAAACTTGGCCCCAGCTGGACTGTTCGACTTGTCGATCTCATCGATGGCTCCCCCAACAACGTCTACAACTTCATCGGCAAGGACTGGCTCCCCGATTGCCTTGTCAACATGACCATGGACGGATCTCACAAAGCCCAGCATGCGTCAGATCTCATTCGGCTCCCATTACTCTTCGAGCATGGCGGCGTATGGATGGATGTCGGCAACATGCTGCACACTCACCTCGACGATCTGTTCTGGGACGCTCTTTCCGACCCTGGCTCATCGTACGAGATTGGTCTCTGGATCATCACCGGTCAGATCAGGAAGAAATGGGGAAGCTTCGGCAACTTCATGCTTGCCGCTAGGAAGGGGTCCATCTTCATCAAAAACTGGCACAACGGCTTCAAGGAGCTTTGGAGAGATCGCACGAACGAACGCGGCTTCCACAAGCACCCACTAATCCAAGAAATCGGAATCGCCGACGGAATGGCCGATTGGAATTTCGAAGAGAAGGTCCTGCAGATGAGCGACTACGTTGCGCAGATGCTCATAGGGGACCGGACGAGGAATCTTCTTGATGTAGAGACTGGCTGGAATGGACGCGACTTCTACGAGAAGAAGGCGTTCATGGTAGAAGGGATCAACAATGGCATTCTTGGGGCCATGAAGACAGACTACGACGGCGCCAAGCAGATCGGGATCTTCACGACCAGGCTGGACGAACCGGACGAGGCAAGACGGAAAGCGGCCGAGGAATTTGTGATCGACATGCTTGAGAACAGCCACATGTACAAGGTGTATCATAACTCAGCAGGTGGACTACCTGCGCTGGGAGATCTGATCAAGAAGGAGGGTTTTCAGGATGCAGATCACAGACCAGGGACCTTTGGAGAGCTCTACAGATATGGAACGGTACATTGGCTGTCGACGAGGAGGGTTGACCGGCTGATACCTCCGCCAAGTGAGGATGAGCTGATTCGAGCTACCCCGACGACGCCTTCGGTGATAGATAGACGAAGTAGAATCGAATAGACACATACATATATTCTCCAAAATAGAATTGATTCAAGTCATGTTTACGTCCGTACCTCAGTGCCTACCTTGATGCTTCTTGTAATACTGTGTGGCCATTGGCTTGAACTACCTTTCTGGCATTGAGACCATATACATTGCATTGAGCCCACATACATTATCCATTTATGTCCAGTCGTAGTTATAAGAAGGCCGCGACTCTAATTTAATTTTCTCTTTTGACCGTCATCCACCAAGCCTTTTCAACTGACGTTCTCAACTCACTATGCCGTCATCCCAAAGAACGACGCTAATGGATTTACCCTTACTGATTAAGATAGTGCAGGAGACGAGGGCCATTGTCCATGGCACCTTAGTGAGCGAAACCGAAACTGCGCGGGACGAGTCTCTAGCCTCTTTGCAAAAGGAGAATCGAACGAGGCCCAACGACGATGTCGGATATCGCAGTCAACCAGAACCCACTGTGACAAAGGCACAACAGGCATCCCCGAAGTATATCACCTCAGTGGCACCCAGAAATCTCGATACTGATGATTTCGACCAAATTCAAAAGCAGCGTCCAGATGCTTCGACCTGGGAAATCAATTTCGAACTGAACTTGCGTCGCAGCCCGATCATCCATCTTCCGGTCGAGAGTTTACTTCTAATCATGGACAATGTAGAGCTAGCCGACCTCTTCATGCTACGCCAGGTATCGTTCACCTTCTGGCGTTTGTATATGAACAATCGGTTCCCTCAACCGGGCGCGCGCCTCGACAAGTCGAGGTTCCGAGGAGATGAGGAAACTGTCCGAAGATCGGCGGAAGTTTCGTTCTGCACACCTTGCCTACAACATCGGGCTATGGAGATTACCGAGTTACAGTTGTATCACCTAACCCTGGCACACATAATGTGGTGTTACTGCTGCGACAGGTACCATCCCAGACTGTGGTTTTCATCAGAAGAGCGAAGAAGAAACTCGGTGGGTCGCGAATGCATTATCTCACAAGGGTGGGTTCATCTCTGCGCCCATCACAAGGTATCTCTGAAGGACGTCGGCCGTTGGACTGGCTCGGTGGCGGAAGGAGGAGCTACGCCTCACCAGAACTTGACTTACGTGAGATGTCAAACGTGTAGCGACCTGGCCGTATCGACGGCTGCTACCGCCAACCCCGGATACATCAACCCTCCAACGGTTTCTCTGTGCCTTTGGCTTCAGAAAGAACCTAGTGTTGTGTTCAATTGGACTCTACCCGTATTCGTCGTCAGAAAGACTGACCGCGTGAACGACCAAACCATTACAACTACATTAGAGGCACTGAAAACACGACATGGTAAGATATTTTGCCCTCACGTCAATTCAAACCTTGAGCAGCTACTCAGACCATTTCATCCCGAGTATTGTTCTTGTCTAGGGCCTGATAGTCGAGTGGGTGGTGTTGTTCCATACAACCCTAAGGCGGGAAAATTGCCGGTGGCCGCTGCTTGCAAAGAAGGCAAAGACGTCGCCGGGGACTACAGGTTTCTTCCTCAAAAGAAGTCTCTGCGACATATAATATACTGTAAGGGATGCAGCACGCTATAGTCTTGGGACAGAAATAACGACCAGATCTCCCTGTCGAGAACGTCTGTCATGCTTGCACCTGCAAAACACGGTATGGAATGGGATCAATCCGGGATGGCGCTGCTCGATCCTGAATCCTTTGGGTTGGCGTCAGATTCGGAGACAAGGAATCTTATCTGGTGTGATGACAGAAACTGTGCCAATGGCCGAGGAGGATGCAGGGTCTTCAGCAGCAATCTGACAGGTTATGAATATCAAGAAAGCGCAGTACACGAGCCAGATGGTTCGGATTTCGCAAGGAGAAGCCCAATCATGGGCTGTGGCGAGGCACCCTACGCCGGGGGTCGCAATTGTTGTCATTTCTGAAATCGTCCAGTTGCAAGGCGATATCTCAGAGGGCGTCAGGGCGAGAATGAGAGAAGACGAAAATCGACCAACGGCTAGTGAAGAGACCCATTTCATGCGTCATTCGTTTCCAGAGGGTACCCGAAGAAGCCAGGGGCGCGCTATTTCGTGACAAGGAGATACATCACACCTCCGACTGATTTATCGTCTAGGGGCATGAAATGACGGCTAGGGAAGTGTGAAGACTTTGAGGCTTGCGGCGGATCTGATGCAAATTGTCTTCGCTGATGTAAATATTGTTTTCATCTCGAAGTCTAAACAAACAGCGCTCATGAAGAGTCGCTTAAGATGTAAATACAACCTATATTGAATGACCCTCCAGCCTTATGATTCTTTATAAGTCTAAGCAACTATGAGTTACGGTAGCCCTCTTATGACTTTAATATTCAACATATTTGCGAGGATGAAACACTCTGGTTTCTCAGATCTTACTCCTAGAAATTCGGACCATAAAGCGCCTCGTTGCATCAACGTATACGTACAGTACAAATATATGTGTAGCACTCTGAGGTCGCGGAATGCTCCTAATAAATTCTTAGGACAAGGACAAACCGCTAAGGCATATCTAACTAGACATTATTCACTGCAGTTGGTCATCATTAGAAAAACTGGTTTGCACGAGGGCCACTCACACGGGGCTCATCCAATTGGCTGGCTCGGATACCTTCTTTCTCATCTCATGCCTTCCTTCTGATGCCGAGGACACGCCGCCCACCAGACGTGAAATTAGACTCATCGGACTGGGAAGCCACGTTCCCGTCCCTCAGCGGACAAACTTCGTTGCCGAAATACTCTACACGCCCTCGCGCTGAATAACCAACCACCGAAGGAACCGAGATTGGGTGCGTGCGCCGCCCATATCGTCCAATGAACAGCTACCGACGTAGCCCTACTTTGTACTCTCATTAGCAGAATGTCGGATGAGAAAGGTTCCTGAAACGAGAGTTTCCAACTCTGTCTTTCCCGACTGAGAAGGAGGGGCGGGACGCGATTGACGGCGCGGGTTTGGCGCGGGCGGAGAGTGGGGGGAACCGGCCGTCGCTGCTCGGGGAGGCGAACAAGGTTACTGTTTTCGTCTCATCCGGCTCGGTCTTCGGTGCCCCACTGCTGGCCGGTGCCCGCTTACGATGGCGATGATTGCCGGCTGGTTTGACTTCATTGCTGGAAGATATAAGAGATGGATGTCTTCCCGATGCGAAGTCTGTATGAGCAGGATAACCTGCAGCAACCGACATCATTCACTGCATAAAACACTCAACTACATCGATAACTTTCGTAACGCAATCATGGCCATCACTCCAAACGAACTCCCGGGCCTCATTTCTCAGTTGTCCGCTCTCGTCAACTCAAATCGAGATGGTGCACCAACCCCGGAAATGGAGCTGATCGCGGAGAAGATTTTATACGCGACGCGGCCGTATGGTAACGATGCCATGAACCGCATCTACCCGTACGTCGAAATTGTGACCATCAGACTGTTCATGGATTGGGGCGTTTTTGAGAACATTCCTGATGAGGGGACTATTTCATACGCGCAGCTGGCCAAGAGGGTGGATGCCGATGAGTCGATTCTCAGTAAGCATGACATTCAAGCCCCCAAGCCGAGGGAGGTTCCATGAAACCTAAACATACCAGGACGTTATGCATGGATCCTTGTGGCGCGCAACATCCTCATCCAGACGGGCGAGGAGCTGCTGTCTCACTCAGAGGTATCAAAGAAGTACAGACCTGGCAATCTGGAAGTGAGACTGGCCACATTCTAGTATGTAATCCACGAAACTACTCATTCAAAATGCAGCTACTCACCTCACACAGCTACGATGAGATGTTCCTCACAGCGGTGAAGATGCCAGAGTACTTCCGCCACTACGGGCGTCGCGAGCCGACGCAGCAGAACCACACACCATACTCCTACGGCCATGGTGAGCCGGACAAGACGCTGTGGGAGATCTGCCACAAGGAGCCCGCGCGGTTGAAGCGCGTCATGGACGCCATGGACACGGTAACGCACGGCCCGATGATCGGAAAGGAGTACGATTTCAGCTGGCTCAAGGAGAAGATCGCGGACCCGGCGCAGAAGGACAGGATCCTGTTTGTGGACGTCGGCGCCGGGAAGGGGCATATTACGAAGACGATTCTGCAGGAGAACCCATTCATACCGCATGACCGCGTGGCATTGGAGGATCGGGACGAGGTTATGAAGCAGGTCGCGGCGAATCCTGACCCTGGGCTTGCGGGGGTGAAGTTGCAGAGTCATGATTTTCACAAGGAGCAGCCTATCAAGAGTAAGTTATCATCACCTGAAGAGGAGACGATCCGGTTTTGGCTAACGCGTCGCAGAGGCATTCATCTACTTCATCTGCCGCTGTCTTCACAACTACAGCGACGAGGTATCGGGTAAAATGTTAACACATCTCAGCCAGGCCATGGGATCGGACAGTAGGGTGCTGGTTGCGGAGATGGTCATGGATGACCCGCCGCAGCCGTTGCAGGCCATGTATGACTTCACCATGCTTGACATTGGCGGGAAGGAGAGGACGGCGAAGAATTGGGCTCAGATGGCGGCTGGTGCGGGGTTAAAGGTGAACAAGATATACGGTACGAGTAGAGAGATGAAGGTTGTAGAACTTGTCAAAGCTTGAGCTTTGCAGTGGTTAGAGACTGTCTTGTCACGAATGAGAATTTCAAACAATTGAACTTTCATCAGCATATTTGTAGGCTCGATTCATTTTCTTGTTGCCCCTCGTTTCTCTCACCTGAACTCAATACGAGTAGGGACCTAACTTCCTGATCATGGCCAATAACCTGTCCGTCGCAGCCTTCTTTCAGGAACATGTCGCCTAACCGTCCAAATAAGGTAGGTAACCTCCCAACAGACGCCATCATCGTATTCACATCCAACCTCCCAACCAAGCCTTGGCCCAAGCGACCAACCGAGATCTTGGCACATCGGTCTCCTTCCCGTCTGGTCCAAATCAGGATCGAGACCCGCCGGACTGCAACCCCGTATACGCAGGTTCCGCGCCCACGCACATTTGCCGAGATGTTACGATGCAATCGCATGATGCCTCTCTCAATGATCCGAAGAGGTGGAATTTTGCTATATAAGTTGGGGCAGCTCTCTCATTGCGTGAGGCAGGGAGGCATGAGAAGGGTTTTGAGCTCCAGGTCTCGCTCCCGACATCATGCCTTCATTCTTGACCTTAGCCGTTGCGGTGCTGCCTTTCCTGGGTAGCGCCAGTGCCCTCTCAAAACGTCAGAATGGGTCTTCCGTCACTGTGTCGAATCGCTACATTGTCGAATTTGCCAAGGTAAACCGTAGCTCCTCCTCGCCGGCGGATTTGAACGACCTCTCACCATACACACAGGGCCAAGCCTCTTTGCAAGGAGCAATCGCCTCTTTACCTGACGTCGAAGTAGTCAAGACATTTCAAAACGACATCTTCTCCGGCGCATACGTCAAGACCGAGACGCACGACGTAGCCAGCCTCCAAGCCCTTCCGGACGTCGTAAAGGTTTGGCATAACCATGTCGTCAAGCTTGACCCCGTCAAAGTCGCGCGGTCCTTTAGCGACGACGGGGCTTCGGCGAACTACTCCACGCACCACACGACCGGCGTGAACAGGCTGCATGAAGACGGAGTCTTTGGGGAGGGTGCGAAGGTTGGTGTTGTTGATAGCGGGATACAGTACTCTCATCCTGCGGTGAGTTCTTGATCGGCCCCTTGGATGTCGCGGTTCTGACATGTGTAGCTCGGCGGCGGATTCGGCGCAGGTTTCAAGGTTGCTGGAGGGTATGACTTTGTTGGTGACGGAAGTAGGTGATTCGTTACCCAGCCTCTGATTCTGGTGTTAATGGTTCCCAGACTGGCCTGATTCGGGCGAGAAGGAGCCCGACGAGGATCCGCTCGACATTCTCGGCCACGGAACCCACGTCGCGGGCATCGTGGCGGGGTCTTCTACCAAGTCAATATTACTTCTCTGAATAACTTCAAACCCCTGTACTGACATGACCAGCTTCGTCGGCGTCGCCCCAAGAGCCTCGCTCTACGCATACAAGGTCTTCACCTCAACAGGCGAAACAGACGAAGCCACACTCATCGAGGCGTTCCTGAAAGCCTACGATGACGGCGTGAGCACCCCTCCCTCGCCTCACCACATCTTCACAGATCTAACAACCATAAGATGGACATCATCACCGCCAGCATCGGCGGCCCCAACGGGTTCTCCGACAACGCCTGGGCCGAGGTAGCCTCCCGCATCGTCGACCAGGGCGTCCTCGTCACCATCGCCGCCGGAAACTCAGGCGACTCCGGGCCCTTCTACGGCTCCTCCGGCTCCTCGGGCAAGAACGTGCTCGCCGTCGCCTCCGTCGAGGGCGAGTCTGCGCCGATGCCCGCCTTCAAAGCCACCTTCGCTCTCAGGAACGAGACTTCCTCCAGTAGGATCGGGTACATCCCTTCCGTGCTGTACTTCCCCGAGTCCGTCGCCGGGTGGCCCATCGTGCCCCTCGGGCTTGATACAAATGCTACTGCCGAGGCGTGCGAGCCGTACCCGGAGGGCTCACATAACCTCACTGGGGTCGTTGCGCTCGTACGCCGCGGCGGGTGTGATGGAATGACGAAGCAGGCTAACCTCAACGCCCTAGGCGCGCAGTACATCCTCATCTACAACAACGAGAGCCCCCTCGTGCAGCTGTACACAGATGATTACCAGAGCGCGCTGGCCGTGATTGAGAGGCATTCGGGCGAGGCAATCGTCGAGGCTGTCAAGGCCGGTGCCAGCGTCACCGCCGACTTCTCCGCCGGGCCGGACGACGTGGTGGGATTGCCGCGCGACTTCGCCGGGCTGCCGTCGTCGTTCACATCTTGGGGCGGGCTGTACGACCTCGAGCTCAAGCCGGATATCGCTGCGCCCGGCGGGGAGATCTTCAGCGCGTATCCTACGGACGGGTTCTCGACGCTCAGCGGGACGAGTATGGCGTGTCCGTACGTGGCGGGCGTGGCGGCGTTGTATATCGGCGCACACGGCGGCCGGGCCGTTCACGGGCCGGGGTTTGCCAAGATGCTTGCGCGGCGGATCATTGCCAGCGGGAAGACGGTGAAGTGGTGGGACGGCGTTATTGATATGGCGGCCCCGCCTCCGCAGGTAGGCACGGGGCTGATTGACGCGTTCAAGGTCGTGAATGCCACAACGTCGCTGGAGTTTGAGAAGTTCGCCCTCAACGACACGGCGAACTTCGTCGCTTCTCACGAGGTTGTGGTGAGGAACGGCGGGAGTGAGGATGTAGCGTATACGTTCTCCGTGGAAGACGGGGCCGGGATGGAGATTCTGCTGCCGCTTGATACGTCAATTAGTAGCTCGCCACGGGTGAGGGCGCTGGAGGAGGTTGAGCCGAGGGAGATGCCCGTTGAGGTTGTTTTGCCTGAGGGGTTCACGCTCAAGGCTGGGGAGTCGAAGACGGTCAGGTATGTCTTCTGATGTTGACGAGGAGGAAGACGGGCTAACGAATGCAGTGTGACGTTCCAGGCACCCGACTTTGGGAACTCGGCAGGATTACCGCTGTACAGTGGGAAAGTCATCGTGAGTGGAAGCAACAATGAGTCCCTCGCCATACCGTACATGGGTAAGAGACTGCCGACGCGGGGTGTTCTGGGTTCAATCACACATCTAACCGCATAATAGGTCTCGCGGCAGATTTGAAGAAGGAGATGGACGACATGTACATGCACGGCTTCCCCAGAGCAACGACGACGTACAACTTTATCCCCATTGAAGAGAAGCCTTAGTGAGTTGCCAACTTGCCTTCTTGAGACGAAATTGGCAAGTCGCTAACACAGTTCACAGCTGGACGAATGAGATTTGGCAGGATGAGGATTGGCTTTGGCTGACCATTCAGATGAAGTGGGGGTCCAAGGAGCTCCGATGGGACGTAAGTTTCGCATCCCCATTCTGCTATTTGAAAGAGCACCTGGTCCTGACCACCCTTGCCAGATCTACGAGGCCGGATGGAACGAGAGCGACTGGAGCTACCCGCCGGCGGTCGGCGAGGGCGGTTACATTGGGTCGGTGGCGTACTACGACCGGTCCGACACCGAGGACTGGAGCCCGTTCTCGGACTCGAGCGGGCCGTTTGACGTGATCCCGTTCCCGCTGGAGAACGTGCACCGGAACGCGATCTACACGTCGTACCGGCATACGTTCTTCTGGTTCGGCGTGTTGGCGAACGGGTCGCAGATTGAGCCTGGGAATTACACGTGAGTTCTACGCTTCAGAGTATTTATGTAGTATGAGACGAGATGCTAACGAATGCGATTGCGACAGGATGCGATTCGCTGCCCTCAAGCCGTTTGGGGACCCGGCCAAGTCTGAGGATTGGAGCATCTGGAAGTCTCCTCAGGTTTCCATCCTGGGAAAGTTTGGGCCGAGTCCTTGGGGTTGACAAGGGTGATGGTATGGTTATGTGACGGATGTATACCATCAAGTCTGTCAGACAAAACACCAACCAACGATGACCATCATGTAAAAGAAACACATTGTGAAGCCGCGCGTTCGTCCTCCGAGTGAGGTCTGTCTGTCTTGTCAACAATCGTGTGCCCTGTCAACAATGTGAGCACGCGATTCGGTGAGGGCCGCTCGGATGGGCCCCTCGGCGGGAGCGGGCTCTTGTGGAGGCGCTACCGCCCGGAAAGGCAGGTGCTTATCGCTGGCAGCAGCAGTGTTCCCCGCCGAAGCCGGCGTCCCCGCGATAGCTGTGGGTCTCGATGCGGGGCCATGCGGGGCACTCACCGCGCTGTGTGGGGCCCTCCAATCAGCGTGGTATCGGCACTTCATTGACATGTTGCGCCCAATTGCCCAATCGCAGCGGGCGTTTCTCGCAAGGTTCTGTTGCTGGCCGTAATGGTAACAATATCTCGCTGAAATTACAGCAGAATTTGTTTTCCTGGAAAAATCCCCACGGCCTGATAAGAAGCGCGCAATCACATCACCACCCCCCGGGCATCACGTCGATTGGCCCGGACCAGTTCCCCAGTTATCGTCTTGTTTGTTACGTTTGTCAATTCTCGATTGAATCAGACGAACTCTCTCCAACACAAGCTCTGGCAAAATGTCGCACGGGAACCTGCAGCGGACCGACCAGCCTGTTGGATCCTTCCCTACCACCCTACTTACTCACTAGGTAGCCAATCTATGGATACCAAGGCGACCGTTTTCCTATCACGTTGTGGGCGCAATTGACACCCATGCCAATCACACGAACGATAACGGCCATGGGTGAACCAAGGTGACACCAGTCGATCACTGGGTAGCTTCCCTGATAAAGCTTGGCCGCGCCTGCTGCTGTTGCTGCCGCGACTCTTGCATTCCGCTCCAGCTTCCCAGCCCAGCTCTTCTTCCTCGGTCTCTGACGCAGGCGCACCTCTCCCCGCCGACAAGTTCACACCGCGGTCCAAGCCAGCCAGTCTCTCGAGAGCTCCATCGCCATGAAGTCGTTTGCGACCACCGCCGCCGTCGCGCAGCTGCTGCTCGGCCTCCTGCAGCCCGCCCTCGCGGCCCCGAGCACGTATGCTGGGCCCCCGAAGCTGGGCGCCGTCGCCTCCGAGACGGACATTTGCAGCGAGATCGGCACCAACCTGCTGAAGAAGGGCGGCAACGCCGCCGACGCCCTCGTCGGCACCGTCTTCTGCATCGGCACCGTCGGCATGTACCACAGCGGAATTGCTGGCGGCGGCTTCATGCTCGTGAGGGCTCCCAATGGGACCTACGAGTTCATCGACTTCCGCGAGACGGCCCCTGCCGCGGCCTTCGAAGACATGTACGCCAACAACACGGCGGCCAGCATGTACGGCGGCCTGGCAAGGTGAGTTACAACAACATCTTTCACAGCAAATGCGCCAATGCTAACAACACATAGTGGTGTCCCGGGTGAGCTCCGCGGCCTGGAGTATCTCCACAACAAGTACGGCCGCCTCCCCTGGGCCGACCTCGTCGCGCCCTCCATCAAGATCGCCCGCTTCGGCTTCCGCGTCAACGAGGACCTCGTCAAGTACATGAACGCCGTCACCCCCAACGGCAACTTCCTCACCGACGACCCCTCCTGGGCCATGGACTTCGCCCCGCACGGCCGCCGCGTCCGCCTCAACGAGACCATGACCCGCAAGCGCTACGCCGACACCCTCGAGGCCATCGCCACCGGCGGCGCCGACGCCTTCTACACCGGCGCCATCGCCAACGCCACCATCGCCGCCCTCCGCGCCGCCAACGGCACCATGACCCTCGACGACCTCGCAAACTACACCGTCGCCATCCGCGAGCCCGCGCACATCACCTACCGCGGCCACAAGCTCACCGCCTGCAACGCCCCCTCCGGCGGCATCGTCGCCCTCAGCGCGCTCAACACCGTCTCCGGCTACGAGGACTTCGGCGCCCCCGCGAGCCGCAACCTCTCCGTCCACCGCCTCGACGAGGCCATCCGCTTCGCCTACGGCCAGCGCTCCAAGCTCGGCGACCCGATCTTCGTCGACGGCATGTCCGACTACACGGCCGCCATGATCTCCCCCGAGACCGGCGCCGAGGTGCGCTCCAAGATCTCCGACTTCCGCACCCAGAACGTGTCCGCGTACAACCCCGAGGGCTTCGAGTCCCTCGAGACGCCCGGAACGTCCCACGTGGCCACCGCCGACGCCAGCGGCCTCGCCATCTCGCTCACGACGACCGTCAACCTCCTCTTCGGCTCGCAGCTCATGGTCCCCGAGACGGGCGTCATTATGAACAACGAGATGAACGACTTCAGCATCCCCGGCTCCAGCAACGCCTTCGGCTACGTCCCCAGCCCGGCCAACTACATCCGCCCCGGCAAGAGACCCTTGTCTTCTATTTCCCCCGTCATCGTCGAGAAGCCCGACGGCAAGCTGTACTTTGTGATTGGCGCGGCGGGCGGCAGTCGTATTATTACCGCCACCATCCAGAACCTGCACAACGTGTTGGACAGGAACTTGACGGCGCCCCAAGCGCTGGCGGAGCCCCGTCTGCACGACCAGCTTAGCCCCAACATTATTAACGTTGAGTACTCGTATGATAACAGTACTATTAGCTACCTGCAGTCGTTGGGCCACAACGTCACGTGGGTTGCGCCTGGTAGCTCATCCGCGCAGGGTGTGAGGTTGTTGGAGAACGGCACGTTTGAGGCTGCGGGTGAGCCGAGGCAGAAAAACTCCGGCGGTTATGCTGTGTAAACGAGTAAAATAGAGTTGTCGTGAGCGAGACGTAGAAAGACGTCTGGCAGTATTACCATAACACCCTAAAGTGCGCAGAGGAAGCGCTCAAAAGCTACATCGGTAGTAAGATGAATAAACATATTGTAATATCACCCAATACCGTGCCATACCTCCGGGGGCTGAGAGCCGAGAGATGCGGATCATCAGCATATCAATCTCATTGGTGATGCCGATAACCCATATCACCTTGCAGGCGGCTGTAGAAGAATCCGAGAATAGCAGGCTCGTAAGCAATGCAAGGTGAACTGGCCAATAGTCTTGGCGTTGTGCGGCCTCACTGACCTGCAATAATTTGCCTATGCGGTGTCTGCTTAAGTGCATTGGAGCAATCACATTTAAAAGCAGCTCTCAAATTCGGTTCTATGCATACATTGTCTCGGGGAAACTCCCTAAACGAGACTCCGATGAGTGGATGGGCAATCCACAACGTCAATCCCGAAATGTTACACAGCAGCATGTGTACCTCATGCACGAAGACCTGAAGCGTTTGGGCCGCGACACGTGTGTAACCTGTTCGGGGTTTCTTGATATCATCGAGACAATCATCTTCCCCTTTGCCTCTGGTGCCATTAAATTAGAGCTTCCGTTGTAGGTCTCGTTTCCAAGAATTACCACACATTTTGGTTGTGTCTTGTTTCCCCGGAAAACCTCCTTGGTTTGATTCTCAAAGCATCACTGCGCTGTCCAGAAATAAGTAGAGAAGACGCCATGGATGAAGCGCTAAACACGCCGGATACCTCTTCTTCGGGCCATGCCAATCTAGCGGCAAGCTATTCATGCGGGGAATCGAATTCTTCACGGATTGAAGACGACGTCCCGAGACAATTGTCTGAGTTGAAACGACTGAACACAATGCACTCTCAGATTATCAGCCTACTTTACAACAAGTTCAATATACCAGCTGACGTCTCGGAAGATGCATCGATGCTGATGGAAGACGTACTAGACGGGTGGAAACGCATGTGTTCGCGTCCCAAGTTATGCAAGGATTCTGCTGAAGGCCTCCTCCTCAAGATGTTACCCTGCGGAAAAGATTTCGCAGGATTCGATATCCCAGATATGGACTCTTCTGGGCAAGGCTTTATTGGGCAAGACTCTGTTCGGTCACACATGAACCAGCAAGAGATGCTTCAAGAAAGACTCGAAGCAGTCACCAAAGTGTTGAACACCTGGGTTGAGGAGATCAGTGATCTGCTGCCTTGTCGAAAACAGGTATTCTGGGATGAACCGACATGGAGACCCAAAATCTTTGCCAACGGGAAACCAATCAAGGCCCCAGCCGAATGCACATGGCCGAGCACATGGGACTTTCTATTGGAAAAGAAACGTCAACCCCAACATAATTGGGCTTTCTTTGCCGTGGTTCCGCCTGGAAATGACGAGGAGACCGCCGCATTTCGAACGCAGGATGCCTTTCTGTCAAGCAACGCTCCCGGTATTGAGGTAAGTCGTAGAACACTTGACTTCTTAACGCTGAAACAGAGCCCCCTAGCTCATGATTATCTTCCTTTTGTTCAGAGCTCGGCAAACGGGAACGAATTTTCTCACCCCCCTATACATGGTTTCATATGGTAAGCAACCGAGGCGGTGCTTTTTGGAAGTTTCTTGCTGAAGTGAAACTAGCATACTTCATGTCGAGCTTTTACGAAAAGTTCTCACCTTTGAAGATCTTGCAACAATCGTTTCTATGGAATCAGGAGACGGTAGGCTTACGATGGACGATCTATTGTTCTTTAAACGACATTTCGGTCCGTGGAGGAGATACCTGGTTTCATCCAGTATCCATGTTTCTGGCGTCGCCGTCACGTTCTTCCAATACTGCTACTTCATGAAGTCATTCAGGTTGACCGACCTGAATACGACCGAGAAGAGAAGCACATCGTCTAAGCAAGATTTCTTAGTGGGTGGTCTTCGGTTCGATCGGGAGGCTCTCAGTGCCGAAGACGCTTTGGGAAACCAAATTTCGTTACTTGAACACAGATACTCCACAAGTCTAACAGTGTCCCCGCATGGCCTTCCGATAGGGAACTTTCGATTATTCTCCATAAAGGATACTATCCAAGTTGAATCTTATGGATACGGCGATCCAATCTACCACCACCTTTGGGAAGAGTATGGTATTCATCCAGCAGGGCTGTTGACAGGCATCGCAGCCTTGCAAGTCCAGATATACTCGCTTATCACTGCATGGGCTACCGACTGGAACGAAACACTGAATGAAATGAGTATGGTCGTCTCAACCACGGTAAGTCTGTCCAGGAAAGTCTAGTAGATCATAATTAATGTTATGAACGTAGCCAAAATCAATCGAGGACGAGAAAGAGTTGGAAAAGCTGATGTACGACCCTGAACTACAGAAGACGAAGACATACTTCAAAGTTCTGCAGATTCTGCGAATATTTTCGAACATCATCGAAGCCGCTGAAATTGACCTTGATATACTCTCAGATCAATGTTCTAAGTTTTCATCTGCTTTGCCGCCACGGTCTTTCTTGAAAGAGAACCTTGTTCTAAATCATAATTGGGCCAAGGTCAAGTCATTTCACAAAGAAGTATCCAAGAAGCTTCTCTTCCGGACCTCTGCAATGACAAAAGAAATTGAGAGTCTCAGGGATGGTGTGAGTTCACCATGCTGGTGAGAGGAAAGTTAGCTCACGTACAACAGCTCTTCAACGCCCAGTCGATCAAAGAAGCTCAAAAAAGCAGAGAGCTGAACAAAATCATGATGGTGTTTACGGTTGTGACAATTTTGTTTCTCCCCCCAACGTTTGTGGCGGTAAGTTATTGCTACGTATCCAAACTTGATTTGCACTAAAGCTTAAATCTGTCGCTAGACTTTCTTTGGCCTCGAAATATTCCACGCCGCAAGCGATAATCAGACTAGGAAGATATTCTGGACCGTCTTCAGCGTCGTCACAGTGGCTACGTTTTTCACATCACTTGGTGCTATACTCGGACTCTTAAAACCGGCAGCTAGATGGACCGTATTCCTGGACCTACTTCCCGATATCCCCAGACGGTTCAAACATCTTCCAGCAGAGCAGGAAGATATCGAAAAGACAGGACATTCGTGAAGGTGGCTTTCAATACTTGCGGGAAGACAATGTGCAGGTGATCACACATTGCCACAAGACTCCCTCCTGGCGTAGGCTTTCCCTTCGCCTGCACTGGAAGTGTGGATACCGTCGCCACCGGTTTGATCATGCACCCGAACTACTTCCGAGTCTCTGGGTCGTTCAAATTGTTGCTCAGTTGGGCGGGGACGGCGGGTGACGCCGGGGTGTTCATGCGCCTGAGATGCTTTTGGGTCGCTGGCTCGTCGAGGCTGTCAACTTGGGCAGAGGCGGCGGACGATGTCAGGTTACCCGGTATTCAATCAAGATAACCCTGAATCATCGCACAGTTGGACAATGTGGGCTAATTAGCACCAACCGAGACTGACAAATATCATTCGGTCGGGAAAGACACAAACGGAATGAGCCGGAAAGGGCTCGACAATAGATTCGAAATTCTGAGAGAAGTTTAATCCGGGCACCTCCGATTCCAAAATCCCATCTTTCACCAACAAAGTGACCCCAAATACCCCGCATTCCCCAACTAACAAAGAGCCGACAATTCCCCGGCGACTGGCTACTCCACTCCCGAGCTGGTTCACAGTTAAATCCGGGGCAGTTGCGACCGCCGAGCTCCACATTACCTTGAATACTCACGACCAACATCAACCCCATCGGCAAAGTTACACATCGAATTGTCTGGTCCTCTTGAGAGCGGATATCATCATCAAAAACGAATACGACCAATGCATCTCCTGGCACGTTGCAGCACACCTTCCTGAGCTTCGCAAACGCGGTGCTCGAGCATGAACGAGACTGCCAGAGACGCCGCCCCGAAACCGACGGAAGCTTGCCAGGCCTGCAAGTATCGCCACCGCAAGTGCGACTGGGGAAGGAGCGGCTGCCAGCAGTGCAGGAACGCGGGCATCAATTGCGTGCGCCAGCCGACGCTCAAGTTCCGCTTCTACCCAAAACAGAACGCTCTCACCCATGCCCCTCCAGGACTATGGCGCCCGTGTCCGCTGCCAACGGCGCCGGCCGTGTTCTACGATGAGACCCCGGAGTTGCGAGCTTTGTACGAGGGGGAGAGCCCGCGCCTGTCTGAGGATGCTGAGGGGTCGTTGGGCCCGAACGTGTCGGCTGAGAGCGCCCCGGCGGGCAGCGTGACTAGCAGCCAGAACGCCTACCCGTGCCTGGATGACTCCACGTCGTTGGGACGCCTAATGAACGAGACCTCGCCCTCGACGGACTACTTGATGGAAGACGTACCGCCTTCCCGAGATAATCTTTCAGACGAGATCTCACCGCTGAGTCCTCGGGAGGCGCTCCTCGTGCGGAATTTCACCGATCATATGGCGCTGTGGACGGACGTTGCGGATCCGTCACGAACCTTTGAGACGGTCGTGTCCCAGATGGCGTTTACGGATCTCATTATACGATATTCTATATGCGCCTTCTCCGCGCGACATTTCAACCGGTGTCGAGACGAAGACGGCGACGGCCTCGCCTTGCACTATCAGAATCTATGCCTGAACCTACTCATACCGTCCATGTCTGGCGGACAGAAGATCACCGAGAGCGTGCTGACGGCCGTTGCCCTACTGAGACAGAACGAGGAAATGGACGGTAAGTGTCATGGCCTGCTCGCTACCTCCAAAGCTAATAACGAGCAGAGGACGATTATCGCTTCCACTTAGAAGGCACGTCTCGCATCCTGAATATGGTCCCGGAGTTTTCCACGTTGGGAGGGGTAGCCGAGGCCGCATGCTGGCTGTGCCTCCGAGAAGACATCTACGTGTCTCTGACGACGCAGATACCACTCAAGACGGGACTCGACTGCTTTCTCAACTCGGTTTCCATCTGCCGCAATGACGATTATTCCTGGGCAAGCAAGTCCATTCTCAACCTCGCGTTCCTCCTCAAGCGCGCCTTCTGCGAGCCGCGAGATCCCTCCGACGTGGCCCTCTCCGAGACCGAAATCGCCGACTGGAACACGTCCAAGCCGGCGTCCTACCGGCCCATCTACTTCCGCGAGCGGTCGCGAGAGGAAGGCCGTTGCTTTCCGGAGATCCTGACGCTGCTGCCGCACCACGCCGTCGGGTTGCAGTACTACCACATCGCCCAGATTGTCCTCAACGCGATCGGGTCGCGCAACGTCGTCCACACGCACGAGTACCTAGCCGAGAGCAGGGCGAGAGAGCGACGCATTCGGCATCACTTGTTCATGGTCCTGGGTCTGGCGACTTCGAACGAGAGGGCCGAGAACACGTGGTTCACGGCGCGACACTGCCTGGCTGTCTGGGGGGCATACCTGCACCATCCCGCCGACCAGAACGCCGCGCTCGAGTTTCTGGAGAAGTGGCGGCGGAGGTCCGGATGGAAGACTTCGGCGTTGATCGAATCGCTGCAGCGGCAGTGGAGGGAGAACATCGAGGACGACTGAAGCTGTGTGCGTGTGTTCAATGGTTTATGGCTTATGCATTCTGGCAGACTACCGATACCCCGAGAATACCCCGAGAAGAAGACATTGAGATCGTACGACACAAAGCGTGCTAAGGGAAAAATGAGCCTCGGACAAAGTGAGGCTGCTCCGAGCCAGCACCGGCACGACGTTGAGACCACAGAGGCCAAAAGCGGCATCGCGACCTGGGATGTGCCATGGACGACGCACTCTTGTCGTACCCCGTCCCCAGCATCATCTCCACACCACCCACACACACCAGCCCCAAATCCCCGACATGCGGCGACAATCTTAGCTCCACTGGCGTTTCCCGGACGGGGTGAATTCCCCCATCAGGATTTGACTTGGGGTGGGGAGACGCACCTTTCCAACCTTCTCCCCTGCCTGGTCCCTTTCGTCTGAAAGTCCGTGTAAAACCGTGGTGTTGGCCTTCAACTCAAATCTCAGCGGGGAGAATTCCCCCCTTTGTCGAAATCCTCTATGGAGGGGTCTCTCAGCATGTCACTGGCGACGATTGACGACGAGACGAAAGTTGGCTCTCGCGTCGTGAGAACGATATGAAAGGCGAAGACGCCGCGCTTCATTTCGAGCCTGGGGCCAAGTGCACAAACCCTTCAATTACAATTTTACAATGGCTCCCTCTACCGTCATCGACCATGCTGAGGCCAACGGCGTCGACATCGCCGCCAGGGCCGCTGTCAAGCAGGCAGAGCTGAATGGCACTGCTGAGCGCCCTCCGGTGGCCGACGACTACATGTACGACTTCAAGTACAACCACGCCCTGCCGACTACCGACGTTCTCGGTGTCCAGGTTCCACAGGACTGCGACGCGCAGGCCGAGGCGGAGGGTATCGTGAGACAGCTGTCCGATGCTCTGGGCGCTGGAAACGCAGAGGCGTTTGCAGACCTGTTCCTCGAGTATGGTATGCTTATCTCAAGACCTTCTGTGATCAAGGACAAATCTAACCCGCAACAGGCGTCTGGCGCGACAAGCTTTCCTTCACCTGGGACCAACGGACCTTCAACTTCCGCCCTGCCATTCTCAAGGCCGCTCGCGACCTCCTCCCCACCACCAAGGCTTCCAACTTTGCCTTCCTTGCGCCGGCTCCTGTAGTGGACCGCCCTTACGACGACTTTGCCCAGCTGCAGTTTGTCGTGTCATTCGAGACGGACATCGTCGGCGCCTCGGCCGTCATCAAGGCCGTCCTGACCAAGGACGGCTGGAAGATTTACACCATGCACACCGTCGCCGAACAGCTCAAGCAGTTCCCGGAGCGCGCCCCTGCCGACGGCCACATGACAGGCACCATCAGCTGGGAGGCACAGCGCGCAAAGGAAGTCGACGCGGCTGACCCCGAGATCCTCATCATCGGCGGCGGACAAAACGGCCTCGCCCTAGCCGCATGGTGCAAAGCCCTAGAGCTCAACTGCCTCGTCGTCGAGCGCAGCGAAGAGGTCGGCGACGTCTGGAAGAAGAGATACGAGTACCTCTCCCTCCACTTCCCCCACTGGGCCGACGACCTGCCCTTCTTCCGCTACCCCAAGCAATGGCCCACGTACACCCCGGCCCAGAAGCAGGGTTTCTACATGAGCTGGTACGCGTCCGCGCTGGAACTCAACATCTGGACAAAGTCGACCGTCATCGAGACGGAGCAGGACGACCAGGGCGCATGGACGGTGAAGATCAACAAGAACGGCACCGAGTCCCGCACCGTCCGCCCCAAGCACGTCGTCATGGCCACCTCCCTCTGCGGCGTCCCGTACACCCCCACCATCCCCGGCATGGAGCACTTCAAGGGCGGCGAGATCCGCCACTCCTCCGCACACGACAGCTCCGCCGCCTTCGCCGGCAAGAAGGTCTGCGTCGTCGGCACCTCCTCCTCAGGCTTCGACACCGCGTTCGACTGCTCCCGCCGCGGCATCGACGTCACCCTCCTCCAACGCTCGCCGACGTACGTCATGTCGCTGACGCACTCAGTCCCGCGCATCCTCGGCGGCTACGCCCCGGGCGCTGACGGCAACCGCGCCGACCCCGCCGAGCACGACCGCCTCTTCTTCTCCACGCCCGTCGGCCCCGGCGAGGAGCTCGGCCGCCGCACCGCCAAGGTGCTGGAGGACCTCGACCGCCCGCTGCTAGACGCGCTTAACGCCCGCGGGCTGCGCACCTGGCGCGGCCAGCGCGGCACGGGCAACGGCACCCTCGGCCAGACGCGCAACGGCGGGTTCTACTTCGACGCCGGCGCGTGCGAGCACATCATCAACGGCAAGATCAAGGTCGAGCCGGGGTACATTGAGCGGTTCACCGAGGACAAGGTTATCCTCAGTGGCGGCCGCGAGCGCGAGTTCGATCTGGTCGTGTTTGCGACGGGCTTCTCCAACTTGAATGATTCGATCCGGGACACTCTGGGCCCCAAGGTCGCGAACCAGGTCGGGCAGGTGTGGGGTGTCGACGAGGAGGGCGAGTACAGGGGCGCCTTCCGGGAGACGGGGGTGAAAAATCTCTGGATCATGGTGGGCTTCCTGCCCATGACGCGGTTCCAGTCGAGGATTTTGGCGCTGAGGTTGAAGGCGCTTACGGAGGGTATTTCGCCGCCTCCGTACAAGGCTTAGATGTGTATAGATGTGATCTTAGAGATGAAGCTTATGATTTGATTAACCTGTGTTGCAAGATGTTGTCCTGATCATATCCGCCCGGTGTATTCCCCTTCTGCCAAACAGAAGCGGCGCCTCACCAAGTTCACTACAAATCGTTTCACGTTGAAGTCAACCATCTATAATCCCAAGACAGCTTTGGCGTAGTCCGTGATTCACGCTCTGACACTCGACAGGGAAGCACATGATTCCTATCCAACTGTTCAACAGACACTGACCATGCGATCACCAATCACGCCTCGAACATAACAAGCACAAGCAAATCCAATCAAGCTCTCCAACGATAGTCTATTCCTCTCTATTTCTACTTAGACTCTACGGGACCATACCAATCAGCAAACCCAAGATCGAAGCCCCACAAAGGCGTGTTGATGCGCTTCGCCTTGCCCTTCGCCGCCAGCCCGTTGAGCAGCTCCAGCTCCTCCTTGGACAGCTCGACGACCTGCCTGTTGCTCGTGATGCGCGCCTCGCTCACGGACTTGGGCAGCGCGACGACGCCCTGGTTCACGTGATAGCTGATCAGCACGGTGGCGGCCGAGGTGTTGTGCTTGGCGGCGATCTGCTGGATTTCGGGGTCGGACATGATGGGGGCGCCTGGGTTACACGTAACGTCAGCATTATAGCTTTGGACCTGGGAAAGATGTTGTAACACACCGGTTGATCCGAGAGGCGAGTACGCCTCCAGCAGGATGCCGAGCTTCTCGCAGTATGCCCTGAGCTCGTGCTGTGGGAGGTACGGGTGCAGCTCGACCTGGTTGACGGCTGGCACGATCTTCCACGTCTTGCGCAGTTCTTCGAGGTAGGGGATGGACCAGTTGGCGACGCCGATGGCCTTGACCTTGCCGGAGGCGTAGAGCTCCTCCATCTGGCGCCAGGTCTCGCTCTGGTCCCAGGAGCGGTCTACCGAGCGAGTGCCGTCGGGGTTGACGGGGAGGAGGTCGCTTGTCTCGTTCTGGGGTCGGTCAGAGCATGAACATCGTGAGGTGTGTCAGGGTGGGAGGGCTACGTACGGCGACGAGACGGACGGGCCAGTGGATCAGCTGTTTGACGTTGTGTTAGCAAAGCCGACTGTGATTTTGGAGTCTGATGGAAGCCACGTAGAGATCGAGGTAATCGGTGCCAAGAGCATCAAGCGTCTTCTGCAGGCCCTCCTTCGCGTTCGTCTGGTGGGTGTTCCACAGCTTGCTGGTGATGAAGACATCCTCGCGCGGCACGCCGCTATCCTTGATGCCCTGGCCTACTTCGTTCTCGTTACCGTAGATGCTGTGGACGGGAGATCGTTAGCGGATGGATGGAGCTTCGAGTGGGAATTCTCGGATCTTACAGAGCGGCGTCGATATGGCGGTAGCCGTCCTTGAGGGCGTAGGCTACGGCCTTGCGCACCTCACCGGGCTCGGACTTCCATGTTCCTGTAGGTCGTGGAATGAGGACTTGGTGCATTCTTGCTGGAAGGGCGACTTGAGGGGCGACTTACCGAGGCCGACGGCGGGAATGGTGGCGCCGGTGTTGAGCTTGAACGAAGTTGACGACATGGTTAGGTTGTGCCAAAAGGGTCTTGGGAGACGGGTAGAGTGAAGTGAACGAGGTATGATTCCGGTCAAAAAGAATCGCGTCGGATCGTAAAGGGATGGGCCAGGGGGATACTACCAGACTATAACGCCGCAACGGAGAACCCGTAGTCGTCATACTCCGGCCGCGGGGTATCGTCGGTTTCTTCCCCTCGTTCTCCCCTCACTTCCCCCTCTTTGCGCAAAGATTTTTTTGCGGAATCATAATCAACTGGAGATGCCGAATAGCGACAGGTCGTGACCAATTTTGCGGCTGGTCTGACGCAGGAAGTCAGAGCGGGCAGAATTGCCGATCTCTCAGGGGTGGGTCAACACAACGCAAAAGGGAATTCGCTCCGCAAGAAGGAATTCCGCCCGCACTTAGACAGGAGTCGGAGCTAACGCCGACGACGATCTCAGACCCTTGGAACTAATACATATCTCGGATCGGCCATCTCAAAATGTCCCCCAGTAGTGACAACGTCAGAGAGCCATCTTGAGCTACATCGCGACAACTCTTTCTTCACACAGGCCAGACTTTTTGCCCTCCCCCTGTGCTCTTGATACACCATCACGATGGCCGTCCAAAACCGCCTCAAGCTCTGCCTCATCGGCCTCGGCCGTCTCGGTGCCCTTCGCGCCAAGATCCTCGCCTTCGAGCAGCCGCGCGTCGAGCTCGTGGCCGTGTGCGACACCAAGCCCGGCGCCGACAAATGGGCCGCCGCCAACCTCCCGCCTTCGGTTAAGTTCTTCGCTACGCCGGAAGAGTGCATGAAGAACAGCGGCGCGCAGGCCGTCTTGATCTCGACGGCGACGGCTACCCACGCGCCTTTGATTTGCCTTGCGTTCGACATGGGCCTGGTATGTTCCGCCAATGCGCTTACAGTGGCATTGGAGAGACTGCTGACGATGGCGATGTAGCATGTAATGTGCGAGAAGCCTATCTCTGTGGACATCATCACGACGAAGGACGTTGTTGCCAAGTCTGCGGCGAACCCCCACCTTAAGTTCTTGCTCCCCTTCTCACGGAGATGTATGTTTTCCCCGACGGGTCAAAGACCGTGACTCGGCTTACATATCTGGTAGATGATGAGTCTTACCGCGTCACCAAAAAGATGGCAGAGAACGGCCAATTGGGAGAGATACATGCCGTAGAAGCGTCTTGCCTCGACCCTCAGGATAAGAACGGTACGATTCCATCCTATTACTCCAGAAACATCAGACTCACCTCTCCATAGCCTTCTACGTCACCTTCTCCGAGCAGTCGGGTGGCATCTTCGTCGACGCAGGAATCCACCTTGTAAGTATCTCACTTCGCAAATCTCCCCCAAACCCACATACTAACTCGCTTCAGATCGATGCCGGCCGATACTTCCTCGACGTCGAAAAGAACATCCCCAACCCCGCCAAGCAAGTCAACCGCGTGGTCGCCTTCGGCCAGCAATCCGTCTACGGCGAGCTCGCGCGCTTCGGCGACGCCGACAACGCCTGGGGCCTCGTCGAGTTCGCCAACGGCAAGATCCTGCACACGCGCCTCAGCCGCACCATCACCAACGGCTTCGAGGCCGCCACGCGCGTCTGCGGAACCAAGGGCCACTCGGTCATTAACGGCAACTCGACCCTCAACCGCGTCGAGATCCGCGACGAGCACGGCGTGCGCACTGCGTCAACCCCCGACGCCTTCGCGCTGTACGACAAGACCTTCATCAACGACATTGCCGAGTTTGCTACTGCGGTGCTGGAGGACCGCCCGCTGTCGTGCTCGCCGGACGATGCGCTCGAGGCGGGCAAGATTGCGTGCGCGCTGCAGCATTCGTTCCGTCTTGGCGAGCCGGTGTACTTTGATGAGGCGGGGGAGCCGATTTTGAAGCCTCTTCCGTCGAAATAGATTGATATGAATAGAAAGTTACAATAGAGATGTTTGTTCTAAGATTGGTGCCATGATTGATCATTTGATCGGAGGTTTCTGACCCTGTCCTCTTCCCAAAGGTATCTTCAACCCCATCGTCGTCGTATATCTTGCTCATCTCCTCGACCGACCGGTAGTTGTCATGAGTAAAGACCTAATTCCTGCCGCCATATCCGAGGGCCCCGTTGAAGCTCTTAATGGGTTTTGTTAACTTTTGGAAGGCAAAATGATCACTTGACGTCTTAATGCAGAGCTTCTAACACAGTTAAGGTTGTGACAAGCTTTCTGACTGGCAACTACTTCTAAAGACAACAAGAGGCAAACTAGAACGTAAAGAAAACCTCTGATCTCCTTCTGAACTTCTATCTTACACCTTTATTTACTAAGATCTATGCACGGTTGCATAGGGTGCTTTCAGTCACGTATCCTGACATGCTACTCACGACTATAGCTGGTCGCGAGTTCGCGTCCGCCGTTGAAACATATGGGGTTTCAATCATCTAATGTACATTCTTTTGTTCTAGAATCCTAACAATCAATATGACTGTATGTATCAGGCTTCTGCGATGGCTCTGTATTGGATGAAATGACGTATATCTTTTGCCGAGGTTCTGGGTGATGTCTTCTCCGTCGTGGGGCCCGTCGCATATCCGAGCTGCGGCTCAAAGAGCGCACTTTCGCCCCGCATGTTGCTTATTGACTCATATGGACCTCAGGGGCGTATTGACCGCCGGTTTCGGGTGAGGGACTTGTTTCCACATCGTGATATTACGCGGCACGGTCTTTTTCGATTAGTATTCGGCCACATGAATGTAATCTCCTTCAGGAACTGTCATCCGAAGTGGTCTCCCCTGCCTAATCAACCACCAAACCTATACCATTACTGGACGATGTTGCCATGCAACCACCCATGGGGAACCTAGTGTCGTGATGGGGAAGACGAACTTCTCTGCCTTGAATTCGGTTAGTTTCGATTCTCTACGGGGTGTTTACCTCCGCAAGATAGCTGTCAGGAACCGGGGTCCAGGCGCCCGGGAACTGGGCTAGCGCGGCATCCATTGACCGAACGTGGGAATTCACCCCGTTTGTGAACACCAAGTCTCCAAGATGCCAAACCCCCAGATTTCCCCAACATTCGTCTGGATTTGCGGGGTCCCCGCTACACCACGGCATTGGCACACAGCGCAGAGTCCAGCCCCTGCCCGTTCCCATGTTCATGTTATCATTAGTTCGAGATAGAATGGCTCCGTAATTACATATAAAGCTCCGTGTCCACGCACGTCCCGTCAAAGGCTCTTCCTCGTTCACTGCAGAGTCATACGAACTCCTTTCTGGGTTTCGTAATCACTTCCTCTCCTTCTCAATATCACTCTCTCTCCTTTAAGCCAGTCGATATGGCGGACGTCAGTGACAAGTCCGCGGCCGAGGGACCCTCAGGCAACGGGTACGCTGAACACGATGACAACCCAGTCAAGGCAAAGGCAACGATCGACATTGACGCTCTTGCAGAGAGCATTCCATACGGGCCCAGTGGCGTGACGGGCATCTTATCTTCGGGGCCTTACATGCTGTCCGCAGCATTCCTGGCCTCGCTCGGCGGGTTCTCGTTCGGCTACGATCAGGGGGTCATGGGCATCATCAACGTCCTCCCGCAGTTCCACGCCGTCATTCCGGAAGCAGAGAACGAGTTCAACAAGGGATTCATGACGGGTATGCTCCTGCTGGGCGCTTTCATCGGCTGCTGGTTCTACCCGTACATCTCGGACCGCTGGTCTAGGAAAAAGGCGCTCCTTCTGAGTTCCATCATCTTCTGCATCGGCGGTGTCATCCAGACCGCGGCATACAACTACGCGACCGTTGTCGTCGGACGAACAATCGGAGGTATTGGGACCGGAACGCTTGCCCTCGGCGCCCCAATGGTGAGTTGTGCCCCAACTCGTTTGGTTAGGTGAGACTAATGTAGTTATTGCGATGCAGTACATCTCCGAAGTCTCCCCGCCTCATCTCCGTGGAACGCTCCTCGTCCTCGAGTCCGTCGCCATCGTCGGAGGCGTCACCATCGCGTACTGGATCACGTATGCTTGCAAGGACATCGCCGGCGAGGCCTCGTGGCGCGTGCCATTTGCTCTTCAGCTGCCCTCGGCCATGATACTCGGCGCCATGATCCAGCTCTTCCCCTACTCCCCCCGCTGGCTTGCGATGCAGGACAGGCATGAGGACTGCTTGAGTAGCTTGTGCAAGCTTCGGAAGCTCCCGGCGATAGACGAGCGCGTTCAGGCCGAGTATCAGGGCATTCTCGCCGAAGCCAAGTTTCAGGCCGTCATGCTGGAGCGCCGCCATCCCGGAGTCCGAGGGTTCAAGTTGGAAGTGGTGCAGTGGCTCGATCTCTTCACCGTCAAGAGCTGGAGACGAACAATAGTTGGTGCCGGTGTATCTTTCTTCCAGCAGTTCCAAGGTGTGAACGGCTTCATCTACTACGCACCAACCCTCTTCAGAAACATTGGCCAATCCGACGATATGTCGCTCATTCTCTCCGGCATCTTCAATGCGCTGCAGATCGTTGGTGTCTTCATCGCATTTATCCTCATCGACAGGGTCGGCCGCAGACCGCTCGCCATCTATGGCGGTATCGGTAATATGATCTGCTTCGTGGTCATCGCAGCCCTCGTTGGCACTTTCGACAGCAGGTGGGGCGAGAATACCTCCGCAGGCTGGGCGTGCGTGGCCATGGCCTTCCTCTTCATCATCATCTTTGGCGCCTCGTACTCGTCCCTCGGATGGGCTCTTCCTCCCGAGGTGTTTCCCAATGGCATGCGATCCAAGGGTGTGGCCTTTTCGGTGGCTGTCAATTGGCTTTCCAACTTCACGGTGTACTTATTAACTCCACCCTCGTCAGAATCTAGCTTGATGAAACTGACATTGGTTACAGGGGCGTCGTTACTCCGCCAATGATTGAGAGCATCGGGTTCGGCACTTACGTTTTCTTCGCCTGTTTCTGTGGCCTGGCTGCAATTTGGGCTTACTTTCTCGTCCCTGAGGTGAGTGTCCACACGGGGAAAGAAACGATGAGAAAGCTTTTGCTAACATAACGTTTTAGACTATGGGCAAGACCCTTGAGCAAATGGACGAAGCGTTCGGTGACCTAAATGGCCATGAGGAACAGGAGGTCATGAGAGAGATTTTGGGTAGTCAAGCTGTTACAAGCAAGCAGGCGGCTGTTTAAACCCCCGAAAATAGTGTATGATTTATCATTGGCCCAGGAATGAGAATTAGATGGCAGATAGGCTCATCAAATCACAGTCGATTTGGAAATGAGAGTAGATACCAACGTACTTGACTGAGAATTGTACGAAACACATTCCGTTTAATTAAATTACGCCCCCGTTCTATTGAATGCCGCTCCTATTCGACAACAACTCAAACTGAATAGATCTTGGAATCTTATCTGCCACAACGATCTCCCCACATTCCCGGGCCTCTTTAGGGAAACATGTTCAGCGACGATTCACGCCTGGCAAATTAAGAGAAATCCAGCTTCATTTAGCACGAGGGTGTTATCGTTTTGGAACCTGAATCTCACACCAGTCCAGTGTTTCATGAGACATCAGAAGAGCATTCGACCTAATGGCTTGTTCAAGAGAATCTTGTGAGCTTGTACGCGTTGTTCGGCATCTTGACAACCAATTCATGCTCTCCTATCATCTAATTCTTTTAATTCGATATATTCAAATTTGATAAAGTCCCGAACAATACCAGAATATACGCTCGCATGCGAGAAAATGCCCCTCTACGTCGCTGAATACCCTCCATCAACAAATACAGTCTGCCCAGTGACCGCCGCGCTAGCGTCGCTCGCCAACCAGACTGCAACCCCCGCAAAGTCCTCCACAATCCCATTCCGCCCGATCATCGTCCTCGATGCATGCTTGTCCGCCTTCTCCAGATCAGCGAGAACCTCCGCCGTCATCGGTGTCTCAACGACCCCCGGGGCGATAGCATTACAGAGAACGCCCTTCTGAGACCATGCCTCCGCTTGCGACCTTGTGAGGGCAGCCAGTCCGCCCTTCGCGGCGCCGTACGCCCCGCTGTTCCCAAAAGCACGAAAAGCCTGCTGGCTCACGACGTTGATAATACGCCCCCTTCCCCGCTCCGCCATGCCAGGCCCAAATGCCTGTCCCAGCGCGAACGGTGCTGTCAGGTTCGCGGCAATAGTGAAGTCCCATTCTCCCTGGGTGATGTGCGACAGCGGAGGTCGGTGGGAGACGCCGGCCGCATTCACCAGTATGTCTGGCACGCCATGCGCCGACTTGATCCGTGAGATGGCGTGATTCAGGTCCGCTAGGTGAGCAAGATCCGCTGATATTGATGTCGTGGGAACACCAAGCTGCTTGAGTTGTTCGACAGTCGCGGCGAGAGGGGGTTCTCGGCGGGCTACGAGTATGATCTTTGCGCCTGACTGGCCCAGTGCGAGGGCGATTTCTTTGCCGATACCTGAGCTCCCGCCTGTTACAACTGCGGTCCTGCCGGCGAGACTGAATAGGCGGGTAAGATATGCGGGCAATTTCTGTACGTTCTTGGCCATTTTCAGTCGCTTCTTTGACACCTTCTTCCGAATCTGTCGAACGAAATGCTGCAGTATGGTTTTGAGGTGGAAATTCGAGTGAGGAGGGGTTCAAATGGCGAGGCGTTGAGAAGTGGTCACAACAGCCGTTGTCGGCAGGAAGGCCGTCGGGAATTGGCGGTTCGAGCCGGGCGATGTCGCATGCAGCTACCGGCGGCGCGTGAACCTAACGGCCTATTGGGGCGGCCTAGTCATAGAATCTGGACTTTGCAGCCAAGCTTCACGTGGCGTTGGACCAGTCGTTGTATCGCGAATGTCGCATTAGGCGACTGAATGTCATCGAAAGTTGGGGTAGAGGGGGTTGGCACGCATGGCTTACAGCTAGCCCAAAATGAGGGGGTCGGCAGAAACCAACTTGGCTTCAACGCCCTGGCAGCAAATGCTACCCATGGTCTAGATAGTCCTGCGGGTAGCTTTGCAGATCGTATATTTATCATGATATCAATGATGAATTATGACAAAAACAAGCTGATAGTCAAGTCCTCGTGGTCTGTTGCTGGATTCGGAGGAACCCGCGATGGATGCCGTTAGTGGCGACTGACGAACCGTTTCCCATTAGCGCCATGCTTAATGCACGCGATAGAATTGGGCGGCATGCAGAATGCTGCCGGCGTCAGGCGAGGTTTGCAAGCGCTCAGGTAGAAATGCGGGGGAGGTCGGAGAGAGTCGCTCGACACCACATATCTTTATGCGGTGGTTGATACGATCTGGGCTCATGTTTGCTGGCTGAGCAATTCCTCCGACGCTTTTGAATCAAGCCTTACGAGAATGTCGAGGAGTGAGGAAAGCAAAGAGCTGGCTCGGCCTCGAACAACATCATTTTCGAAGTTTTGCGAAAGCTCCAGCAGAATGCTTCCCACGACGCGCATCAGTTCAATCTTGAAGGATTATGTTAGCTTATCATACGCCTGAGGTTTACGCTACAAGGCACTCACACCAGGCTCTCCATTGGTTTGAATGTACTGAAAAGGAACACTCGTCAAACTATGCACGACGTCCCTGGCAATATTGATCTGCTCCATAGCCAGTGTTAACGGGTCATCATGAAGTCCAATGAGACTCATTAGTCCGTGCTCGATGCATTGCCGAAGTACCATGATCCTAGCGCCATGAAACATGGCAACAAGCCGAGACTTCTGCGTCCAGAAACAAGATCGTTGGAAAGCAACATCATACTGGGCGTCCAGATCGACCGTGTCAGGTGAGTTAAGCCAAGGAGGCAAGTCGTCTAAGAGACTCATGACTTCGATGTACATGTTGGTTATTGCTTCCTTCTCAGTGGCTGACGTCGTTTCTGTTGTCGAGCTGTTGAGATTGGTGTTTTGTCTCTTCGATCTGATTGCCAGAAGTAGACGACCGGCTGATGCCCAGCAGTGTTGAATCAAGTGGAAGCCCGCCATAAGGGTGTCCTCAAACGAATCCGGCACATTCCTCATGCTCGGATCGAGCAGAGGAACCCTCGCCGGTTCGCTTTCCTGGATGGTCATGGTTGAGTCGAACAAGGGCTCATGCAAGGTGACGTGCCGATTTGCCAGAGAAATGGCAGCTTTGTCGCAAACATAGAGCATCCAGAAATTGTTTCTTAGAAGCGTGGATTCCAAAGGGTCGAACTTTGACAGAACATGCTCGTCGTGAAGTCGAAGATGTTGAGCCAGCAGACCGCCTTGGCTTAGAACATGCCATGCCAAGGGCGTCTTGCCTGCTGAATGTTGGAGTGCTGCCGACTGGAAAAGGCGAATAGCCAAAGAGCTCGAATCGGGATACTGTGTATCGTAATCTTCATATACCTTAATCATCCTCCTTGATGCCTGTAGAAAAGGTGTCGCAACCAGATCGCGGTATGCCAAGATTGAGTCTGGATAGATAGAAGCAACGGCGGCGCACAATGCAGTAAGTAGAGTGAATGGTCTCATGGCAGCAACTCTTTCTTTGTCGGCACCCTCATCGAATACAATGTCATCAACATATGACGCGGATCCAGGAACCGGGAAGTAAGCAGCAGCCATGGCTCGAAGAGTTGGAACATGGCAAATTGGGCACACTGGGAACATGTGCAGTACATAAAGAGAGATGCACTCGTCGACGACTTGCCTTATAGTTGTCAATGGCAGTAATTCAAATATTGCTGAGAAAAGCTCGCGTCGTATTTTTGAAGGCGGAGTTGCTGAGTCTATCAATGAGTAGACAGAAGTAGCTGTACCGGCAGGCTCGCAATGAGTTATTGACGTAACTTGAGGTGTGCCATTGTCACCGGTTCTTGTCTGCGGTGAACGCGAGGTCTTCTGCCTGGTAGGCGGCGGTTCTTGGGCATTTGCACGAGGCGTCTTCGGGCCTCTCTTTCGAGGGATCACCTTGAAGGTGCAGTCTAAATTTGATATACTGCAGTTTGCGCATGGCTGAGTTGCATCGCACTATCGCATGTCAGGAATAAGCAACGATCGGGTCTCAACTGAGGCGTGCTCAAGTCTATCAAGCGGGCGATTGAAACAAACTTACTTTCACCTTCCGTTGCCGACATGCATCACACGCTCTTTTGGACAGTGTAGAACTCCGTACGGGCATTGCGACGCTGGTGATGGATGCGACTAGGTGCAGCAATTTCGCCGCGGAGAAATTCAAAGCGGGGGTATTCGGAGTTGAAGGTCGGAGAATATGTCACCACAACGGGCGGGATTTGTTCATACGAGCTACGGTCTAAGTGCATTTACGAACTTTATGCAACTAACACCACCATCGCGGGATGTCGACTGTTATGAAAATAACTCAGAGTCCGCGTCACTTTTTAAGGGGTTCATGTGAAAAGTAAGGAATTGCTTGGAATTCCTCGATCAAAGACCTTGCCACCTAAAGTCTTCCTCAAGTTCAATTTCAGCGCTCAGCGCTTCGTCTTCTGGGTCGGCACTCTTGGAGATGATGACGCGAAATGTGCCCTTCTCGGCCAACCACTGTTCCAACTCTTCGTTCCAATATGACAACGCATACTTGTCAAGAGTGACCTTGGCAGTGACCGTGTCTCCTTTCGCAACCCAGACTTTAGTAAAGCCCTTCAACTCTTTCCGAGGACGGTCAAACGTCGTCTCGATGTCTTGAACGTATACTTGAATGGTCTCTGAACCATCTCGAAGTCCAGTGTTGCGCACGTCGACGGTAACCTCAAATGATATCGCACTACCGTTATCGAAGCGAACCTTCTTCGGCACCTGCAGATTGGAATATTCGAAAGTTGTGTACGACAGGCCATAACCGAAGTAAAACAGCGGGCGCGTCTTGACCTTATCATAGTATCGGTAACCGATGAACACGCCCTCGCCATACATGATCTCCCTCTGGCCTTTTCCAAAGGTCAAGAAAGCTGGCGTATCCTCAATACGCTTTGGAAAGGTCACTGACAGACGGCCGCTGGGGTTGACCTTACCAAACAGAACGTCGGCCATGGCATTTCCTGTCTCCTGACCACCGAACCAGGCGTGTACAACAGTTGGAGCTTTCTCGATCCATGGCATAGCTATAGGACATCCGGATTGCGTTACAACAACCTGTAAATATCACATTAGGGATCGATTCCACAGTTGCGGAGATTAACACACTTACAGTGCTGGGGTTTGCCGCAACAACCCGCTCAATCAACTCATCGATCCCCGGCGGCAAGTCAAGAGACTTCCGATCAACGGCCTCACTCTCATAGTCCGCGTTTAGTCCAGCTATCACGATGGGTATGTCGACGTACTTTGCCAGTCTCACAGCTTCATCCAAAGCCTGCTCCTTGTCAATCTTCTCACAGCAGCCGATCCTCAATCCACCTGCACTGAGAGCACCAACCCCGGGAATTGCGGCTTCGTTTCGAAGCACTACGCAGACTTCATAAGCCTTTCCGGCCTCAACTTCAACGTCCGCAGTCAGTTCCATGCTTGCTTGTTTGAACATAGGTGTATGCATCGTCTTCTTGGGTTGGCTGGTGAAAAGATCGATGACCTGTGTTCCGTCGACATACATTCTTCCCTTTCCGATAACGCAAAGTCCGAGTTGGATTGTTGTCGTCTTTGCGGCAGTCAAGCAAGTCTTCACACGCAGCCAGTACGCGCTGGGGACGCCCTTTGGAAGACTGTCGGCGAAGTACATCTGCGCCTGCATCGTCGTTGTAGTGTAGAGAGGCATTGCATCTGGGCTTTCTTCAAAGTTCTCTTCAAACCAATCAAGGATGTAACCAGGCTGATTTGTACCAGGAACAGTCACATTGGACGACAGAAGAGGTGTGAAGAGATGGCCTACGATCGATTAGCATAAGCATGATAGCTCAAGCTAGCATCACTTACCACAGCATCCTATAGCTGTCTTCACTCTTCCCTCCCCTACGATGTCAACAATAGCATCCAACGGTGTACTGACATAGTACGGTACTAAGTCCGCCGATCCACCACCACTTACGGCGGGCAACCGAACAGCAGGTCCGATTAGACCAAAGGTCTGCTCGGAAGACGGATTGAGGGGCAGCACGGACCGTTCGTTCTTCAACAGAACTATTGAGTCGCACGCCACCTTCCTGCACACCCGCCGTTTCTCTTCAGTGTCACCTTGTGTACGCTCGTCGCGCCGATGCTTCATTGCTGGCTGAACCTTGTTGATCAGATTCAACAAACTTCGGACCCGCTCATCAATGGTTGCCTCCTTGACCTTGCGGCACAAAACGGCCCACATGAGCAATTCGCCCCTCCACCTTCCTGGCCCGGGCATCTCAAGATCAAGCCCGGCATTCACAGCCTCAGAGGTGCTGTACGTCCCGAACCAGTCACTCATGATCAGTCCGTCCCATCCCCACTCCTTGCGGAGGATGTCCCCCAAGAGCCATGGATCCTCGCTCGCATGCGTACCATTAATCCTGTGGTACGCCGTCATGAAGCACCACGGGTTTGCGTTCTTAACGGCAATCTGGAAAGGGAGGAGATGCATCTCACGCAGAGTTCGCTCCGAAACTCTGATTGAGTCTTCAATAGACATAGTAGACTGGTCATGGGCGGCATAGTGCTTGATGCTAACCCCCACCCCGTTTGTCTGCACGCCCTTGATGTATGCAGACGCCAAAGTGCCGCTCAGGACTGGGTCCTCAGCGAAAGCTTCGAAGCCACGACCGATGAGCGGAGACCTTTGTAGACAGACAGTAGGGGCGAGGATAACATGACAGCCCTTCTCTTTGGCTTCAGCTGCAAGCATCTCGCCCACAGAATGCATCAGTTCGGTGTCAAAAGTAGCGCCCATAGCCGTGGCTGAAGGCAACAGACACCCCGGAGGCTTGATAGGTCAGCGACGACGAAAGCTTCAGGTAGAATCCCACGTACTCCATTGAAGAAAGCCGTTCCTCGAACGCCATGTGGACCGTCGGAGGTCTAAAAAGGTCAGTAGTGCCCACATATTACTGGTGGCGCCATACTGTGATACTTGGAATTTTGAGGCGGTCAATCGCATGTGTCATCCAGGTGTCTTTGCCCGCGAGAAGTTTAATTTTCTCCTCGAGAGTAAGATCCATAATAGTACGTGGCACGTTGATGAGAGCTTCCGACATACTGACTGACGGTCGAGCGGTAAGTTCGGTTAAGACCGATGAAGCAGCTCTTGCAGCAAACGGTTCAACATTTCCAAAATTCTGTGGTAATATACTCAGACTATATACTTGTAGTCCTCTCATTGTCCTTCATCGCATTTTCCCCGTGGAGAAATTGGTGTGTGCGTCTAGAGCCTCCACAATTTCTCCGCGGCGGTTTGCCACGACAATCACAAGTTTGACAAAGATCACCCATGAAGTCAGGATTGAGCCGCTCATACATCATTCATTTGGCAATCTTTGGCTTTTTACACAATATGAAATGTCAAATAACCCAATGTCCCGCACTGAATCTAAACTCCTCCGCAAGATGACTGACGTCCGTCGATCTGTTCCTTTCCCTTGATCAAACCTAGGGAATGCACCGGAGCGCCGCAAACTGGCTCTTCGGGGTGATCCACCAGACCCAAGAAAAGCCCCAGACGAATCCGATGGTCTTTCCAATTTTCCCGCTCAGCGCGTGGTATACCCTTGGGCAATACGTTTTGAGATAGTGCAGGAACAACGTCTCGAAGGCGATGATAACGAAGTTTGCCACCCACGCGAAGACCTCCCACCAAAAGCCGCACGTAATACCGGCCAGGTAATCCGTGTAAGCGTGGAAGAAACCGCTGATGGTAAAAACAAGGCAGTTCAGCAGCCAGCGCTTCATGCCCATGAAGGGACCCCTGCCGAGCCCGACGGCCTGCATCATCATCTCTCCGGTGCCGCAGACAGTTCGGTAAATGAGGCGGTCAAAGTACTTGCTCCAAAACCGGCGGATGTTCCATGCTTGGCGGATGTCTCCGAACATAGGGGGCCATTCCTCGGGTTCGTCGATTCCAAGGCCGACAAAGAATAAAGCGCACAACAAGTGAGCTCGGTTGTACCAGTTGTAGGCTGCCCACATAGATTCGAAGGCGAAGTAGACACGAACCCAAAACTCGCGGGGTTCGATATGGTCCCCCCTAAGGAAGCGACGTATTATTGCCGACTTGTGGTCCTCTATGTCCGTCCAGACGAAGCCGAGATATCTGTCGATGACGATGTCCTTGGCGTTGTCTACGATGATGATGAGGAGTATTCGACATACCATTTCCAGCATCCACCGAAGACGATGATTTCTCCATATCTTCAAGACGTGAGTGCTGAATCTCTTCCAAGGCTCTACGGCGACTTTCTTGTTCGTTGTATCGGTGACTGGGGCAACCTCGTTGTCTTTTCTGTCGTTCTCGGTGGTGGCCTTCTGGGCTTTTCTTTCGGCCAGTTCCTTTCTCTTCTCGATTACAGCCGATGGGACCTGTCTCTCTTTGTCTTGGTCTTTTATGAGATGGTAAACAGGAGCTTGCCGAGCGGTATTGATAAAACGTCCGTTCCATGCAATCTTATAAGTGGCGCGGGCACGCTGAGGCCATGGGAGTCTCTTCTGCTCCTCAGTGAGAACGAATCCTTCGCGAAGAACCATGACTACCGCGCCCATGCATTGGATGATGATGCCCTTGAGTAAAGTGTCCTTCACGGCATAGTTCATGTTGATTCCGCTGACGTATCGCAAGATCTCGATGCCGGTGGCGCAGAAGGCGAGCACAGAGGGTAAGCGGTACTTCTCCTTGCAATTGACGGCTGCGACACCGCACGTCAAACCAACGAGGTAGACTAATGCTGGCCAAACCCAAGCTTGCCAGCCTGTGTAATTTGTCGCGTTAGGCAGCCTATATGACCTTTGTGACATATTTGCGGCATATTGTTCCGTTAACATCCGTTCCAATTCATCGTGGGTGTAGTTGGAGGCTTTCGAAGTGATATTCTTGGCAATCGAAGTAATATTCTCGACGATGGACTCCATGCCGCCGGTATGGTTAAGGGCTGTCGAAGTCACATTCTCGACAACGGACTCCATGTCGTCAGTTGATTTTCTTCGACTCGAACGTCTGTGTTAGTGCATAGATCCAACTGAAAGACTATAATTGGTAGTTTGCTTCCCACGCGCCTGACCCGGCGAACGAAAGTCGAAAAAGCAAACTTCTTGGGACGCAGGTAGCAAAGCTCGAGTGTTGTGTGCAGCGAGTCGACTTGGACTCTTATAATAGTCCATCTCCGTTCAGTTCAGCCATCACGGTGCCTTGTCTATAAAATTGAACTTTGCATTCATGTAGATACACCCCCGTCCAGCGGTTCCCTAACGCCCCCTGGCCCGCGAGAGTTTGACCCAAAGACCATGTCCTCAAGCCCATGCCTGACTACTCCCCAACACGACACAGTCTTCCATTCTCATGAGGCAATCCATCGGCAGTCTCAATTGTCCAAAACTCGCTGCCCACTGCAGTTGCAGCATAAAACACATCTTCAGGGTCCCATTTCTTTTTCAGCTCAAGCAAGCGAGGGTATTTCTCGTCTCCGTAGAAAGATTGCTGAAAATTTGGCTCCATGCGATCGGACTCCGCCAGGTAAGAGCCAGCACCTGGAGAGACGTCTCTCCAACGCTGCATATCTCCGAAGGTAAACCCATTTCTTGCTTCCAGGATTTGGTCGGCAGTGGCATTCACAGACCACCGCACTGACTGGAGAGCGAATAATATGTTTTCCCGCCAGGCAGGGTTTACCGCGTTGTCTGGATTATCCGGACTCGTAGCTTTAATGTTAAATCCCACGAAGACGTGGTTTGTTTCCAGAGACGTGCGTATGGCGTCGAAGGTCGCTTGTCTCAAATCTTCTGACTCGAAATTCTTCCTTGGGAAAAGACGAGAGCCGCTCTGGACATTAACCTTCTCGACGACTTCTAGCGGGAAGAAGTCCTTCCAAGCAGGGTAGAAAGAGGCGTATTCGGTAATGTTAGGATCAAAGTCAATCCCCAGTTCCCGAAGCTCGGTGAACCACGGGTTCAGCAAAGACTCCACAACCTTTGCGGTCTTATTGGGGGCGAAGAAGGGTGTCATTTGGAACAAGAAATTCCCAGGACTGGGGTTATTCGGAAGCATGATGAAATAAGAGTATGTTCCGTTGTCGGCATTGTCGATGAAATAGTCGAAATAGCTTCGCACGCCGGACCAGAAGGTATCATTCGAAAGACCATCTGCCGTTGAAAACTTGAATCCTGCTGCTGTCGTCGGAACATCGGGAAACGCCTTGACCGTGACGGACGTGGCGATTCCAAAGGTTGAGCCACCACCTCCACGGAGTGCCCAAAACAAGTCCGAATTTTGCGTATGATCTGCGGTAATAAATCTGCCATCGGCAGTGACGACCTCAAAGGCAAGCGCTTGGTCTGCACCGGTGCCGTAGATGGAGCTTAGGGGAGAATGACCACCCCCCTGGATGTACCCTCCCATCACGCCAACAGTCTGCAATAAAGGCGTTAGCGTCTAAGCTTCAAAGTTCTTGATCGCAACGTAGAAACTTACCTGCCCTTCTCCTCCCACGACCACCTTTCCGTGCTCGTGAGCGATCCGATAGATCTCAAAGGCTTGCACGCCTGTGCCGCACTTGAACGCCGGACCGGAGTACCCCTCCACCTCATCAACTATCTCTGGAATGTACTCCACGTCTTTCAGGTAATGCGTCCAGATGCTCAAAGACTGGCCACCGCCCGACTTTCCTGAGAAATCATGTCCCGTGTTCTTTACCACGAGTCGAATACCCGTCTCTTTGGCGAACTTTACTCCCTCCTGAATGTGCTCGGGCGTGGACGCATTGATAACATACCAAGGGAAGCCGCCCATTGTGCAGTTTCCAGAGTCATAGATTTTCGGGGGCAGGCACGTCAGACCTTGGTAAACGGGCGAGAACATCTCGATGGGGTCATCAAGGTGGGTGTACGAATTGGTCCAGTTTGCAGACATGGTCGCACACCGAGCCGCATCGTACTCCAATCCGGGATAACATGCTGCAGCTTGGGGGCGGGGTTTGAGCAGGCGATTATCCACCCGGCCATTCAATTCTGCCCATGCCTCATCAGAGGGCCAGGCGTTGTCGCCAGGGTAGACTTTGCAGCGCCCCTCAGCGGAAGCGATCCCTGCAAATCCCAGAAGGAAGAGAGCTGGCAGTTTTATCGTCCTTGTCGTCATGATTGATGTCTCTGCGATGCTGAGAAAAAGCTTGAGTATAGTTCTAGGGATAGCTGCGGCTATTTATTGACAATAATTCCCGCCGTGCTTTCATCTTTCGTGAGCGATGAACCCTCTGGGGTTGTACTGAAGATGCCATCCCCTCCGCTTAGATGGCGATCTTCCCCTAGAGAGAAACTGAGTAGCATGTCAGCGTTGCATATGGAGCCATCACCCTTGGATTCTTTAGTCTCATTCGCTCCCTCGCACTTGATATATGCTTAATGAAAAGCCGGCAGAGTTTATCACCCTAGCTTGCAGCCCCTTGCTGGCAAAATTCTTTCCGGATCAACACAAGGAGGGGTCGCTGGCGATCAGCAGAAGAATAAGCAAGACCATTCTTCGGCTTTTTCTATTCTTCGCGCTCTGCTTTCCTACACCTACACAATAATGCAAGTATCAACATTTCCCAAGACATTGAGATTAAGCCACGGCGATCTTCTAGACCCATACAATTTCATCCCCCTTTCTCCATAGAATCAAGTGCCCTCCAACTACAACGGACACATTCCTACAGCCTCTAAGCTACGTGTTGAAGCTGTAGTTGTATCAACCCTCACGAAAACAAACATTTGCTTTATTAGTTAGTTCTACATGATATTTCGTCAAGCCACAGGGCACAGGTGGTTGTTGTTGCTGTGAATTGTAGAACATGACTGCACTTTGGTCTCCATACTGCTGGACAACGTGGCAATTGTCGGCATTGGGGCTTGTTTGATTCATTAAACCAATGATCAGATGCTCAATTGCAGGCTCTCAATCCTCTCCGAGAGTGTTGTCACGATATTCAATTACTATCTTCAAGCAAGTTAAAAAGACATTACAATATGAAACCAGCCTCAAAGACCTATCAGTCATGATAGAAGCCATGGCCATGCACTGCGGCATTGTATTGCTGAATCAAGTGACTGTGGAATTGTGAACTGTTTCCATGGTAAGCACTTGCCGCGCAACCAAATCGCCTCACCCTGGAGACATTTCATCTCTTAGACCTGGGACACAAACAACGGATTAAAGCAAGATGTGTCACGAATCTGCATCTAGCTTTCCTGCCAATAATCAACCAACCACGATGCTTGCAAGCCTCTCGTCCCGTCTGATTCCGGCTGGACCTTTTGCTCGGCCTTACCATTCAGATCTTCACTCCCATACGCGTATCGACGTGCTATCCGTCGTATTGACTACGAAGAGTGACGGGGGTTCCCCGCATTATGCGCGGCCAAAATCACCGAAACATGTTGTCGATTCGATTCATCTGGTAAGAAACCGAAGGTTTGACTGTTCTTTTATTCACTGCCCTTTCTCGTCTCCATTGGTTCAAGTCAGCTCTGTGTGACCTGTTCGTTCGTGGTCTCTGGAGAAAGCCTCGCTTGACATCTCCCCGAGGCCGATCCCTGACCGAAATCCACGGCCATGATCCGAACTTCGTGCGCATTCGCACCGAATACGACATCAAGTGACATGTTTTTACCCCAGAAATGCGGGAGTTCCATGAGCTATGCTGCAAAGAATCTCGACTGCCGATCACCCCGATTTTGACCATTCCCAATACACAGCAACATTGCGCCCCCGAAGAAATCAAGTTAGATCAGGGCTATTGCTATGACTCGGGGTTTTCCCTCCCGAGGCTGTGACGTTCTCTATTCCCTCATCAGTATATAAAGCCCAAGTGATTCTGGATGCACGTAATTCTGTCAAAGTGTCCTGCACTGGCCATCAATCGTTTACTGCTTTCTTCGCCAAGTTCTTCACGGAGTCGTTCAGCTTGACTTGATCCATTGCAAAGGCCATGCATCGGTTGCTAATGTTGGTGCTCGCCATCTCTCTGCCTTATTTACCTCTCTCTTCAGCTTCACCGTCCAACTTCGATAACCCTTCCACAGAGTTCCGTCCAAAGTTCCGATACTGGTATGTACCTCTTCGGTCTCATTTCTCATCATTGAAACGCTTCTTACCTTTGGCAGGCTTCCTGATGCCTCAGTTCCTCATCAGTCTATTGTTGACGATGTCAACCATCTTGCTGAAGTCGGAGCTGGAGGCCTCGAGTTCCTCCCATTCTACAACTACGGTCTGGGTCCGGCATTAACTGATTGGTTCGTTTACGGATTTGGCACAGAAGCTTTCAAAGACGTACTGGCAGTGGCTTTGAACGCAACTAAAGCCCAGGGTCTAAAACTTGATCTAGCCCTTGGTGCCAATCAAGGTGCCGGTGTTCCCTCTATGGTCGAGACCGTAGGCCTCGCCAAGGAGCTCGTGTATGGAAACATTACGGTTCCGTCGGGGAAGCTCTACTCGGGGCCAGTGCCAACGCCCAACGTACAGTACAACATACTCACCGGCTTCATGAATACACCAGAGCCGTGGGGCGCCAACAACCTTGTGGCGGTCGTGGCCGGGAAGATCGTCACCGAAGTCCACTTAGCGGAATACTTCTACATGTCTGTTCTCGAGGAGGATACGTTGGTTGATCTGACCAACACCACCAATCAGGGCACTCTCTCGTGGATCCCCCCAGAAGGGGATGGAACCTGGATTATTTTCGGTGCCTACGAGCGTTACACAAACCAGAGAAGTTGTGTCTCCATCGCGAATGCCCCGACGGCCCTGGGTAACGGTTCTTGGATAGTGGATCACTGGAGTTCCAAGGGGGCCAAAAAGATGACAGACTTCTGGGACCACCACATCCTATCAGATGATACGGTAGCTTCTCTCATCAAGGAGGCTGGCGAATACGGTTCGTAATTCCTTCTTGGCCTCCGGCCCGGTGCTGACTCCTATCCAGTCTGGGAAGACAGTATGGAGATGCAGGCTGCTTTGCCGTGGACCGATGGTCTAGCCTCTCGTTTTGAGTCCTTGAATGGTTACAGTATCACCAAGTATCTCCCCATTCTCTTCCATGCCACGAACGCATGGGGTGGGTACCTGCCGCCGTATAATGTCACTTACACCCTGGGCGAATACGCTACTGATGGCGGGCCTTATGTGCAAGACTACAAGTCAGCCCTTGGCCAGGGCTATCTGGAGTATTTGGAGCACTACAACACCTGGGCCTCAGCCAAAGGCTTGAAGCTCTCCACGCAGCCCGCATACAATATGCCTGTCGATATGGTAAGGGCTTGTTCTTAATCTTTCCTTCATTTTCTGTTGCAAAATGTAGTATGCTGACATGAAGTTGTCCAGACTCAAGCAGTAGCTCATGTCCAAGTCCCAGAATTGGAGTCTTTAGGTTTCTCCGAGAGCATCAAAGAGTACCGTCAATTCACGGGAGCAGCTCATCTAGCCGGTCGCAACGTCATTTCAACTGAGCTCGGAGCGGTTCTTGGAAGTGCCTACAAGCAGACCATCCCCAATCTGAAAGCCCTACTTGATGGTTCATTCGCTGCTGGTGTCAACAATGTCGTCCTACATGGCTACGCATATAGTGGGCAATACCCTGGGACAACCTGGCCGGGCTACACTCCCTTCCAGTACGAATACTCGGATATGTGGGGTCCTCGACAGCCGGCTTGGAGACATCTCAACGACCTCATGACATATTCCGCAAGGAATTCAATGATCATGCGACGAGGCGTTCCAAAAGTTGATCTTGCTTTCTATTACTTTGAGGTTCCATTCAAGTTTGGCGCTAGTGTGTACAACAAGAGCGATTTGAATGAATTTGGTAAGATCAAGCTTTCCGTAGAAGTACTATTCACTGACAGTTCTCAGGATACACATTTGAGTATCTGGGCCCCAGTAACCTCGTGTCTGACCACGCCAAAGTTGTTGATGGAGTTCTTGCGCCAGAGGGACCTGGATACACAGCCTTGATAATCTACAACCAGTCACAGATCACGCCCAACGCATCTTCAGCACTTGTCAGCTTCGCTCAAAGTGGTCTGCCGATCTACATCGTAGGGCCCCTTCCGAATGTTACCATCGGGATCAACGGTCAGGAAGAAGTATCGTCCAGCATTCACGAACTCCTGACCTACGATTCCGTTCGTTTTCTTAGCACGGAGGCATTTTCTCCCTCTCTGCTCATTGCCGACGGCGTTTTGCCGCGCGCCAATACGCATGGAAACTCTAACGCGTCCGACCTCTATACATTTTGGACATCAGACACTTCCTCCCAGAGCGATTACGTCTATCTATACAACACCGGCGAAGATGGCACCTTTGACATCTCGCTTTCCGCGCGCCCAAATACAGCCCCATTCATTCTCGACGCTTGGACTGGAGAAAGGACCGCTCTGGCTGTGTACCAGAACACCTGTGCAGGCATCACGACGAGGGTCGGGCTGAAAGCACGCCAAACGCTCATACTTGAACTCTCGGTATCCACTCAAAACAACCTCTTCGTCATTGAACACTCACCGAACGTCGAATCGATCCGCAGTTCTTCGTCGAAAAACTTTGACATATGGCTCCATGGATCTGACGAGGCATGGCTGAAATTGAGCAACGGAACCCAGATTACTCTCCCTCCTGCGGCCAGCCCAGCTCAAGCTGTCACTATTCTAGGCCCTTGGCATCTCGTCGTGAACTCATACGGCCCATCCGCCTACAATGACACCCTGAAAGGCGAAGTTACTACTATTGATGTTGGTCAGCTGGACAGTCTGAGGCCTTGGACGAACGTCTCCGGCATCGAGCACCTTAGCGGGGTCGGCACATACTCCACCAGCTTTGAATGGGTTGTCGACGACCAGACAGCCGTGACCATCAACTTTGGAACCGTATTGAATACCTTGAGAGCTTGGGTAAATGGGAAGGAGCTTGCGCCGGTAGACCCAACAGACCCCGTTGCTGATATTTCGAGTTTCATCATTACAGGCAACAACACACTGAAAGTTGAAGTGACAACAACCCTGTTCAACTCAGTCAAAGCAAACGTAGACCGAGTGTTTAGCATCGGCTTTGGTCCGCAAACACCAACGTACTACACTGAGGCGGCTTGGGAGAAGTTTGGTCTCATAGAGCCTGTAGAGCTTCGGTCTATCAGAACCTTGACTGTTCCATTGAAATAACTACTGCACTATATCGCTACATTAAAATATACTACTGCACTGTGTCCTAGTCAGGACATGGACCATTTCATCGAAATAAACTACTTCACTATCCCGGCTGTGATCCTTGCTATTGACTCATTGGATCACCTCCTGTCGACTCTTCCTGTCTCTTCCCTTATGTACAGTCTTTTCTGTCCAATCTTGTCAGTTGACCTCCCTTCTGGGATACTGGGTTGAGCCTTACAGGTGTATTTAACTCATGTCTCCATCACTCTGGTGCGATAACCCATCGTTCAGCCCATTCGACTCAAGTAGAAGAACCGAAATCAGGTCCATTTGAGGACGGATCAGAGTCGAGATTTCCCAATTCGGGATACAGAGGCTGCAGAGGCTGGTAGTTGGGTGGGCTCGAACCGCCGCATCCCGACATCCCATTCAATTGCGTATTCTGCGATGCGGGCGTTTGGTTGGGGCGTGTTCTCAAAGGCATAGGATTGGGGGTATCCATGTTCGAGTGAGGATTCTGCGGCATGGTGACTTGTTGCGGCACTGTTCCCGAAGGCTGAGGGACAGGAGTATTTGTGTTTGGTGGAGGATTTTGTGGCATGGATGTCTGTTCCAGCTCTGCTGCCCGAGGCAGCCCAGGAAAATTCCTATGCACCCAAGTGTAGACACTTCTGCGTACGTGTTTATGTCCTCTTCGACACAGGACTTCGACATTGATCCGGATCCGGATCATGTGAAGAGTTCTCTCAAAGTGGTGGCAGATGACGTTGAACTCTCTGTTGTTCACACCCTCGACGTACTCTCCAGTGTACGATGAGTGGCTCATCTCGGCCCGGGCAAATGACCAGCAAAGGCGCTTTTCAGCTTCCTTTCGTGTCTGTCCTCTGTAGGCCCAGAGTTGGTAAACGTCATCTGAGGAGAAATCCCCCTTTGCAAAGAACATCTTCCTCGAATGACCGTTGCCTGCCATGATGGTTGATGGCGTATGTGTAGGATTGTCTCGGGAGGTCGTGTCTCGGTACGGACTCTGGGAACGTCAAATGGTCTTGAAGATATTTGAGACAAGCCTATAGGGAGTGTGCACAGTTGAAAACAAATTCTTTATAGGGCGGGTTGAAAATTCTGTTCGCCTTTCTCGCGACCCATGCGAACCATAACCACAAGCTCGCATAGCCCTAACATTTAAACTTCAAAGACAGAGCGGCTAGTACTGAGAACGAGGTCTCAGGACCTCAAGGTAGATCCGCTTGAGCTTGGGTTGGCTGCCTGGCTCCAGGTTTTGGCATCGTCAGGCCTTCTATACGGCAGGTGTGTATGATCTTTGCGCATGTGTATGAGCCCGTTCCATGGTTCCGCCTTAGCACATTGGTCGAGCCAACGATCCATCGGGTGGCTTAATGACGACTTCTTCGGCTCTTGGACTCCCTTTTTTAAGCAGGCGTTCGTATTCTGCTGGTCTTCTTGCATTCTGAGACGCATGTTAGTACGCACCAGACTCAAAGACTGGAGTTGGACACTAACTTGGCTATTATCAGGCTTGTCTCGATGATGCCCTGGCTAGGTTTGGGTTAATTGCGTGATGGTTGTTATCTGTTTGTAATTCATGAACTATTCAAAGCTCTGGAGCATTTCCGATCTTTATGTTCCAGAATGTATTTGGCCCCAAATCGAGGTATCAATGGACTGGGCTTGTTTGGGATCATGTTCTTTGGGGCCAATTTTTGCTGGGGCCGGTTAATGTGGCATTGTGAGAGCGTGGGGCCAATTATTATTTTGACTGCCATTCACCTCACACTTAGGGCCAGTTTCTAGTCTAAACTTCTTGCTGATTTCGGATCGACCTCTCTCAAGATTCCAGCAGTATTGGTCTTACATCTTGCATTTCAACATGACATTGATGGATTTGATCGCCGCTGGCATATGATCGGCCAAGCATAGTTTTCTGCCTGACCAGTTCCAATGGAACAGAACATGTCAGCAGTTATTTATGATCACAAGTCCAAACTACAAATTTCTATAATTAGTACAAGTGAAGTAACTGCGTGCCTTTTACTTCGAATTAGGTTCAGAAAGAGTGTTTGAAGCTTGAAGTGCCGAAAAAGAATTCCTCTTGACGGGCCAAACTCTTAGTCTCCCTTCCCTCCCTTTCAGAGACTTCAATCGACAGTTGATTTGATGGTCACCCAATACACGTTCCCCAAGGCCATTGGCGCAGTCCTTTTAGCTCTGTCACTGCGCATGTCCTCAGTCAAGCCGCCCATAGCGACTCGTTATGAAAACAACCACGATATTCCACATCCAAGAGCTCGTCATACATCTAAGAAAGGGCTTATTTTTCCCACTTATATCGCTGCTCGAACTTCTTCAAACACTGCAGGATTTATGAACCTGTTGCTGAGATTTATCATGACTTGGGCGTCGCAAGCCGCCCGAATACGTCAGAATGAGGCGTCAGACATCCGAGGAGGACTATTATGCAAGTAATCTTGACATCACTATTATATTGACGGCTTTGCTCTTCGAGATGCCAGTACCGCATCCAGGACGTGTTTGTGAGATTGGAGGAAGGTAGGTAGGTCGAGGTAGAAAGCAGCAAATGTTGAGTAAGAGCTACAGAGCTAATTGAAAAACCAAATCGCGTTTTTGGCGCTTTCTCAAAGTCATATCTCTTTTTCTTCCTTCATGAGTCGCAAAAGCTCCACATACCAGTGATCGCAGTAAGCCACAAGATTCGGTGACAGTAATTGAGACGTGGCACGGAAACGCCGGACTTTGTTGCTAGCGGTGAAGGCCCCCCAAACTCCGAGCCAATCATATCTTAGATTACTAATGATTTCTCGAAGATTCGCCCCGACTTCACCGAATAGCGCACGTTGCTGACCTGACGACTCCGCCCTTCACATTGGTTCGGCACCTTCAATCGCGGGGGAACCACTACCGTTGCTGGCATCGCTAAGTCTCAGCCCTACGAAAGGAAAGCACGCAATTCGTCTTCATACATCATCATGAGCGGATCAAGTCTGACGTCGGCTACGGCATTCTCGCCGTCGCTGGAGGCCATCAAATTGGCCGCCAGCATGTACAATGCTGCGCGGGAGGGCAACAAGACGGTGCTGAAGGAGGCTCTCGAGGACGGGCTTCCGCCCAACTTGACGAATGAGAAGGGAGACACCTTGGTGAGCTTTCCCGAACGCCACGCTCGGCAGTTTGCAGCTTCACTGCCGGGGGCTTCGGCACATGGAAAGCACGGATGGCGGTAGCTAACGTTTGTCGCAGTTGATGTTGGCGGCATACTACGGTCACGCAGATACGGTGAAGCTCCTGATTCAACATGGAGCGGACCCTAACAGGTTGAACGATAAGCGTCAGAGCCCTATCGCGGGTGCCGTTTTCAAAGGCTTAGATGCAGTGATTGAGGTAAGTGAGAACGTCGGGGCGATTGCCTGGGACTCACCGATCGTGAAGCATCAAAGAAATGTTGGTGCCACAGATACCTGAGCTTGCGGCTGACGGATTCGGAACAGGTCCTCTTGGATGGCGGTGCTGATCCGGACTACGGCAAGCCTTCGGCCATGCAGTGTCTGTCCATGTTCAACGCGGAGGCGAAGTGGAAGGACAAATTCGAGTCGGCGCCAGGCCGAGGCAAGGCGAAGGCCGTCCCGCAGGACGGCGCCGAGGAACGCGCGCCTGAGAGATTCAAGGCATGAAAGCCGGTGGGAGAGAGATTAAATCATCCGCAATTTTGATCACTGACTCGGGAAACTTTGTGACGGATATGGCTTTTCGGGATTCATCGCGCGAGCTGGAGTTGGGCAAAACATTCATTGATTTCATTCAAAAACATGCAATTCGTCTCATTCTAGACAAGCAGATGCTTCATAGACCAGAACGGTCTCACAATAAAATACTGCCTGGGAAGATCATTGCCATGCAAAGTCCAGTGTTTGACCTATGATCGGCGAATAGGTTTATTCAAGTCCTACACGTATCCTAGTTCACTCCGCAAGCTCCAACAGGAGAGCAGTAACCCGAGCAGCATTCACCATTCTGTCTGCAGGCTGTGATTCGCTCTCAGGTTAGTAACGAGTTAAATACGAACCAGAATTGGCTCGAGATATCTGAATAGGTCGCATGATGACTTACTGTCTCCAAATTTCTTCTTTCCAACACACGAGACAACCGGGCCACGTCGGGCCTCGAGCTTTGCAGGGACTGGCTCGTTTTGATTGCCCGCCGGGACAGCCGCAGCGAGGGTCGCGAAGAGGAAAAGAGCGTTGATGAACTTCATTTTTACGTTGGTTAAAGAAACAGCGTTCTCTTTAGTGAGTTCTGGGTCAAGTATGAGAAAGAAAAACTTAGGTGAGATGGCAACGTTCCAATGCTGAACAAATGGATCCAGAGGCTAGATTTATAGATTTCACGGTCCTTTGCAACGACGCGCTACGATTGGATACGATTAATTGCAATCTCAATTGCAGTAGAACATGCCTAGCTGAAGGAAATGATTCATGTTCAAAAACCTTCACATATTAATTTTGACCGACTATCGTGGGCCTGAAGACCGTAGTTGCGATTGACCTCCGCACCGATTTAGCCGGTGATACAGCATTAAGGCAGTTTCAAAATGCCTACGTATACTGCGCGCTCATAGGACTGGTCCCATGCAAGCAAGCGCGAGCAGCCGCCGGCGATGTTCCAGGCAATAGTGTAAGTCGCCGCCGGACATTGACGCGCCCTAATATTACTGGAGATGCGCCCCTAGTCAAATCGCCTGTCAGGCTGTTTCACTTGAAATCTGCAAATCCATTGACCCTCTTTACGCGGCGTTGGCATAGCCTCAATACGAATACTCGTCTTTGATCCACCAATACAAAAACATCCGAATGTGGGAACCTGTAAAACTCTCGGCGCCGGAGGCTAAGGTTTGATATAGGCGCTGTAGAAAAAGACCTAGATTTGTTGTCTAGCGCATTTATCCAACAAGCTTTCATCTAGTTAAAGTATATGCGGGCAATCATAGAGTTCCACTATTCAACTTGTATTCTTCCGGTCCCCATCACTCGATGTCGGCCTCCAGTTTCCTTTTGTTGCAGAAATGGCTTATAGTTCCCGCGGCCTCCGAATAAGGACAGGATTTGAATTGCTCAGCCATGACATTTAGGCCGCCGGGTGATCTGCTCTCAAGCCCGCCAGGAAGACACACAGTCGTGACGTTCGATATCATCAGTTAGAGACAGGTTAGCCTGCTAAATTATATCGACATGCAAATCCTCTACACATCATTCTAAGAGGACTTTTTTTGAAAATATTCAGCAACTACGAGGATTCATATTGGAGTTCTGAGTAACTCAAGAGATGTATTCACCTGGTGAATTAAGCGGAAGTCGATTCTGGGGAGACAATGAGCAAGCACAGTGAAGCTTCTGCTCCGTTCTGGGCGCCAGTTCGTCCTGTAGATCAAGGTTTGTGGGCCAGCTTTGCCGATCAGAAGCTTTATTCAGACGGAACTTATCACATCTGACCCCGCATCCGCATCCAATTTCCTCGTCTTTGTGTCTGGTCAAGCCGATTGGCGCCCGTCGGCAACATTGATTGGCACCGGACGAGGACTACCATGAACCCTGCAATTCTTGTGTAGGTGTTGCTGATTCTTAAACCTTCATGTAGAACGCGGGCGAAATCACGAATTTCACCATCAGCAAGAAAGTAAAGCAACGAACACTCCATGCCTTCGATACGAGTGAGCTGTAGACACAATACACAAGGTGTTTCCTTTGTAAGCTAAGTATGATCCGGGCGAGGGGAACTGATGTTGGAATTTATCAAATGTGTATGAACGTCTGCGAGAGAACTGCTGAAAGATACTATTGGATCAACTTGAAACCAATTACGCCCTACGCGCTAGTCTTCTTTGGCCTACCCGCAACACCTCGTCCTGCTTGGCATACATTGACATGTTGGATCTGCTTTAGATGGTTGCTTTCTGCACCCTCTTTCTCGCAAATACACCGGAAGTTGGGCCTGCGGTACGCGCAAGTCTTTCCACGAGAGATATTGCTTAGGTGTCTTCGATAATGATCCTTGCGAGGAGTAGAGTATCCGCATCGACACTCATATGACTTGGTTGCTTTTTTGATATGAGCCTTCGAGCGGTAATGACGCCGGAGATCTTTTGGGCTTGCAAAAGACCGGGTGCAACCCATATTGCATGCAAACTTTTGCTTATGGTCGATTTCGAGAAGTAGAGCTGGGCCTGGTGTGTTTGGCATAGCTTGTGGGCTGATAGGTGCCGGTGAAGAAATCGACGATGTCGGGAGCTCAGGCTGACCTGAGCTGTCGTCAGACGGCATATCTGTGCTAGTAAAGCACACTTCTAACCTTGGCTGATCAAAACATTGTGCGGCTGCGGGCATGAATTGAGAGCAGTGAAAGGACGGCGATGCGGGTGTTATAGGAAAAGTCGGAGTCTCTGAATTGTTTCCCAAAGTATCCAAATATTTCGAAAAGGACCAATCCTCCGCCAGAAATGACGACAGTTCTGGCTCAATGTTCTGCTGCGTGTTTGCATTCAATGAGGACAAGATGTTGTCACTTGTCAATTGTTCCTTCTTTTCTTCGTTATCGAAGGAACTTCCCACATCTTCAAGTGCGGCTGCGCGGTGGTCGACAAAGTAAGTGCCCTGAAGCGGCACGTCTTCCAATGAAACAGCCGCAGTGGTGGACCATAGTGAATGGTCAAAATTGAAACAAAATTCGGCACTTTCGTAGAAGTGTGTAAAAAATGCAAAACTATGCAATTCGGGTTCTTGACTGGGCGGAATGTGACAAGCGCGGGGTTCCGAGATCCCCGCTCTCTAACCTTCGTTGCGGGAGAGATACGCAGGGCCCTGAGAACCTGCAGCGTTTCGGGAGAGCTTCGCTAGAAGCAAAGAATGGTGAATGGTACTTCTTCGAACTATTGGGACTGATCTCAGCCGAGGACGAGTGCGTTCGCGGGGAATGAGCTATTTATGGACCTTGAGGGCATTGCACTTACGCCAGCTTGAAGGGCATGGTAAATTGGCCCCAAGGGGCTTGGCGCAATGCAGTCAGATCTGAAAACTGGCCCCAGAGAGGCCAGATGCTTGTGTTGTTGCGGATTGGGTCTGGCACTGGGAGCATAGGTGTCAGCTTGCATCCTTGCGTTCGATAGGCCCGAAAGACTGGCCAATATGGAGACGAATTCGTGCTTTTTTTGCACTTTCATCGAAATGAGGCAATCAGCTTACGTTCGTCCAAGTCTGGGCACGCAAGTCATTGGTTACAGGAAGATTATTGGTTCATCGTGAGAACCAGGCAGACCTATCATTTTCGCACTTGGCGACCTCTGCGTTTACATCCATCCTCAAAACCTCAAAGCGGCTACGGCTGGATCTCCCGAAACCTTCAACTATCTGAGAGAGAAATGACGAGCATGCTCCGTTTATTTTGAGCAAAACCGAAAGCCAAGGGCAAAGAGGCAGCGCAGCAGAGACAGGGCAAATGTAAAAATTAGGGATGACTTAAGTAATATCTTCAGATGGGCGGTCGAGGCGTTTTGCTACATATTTTGCTATTCAATGTGTCAATCATTCACTCGATTAAAAGTAACCCATACGCTTCTGACAGCAGCTGTATAGTGAGCGGGTTTCCTCTTATGTGGTACCGACCGTCGGGAACCCTTTGATGATCAGAAGCCATTGCAACGTGGTGCAAATAGTGTGTATACACCCTACTTTTCTCTTCCAAAACCAAGGATGAAAACTTGTATTTCATATCATAGACCACTTGCGGGCCGCTGAAAAGACGGCTCATCATTTGACGTTACGGTCATCGTGCCATGAGGGGCAAAGGCTGTTGCTCAAGCTCGGGCGTCAAGATGCTTAAAACCTAACATGGCAAGTTACCTTGGAAACAACAGATAGTCAATCACAGTGAAGATCAGAACGTTACGATAGCTCGGTACAATCTGGCTGGACGAGTATGGTCCTTAATCAGTTCATGCAAACAAAAGACCCAAACCTGCTTGTTCCCATAATACGGAGCGACATCACTAAGGTATCTTACCTCGAGTACTCCGCATGATCAATACTGCGTCAACACAAATGATAGATAGAGTCATCGTGGCACTCTTTGAACCAGATTGCACTGGCCTGCTTCCCAATAGTCGCTCTCCACCTGGTCATACAGCTATTTGTAGTCCACAGTTCCTGCTCTTTCAATCGGCGTGGGAATGACGGCATCAGAAGCTCACCTCCTAAACACCAAGCTGGCATCCGCTGATGCCGTATGGGCTCCAATCAGATGATGTTGCTGAGCCTCGTCGCGAGATCCTGGGCAACAAACACTGATTTCGATGGGACGCAAGCTGTTTAGGTTAAGGTTATCGGGATCGCGTTTGTGTCTTTGATTGAGGGCTGGGCGGGGTGGGGTAGCAAGACATACGTGAAGGATTGAGAAAGGCGGCAAACTCAATGACAAAGCATGTACCGCTTGATACTTTTCAATTATGACAGAAACGGACGCTAAGAGTCAAGCGTGGGAAGCTGAAAAATCGAAATCATCAACCCATCTTATCGAGACCTGAGAAATGGACCATTCAGCGGTCCTACAGCTACCTCAACGGCTCCTGCGAAGGTACTGGCGTTGCAAGTACTGTCGCTAAGTGGCGCGAACGCTGGCCTCTGCTTTACTGCTGAAGGGCTCTGGAAGAGCTCTGCTAGTGGCTTTTTTATGTTCATCATCATGAGTACCAACGAAAGGCTCCTACTAGCTGTATCTGGCGGGATCTAAAAGGTCCATGTCTCGGATCTCACGATCCCGTGCCACTCGCCGCCTTGGTGTAGATCCCACAATGATTGATGTAAGGACAACACTAGTTCTATAACGTAAAGTTAGCAAGGCCCGTCGTTTCTGCCGCTGTCACCACATATCGAATGAAGTTAGCACAATCCATTTCATACAGTAATACAAACTAATCACTGATTATTGCATGATTATGATCGCAACGTTATGTGCATGCATCATCTTCAACTTCTAACTTCTCGAGGATTAATCACATCAGAGCCGACACACTTTGGGATCGACGTTGAGCTTCAGCGGCGGTTCAGGAATGGTACTCCATGCAATGTTGAAGCGTTATTTCCAAGACATCCATATCGTTAGCCTTCCACTAGCGACGGTAACGGGCCGCTCCGGCAGTCTTCGATGCGGTAAGCTGTTCGAATAGCTGATTGGTTCTTTTGATTAGGCGCGTTATGTGATACATTACCACGGTTAAGCTGCAGTACTCCATTTTGGAGCATTTATCTTCCATATTGTGGCCTGAGATGCTTTTTGATACCAGAGCTAGCGGAAAATTCGTCAAACATTGAGATGGACATGACAAGAAGGAAGTTGTAAGACATGCAGGCTGTTTGGGTGGTAGTTCAGTGGTGCCGGATACGCGATGTGACGGATGACGTGAACCTGTCTTACCATGTTGGGATAAGACTCAATCAAGACATGGTGTGTTAAGGAACTTAACTATCGGAAAATTTAATGCAAGTCGATATGAAACATTTTTGTAAGATATCCAATCTGATTAGAGTGTGAACGTACCGAGACGGAGAGGAGTGATTTGACGTTTTGATTCCTAACCTGCCCTTTTATGCCTGAGAACCAAGAGCCATCGTCTGGTCAGTCGTTCTGTTCGCAGCTGAAAGCTTTCAGCTCGCTTCTATGGTAACCCGATCATCGATGATCAACGCCACTTCGAACCAATAAGAACCGTAAGAGTTGATACTATGTGCTTTACACTGACTCCAACACTGCTTTCTCTAGTAGTGTGGATTATCCGGATCAGGAATCTCGTCTCCGCTGTATACTGAGTGCTCCATTTCCAACGTCTATAAAAGTTGAGATCAAACCAAGCAATGATAGCATTATTTCTCGCCCAAAACCATTCCATCAATCACTGCATCACCTTATTTGTTTCCCTCGGCACCTTCACAATGGGTTTCCATTTCGATAGTCCTGCCAAAGACAACAACGACGCTTATTACTATAATGATGGTGACGTCAAGGTCATTCGGGTTCCGCTTTCGAACGAATGCTATGGTAACATGCGCATGGACCATGAGCAGCTAGAGGAGTGGTTCGGCATTAGCAACGACAATTTGCCTGATCTCCCGGCATACTATATCAGCCCCCGTCTTGACCGTACTTCGGGGGATTCAAGCGGAGGCTGGTGGAGAGTCACTGGAGACATTGTGGCGTACAAACCGATCGAATGGGTTCCGTCCGTCGCAAGGATTCGAGACTTTCCCAAGAATAGCCTCGTCACGAAAATCGAAAACGAGCGGGTGGAGATTACCAACACGAAATTACATGCAAAACCAGGATTCGCTCTGGAGATCTCAGGCGGGGAAAACTTCATGGAAATGAAGGCGGAAGCCAAGGCAACAGCGGATACAAGTGTCAGTTTCGAGCGTGAGTACACTCAGGAAGGAAGGGTTGGAGATGAACCGCTTGTCGAAGTTGCAGTCGGACTCATGCTTCGCGTTGAGGAGGTTTACACCCACAACATCAACATCTGGGCCGATGGCCGAGGACAAGTCAACTCAATGAGCTGGTCTGGTGGCCCCGGGTGGGACGACATTCGGATCCCCTCGCGAGCACTAAGTAGGGTTGGCGGTCTCCAATTCTACAACTTCAGCATGAGTGGGACTGGACATTCCTCTGGACTCTATGTCCAAACTCTTCCTGTATTCAATGACAAGAAGGGAAGACATACATCTTGCACTAAGTAACAAGGGTTGGTAAGACTGGTATGCCTATACTGTTGGGCAGAAAGGAAAGAGTTCGGGACGCCATCTGTTTGCTTACCCGAGCTACAAGCCGTCAACGACTATAATGCCAGTCAACAAGGCGCCTCCCAAGGCTCAGTGAACTGGCACTGGTCTAAACATGCTGCATTGGTCACATGTGCAAGCATACGGTTGCCCTTATGACATTTACCACCACACTCATTTGGCAATAAAACTCCAGATCCACAATCAAGTACATAATTTAAGCCTTCGATAGCCTTTCATGATGTCGCAACTTCTGAGCGTTCAATCGCTAATCGATGTGTATGTGTCACAAAGGTTAGGGCAGATTTGACGTAGTCCGACGTGTGATAGGAGAAGAATGCCCCCCGTAAAAGCCGCCCGTACCATCATCATTATGTCATATTTTCCTTCTAACATACCTGCCATCCAAAGAAGCCTTGATAGGTATTATTGTCCCTGAGAATTACGGTTTCAAAAATTACATGTCGAATGAGATTTGGTTCTCGATGATGGCTGAGGCTTGGGTGATGACCGAGTTGCGGGAAGCACAGATGATCTAATGCCAGGCCTCGAAGAGCGTTGCTTTGGAGACGACCACGGCTCGGTGGCATTTCTTTTCAAAAATGAAAGTAGAACGGCCAGACTTGATCCATGGATTCGCATAGCCAAGAACGTACGAACTCGAATTGCGGCACCGATTGAGACTCGCGAGATCTCAAGGGCGACTGAGTGCGGAAAGCTTAGCGCCTGGCTGGCACTAATGTCGTCCTGCTGAGCATTACGTTCAAAGGTGTGTTGGTCCCCGAACGAGAATTAGCAGGACTTTGCCTCAATCGCATCAAAGAGTTGAATAGTTTAAGAAGAAGAAAAATGAAAAGGAAAAAATGAAAAATGAAAAATGAAAAACTAAAAATAAAAAAAGGGCAAAGAACAGAGAACAACAGCGCAGAATAGGAAAAATAAGTGAAGGAGGCGGTCGTCAATTGATGTCACAGTAATTAACCGTCAAGAGCGTCTGATTGGATAGCTAGGATAAAGTTCAGTTGTATTCTGAGATATATTCAAGGTATCATGTTCGTCGTCTATTTACACACAAGGGAACAAATGCATGTAACTCTAGCGCTTTGTCTATCCGTCTAGTTCAATGCTCCAAATCTAAGGAAACCCAACTTGCTGACAAAAGGAATAGAGTAGAGGATCGGCAGCCATCCCAAAGTGTAGATGTGGAAGGTCATGCGGTCAGCCTTGGTAGAGTGGTCGAAGAGCAGGCGGAACGAGACGTATCCGCCCATCATGACCGGCATGATGTACTCAAGGGGGGTGCACTGCCAGTACGCGCACAGGGTCATGGACCAGAAGACGATGAAGAAGGCGGTGAGGAAACGGCACGGGACGTCTCCCATGGCGAGGGGCAGGGTGCGGCGTCCGCGAGCTCCATCGCCCTTGATGTCTCTGAAGTCCTGGATCTGGACGGTGGTGAGGGTGTTGAGGCCGAGCAGGGCGCACCACTCGTAGCCGGCGCGGGCCATGTTGTTGGAGTGGGAGGCGACGCGGGTGGCGCCGAGCTGGCCGGTCGAGTAGAAGAGAGCATTGATAATGTTCTTGCCCCACCAGGAGCTAGCGCCGACGTAGTCGTAGACCCAGGTCTCGGCCATGAAGGCCAGGGCCTCGGGGAAACCGCCGAGGGCGATGCTAGCGACAAGGAGGAGGACGGTGGCGACGACGTACCACTTCTGGGCGTCCTCGATGCTGAGACGGCCGGAGGGGATGGCGCGCCAGGGCTTGTTGATCTTATCTTCTTCGACGGACTCCGGGTCCTTCTGGTTGCTGAGGTCGAAGTGGAAGACGTAGAGCCAGATGTAGAGCAGGGCCCTCGGGAAAGACGCCGCGACGTCAGCCCAGCTGGGGGACTTGACGGTGACGCCCCCGGACGCCAAGCTCAGCATGGCGAAGAGGACGACGGGCAGGACATAGGCCTTGATGTTGCTCTCGGTGATGAGGTGAGCAAGAGACAAGGCGTCCTTGACCTTGGAGATGGCCGACGTAGGCAACCTCGCGATGGAGGACGTCGGGCTGAGGGTTTGGACAGCCATGATGCTTTGCGGGAGGGTGAAAGATGACGACGACGACAGAAGTTCAGAGACTCGAAAGTCGAAGACGAAAGGGCCTGATGATGAATGAAATCATGAAACAACGGCGCCAGATTGCCGATCCGAAATCCTCCTTGGACACGCCATCTTCCCAGTTCCCTGGGTCTCTTCATCATTTATAGTTCACGCCAGGTGGATTAATGTGGATAGTCGCAATATCTCGGGAGACTCTGAATCGACCTACCGCTGAAGCCGCTGGCAAAAAAGATACGACTGCGACATGGTAATGCCGCCATAGGTCCGCCAAGACCGGGGGGTGTGGACCTCATTTGGCGTGTCGGCCCATCTGGATTCGAGGTTTTTCCCTCTCTCGCTCTCTCTTCATTTTGTAGAACCGATCGTTTCGGGTTTGCGGTCCGCGTTTGTTAAATGGTTATTGGTATCTACCGTCTGCTAGCTTCTTCGCTTGTTACTACATATAAGATTGAACGCTTTTCCATGATGTTTGGTTCTCGAGTCTGTGCCTTCTGAAGTTCTGCCTCTTCTTCTCTCCCTGACCTTGCTGTCTGTCCCAGCCCCCCGGCTCTGGTTTTGATGGCCACCGTTTTGGCAGGGTAACCAACCCGCTTAGGGTTACATGCTATTGATGCCGGTCGAAGGCATCACGGCATCCTCGGCGTCGGCGGCTAACGTTGCGGCACGCACGGTTTGCGATTCGGGATTCCGCAGAACGCGTGCGATGATCAGATGGAATCGGGAAGTTTGGTTCGCCCACACATCCACCTCGATCCTTCTGACTTCCTCATTGATCCTATTCGTTTGGAACCCTAGGCTTGGCCCAGAATTCTTCAACGGTTTAAAGCGGGAAGCGAGTGCGGAATGGGGGCTAGTTGCGCCACGTAGCGCCGAAATTTCTGCTATGGGCCGGGGTTGTTCTCGTCGGGGCTCGTTGGAGTGTCGGTGCACTGTTTGTGGAACCGGCAACGGTCAACGGCCCAGCCTCCGGTCGACGATAGTCGTCTGCTCCTTGTCTTCTGGCCATCTCACCCCTGACTCTCCCACCATTTTCCTTGCTCTTTCCCTTGCTCTCTCGCCGTCTTCCCTGCTCTTCCCCTCTTTGCTGCTCCTTCTCATCCCCTTGCTAGCCTCTGAGCAGCGTGGTTGACAACTTTGACACTCAAACTGTTTTCATGGATTCAATCCCCCTCACTCCTGAAGTGTGGCAATCTCTCACGTTAGTCCGATGTTGGGATGCGAGATTTCTGACTAAGCCCGAGGTCACGTTTGTGATCCCAAATGCGGGATCCAACGGTTCTAACCATCTCTGCAACTAGTCGCTCTCCGTAATTAATTCTTAGTGGTGTCGAGAGACTCCAGACTCGAACGTCGACATATGCACACGAGTAATGACCGACTGCAGTCACAGTGCAGCATCTTCCGGCTTCCCCCACGGCACGAACCGTATCCGCTGTTGTGAACATCTTGGTTGGCCAAGGAAAATCGATACGGATATGCAGGGGTGGGTGAGTGCCGCTGAAGAATTTCTGTGGCGCCTCTTGGGGGTTGTGACGAATGCGGGGCATTTCTGCATCGTTTCTGCGTGTGATGGGTGTCACACTCTGTTGGTTCGAATATGATCCGTCACATTGAGAACCAACACGCGGTGATGTCTGCCCGACACCGCCAATCAACAGGTCATTGACTGGGGAAAAGCGAACTCGTCGCATGAGAGGATTGATAACCAAATATTTGTTGTCGGCTGTCGTGGTTATTCTTTTTTTTAATCCATGAAATGGCCCACGCTGCCCCCAGCCCCTTCTCAGCTGCTGCCTGTTGACCTGCATGAGATGCGAAATGCGCAAAATGCCTCAAGATAACTCAGCACTTGCCGAGGAAAGAGTCGTTGATTGTCAGTCAAGATCCGACGACCGGCGTTTCTCAACAATGACGGGCGCGAAGTTGCACGTCTGGCATGGCAAGACACGTGGAACATTCGAACATTCGACGCGTCTATTAATACACTAGTAGCACTGAGAGGCCCCCAGGGCAAGGTCAAGGCCTCGATGCGAGCAAATTGGGCGGTGGAGTCGGCGTTGCACTGGCACGTTGCACTGGCACGAGTCTCATCCCCCGGGACATGAGACGATTACGCGAGAGTTTTGGCATCTCTGCCTTGTAGACGACCTCTGTTCGAATCAGGCCAACGTCGAATGTTTTCATTTCCCCTTTCGTGGTTCAGGCTGGGCGTTGAAACCCAAGTTGGCCAAGATCATCAGAGAGCGCACGGTCAACCAAATTGCGAACCTTGTTTTTGTTTGGAGCAAAGAGTCTTGGAAGCTGCACGAAACTGAAATCTTGACAGAAGACGGCCGGAGGAATGCGGATGGCTCGTATTCAGTAATTGGCAATCGCGTTTACCGACTCTGATCGTCCTGTCTCCGGCGTTGGCCAATTCACGGTAGCCTACCATGCGCTTCGGTATCGTCTCGGCTTCCGTTACAGAGTGCCAGTAGACGCAGCTTCATGCTCATTTTAGTGTCGCCAATGGCCTACCAAACCACCTCCTACTGCAGCAAATTCAAACACTATAGATCAAGCTGATAGGTTTGTCAAGACACTATTTTTGACAGAAAAATGTATGAATCCAGTGTAGAATAGCTAGCTTACCCTCCTTGTCGTAAATTGACTCTTCTCAGTCTTCTGCAGCTCCCTGTCTTATGCCAGTTAAGTGGACAGGTCAAGGTTCAGCAGAAACTCTAGAACTCTTTCATTCTCGGTCTTCCTTGCATCATAGCAGTGTATTTATGATGTATTCTTTTTGTAGGAGAGATCTATGGTCAACGTGCCCGTATAGGAACCCTTTTATGAACAGCGTCCACGCATTGCGCGAACTTGACGTGGTGGCTTGGCGCAGGAACTACGAAGTTTTCTCCTGCGTCATATTCTCCTAAGTTAAATGATGCGTAATATCTAGCTCTAAGAATGCGCAAGAGCCAGTCTTCCAGATTTTACGTTTGTTGTATTGAGAGTTCAAACGCTGGCAGTTGAGAGATCGTCTTAACAGAGGCCGGACTCTCAGTTTTGCCCAGACTTTGTTTCTATGTTCCCTAAGTTTGTGAGGTCTACTTTGCCTCACCCCAAATGATCTCACACGTAAATTCTCGGGCCCAACAATTTCCAATCTCTATGTGGCAATTCGATTGTCATATGGACTTTGAATAGAGGCATTGTGAGATATCGAGTCGTACTGAACGCCACGGTTGCAAGTTTGCTGCAAGAAAAGAATCAGGCATACCACATACTTCATGACTTTTTCACGACGCCGCCAAACTTTTTAGCCCTTCCTGTCTCTGGTCGTTACGACGTATGATGTTACTTTCAGAGACTGAAGTGATCATCTGATGCTCTTTAGGCCACTTGGATTTTGGTTTAAGCTAGTCTTGTAGCTTTCGAGGACAGCACATAGATATGTAAGTTGTCAATTTGTCTTTTTCTTTTCTTTTTTTCTTTTTTTTTATCTCCTATCTATCATGGATTTACAGCGTTTCGGTATGTGTTATTGAGAGCGCCCCGATTGCATGTGATTTCCGGTGACATAAGCCCAGTAGCTATGGTCTTGCCATTGACAGAGCAAATACGCCCCAAACAGAAATAGGCTCATTGCTATTACGGAACTGAAACAGTTCTCTAAGACTCAAAAAGTCGTGCATATCTTGTTGTGCAATATTTCTTGAGAAGTCACTAACTTCAAGGCTTAATGGCCAGCCAAGCTGTCGCCAGACTTTTGTCACGGCCTGGAAGAAGCCAGCCAAGACTCTGAAGCCTCAACCGGAATAACTCTCGCCAGTATGAATGCGCCAAATACAGTCGTCCACAACTTGTCTCCACTCGATACATTTAGTCAAACGTGTGCAAGCCTGCTTTTCAGTACCAGCGCGAGTCCCGATCGGCGATCATGAAGACGCTAGAGCGCTCCGGGCCTTCCCACCGCAGAGGCCCCATAGTCTCAAACTTAATCGATCCCGACCGATCCGTCGACAGCTCGAAATCCTTCATACACGCGATTTACACGCATCCTGAGCTTTAAAATGAGTCTGAGGGCAAAAGTGACGTTCGGCTACATTGATAAGTCTCACGAACCGAAGATATAAAGGCTGTGTATCTCGCGACGCCGTGTCTAACTGAGAGTTGCTGCCAGATGCTCAACCCATATGCGAAAAAAAAACGTCGATTGTGAGACGGCCTGCGATTTTCTCAGTGATGAAAGCACCATAGCGAACTTGGTCTGGTTCATCGTTCAACAGGACAGTCTCAGCCGTCTGGGAGTGTGGGCTGAGAGTCTGGTGAGCGGTATCACTTGGATACTTAGAACCAAGCCTGCGAAAAGCGTTCATATGAGTTACATTGTTTTTGGAGTGTCTCAGTAGTGTATAAGTCATCGGTTCTGCTCGCCGTCTCGTGGGCTTCTTTCTCATTATCACATCTCAGTCGCTCATTTCGTTCACTCCTTGAACCTGGGAGGATGCACTCTCATTACACTCTCGGGGATCATCTCATTTGATTCATTGAATACACCTTCGTTATTTCAGTCTCAACTGATACTTGGTCACGTCGACCTGTCTTTTGGCTACTTCGGCCTTAGTCATGCGCTTTGAGATCGCCTATTCGAGCGGGAAATGAGCATACACGACTACGTGGTCAACGACGGAGACCACTGGAACTAGTACGACGGCGATTGGGACGGGGACGGTAAGGGGGATTAGATTATTAAATTAAAAGAATGATAGAATAAGACTATTGAACCAACATAGTGCCTACTGGGCCTGACTTAGGTAATTCTCCGCCAAAATGGCAAACTTCTACCCCTTGGGGCTCAACTGAGCAGAGATCTGTACCCTCCTGTGGAGACAGAAGACGGCGAGCCTACCTACCATATCGCTTTTAATGCGCGTGGAATCAATTGCAAAAGGGATCTCAAGTTTAGGGTTAAAATACCCACGGGTGTCCCTGGGTAGTCATTGATGGGTATCTATGGATAGGTCTCTTTCCCCCCTGGGTACCCATCAGGAAGACCCTAAGATTGGGGATAACCATGGGCACCGTGGTATTGGTACTTTCAAGCCTACCAGCGAATGTGATATGTAGTCACTTGAACACCCTCTAAAAGAGTCCCTCACGGCTTGAGACCTTGGAAACGGCTAGTTCAGCCCACAAAAGATAGAAATGCTAGAATAGACTCCTGAGTCCGGTGTCAATTCGGCACATTGTCCCCCTTGGTCAGCTCCTCGGCAAAAGTGGTGTTCGGTGGGCAGTGGCCGGCAGTCTAGCTTTGAGGATTCACGGACATAGAAACCGTCATACTAGCAACATCGACACTATTGTCCAAACCAGCGTGCCGAAGCTCAAGTCTGCGCTCGAGAAGAACAAATTCGTTCTCCGAGGTCACCTGTGGCCAGGCATTGCCCATCCGAAAGCCTAGCACAGCCAATGATCCATGGCGAAGCCCAAATCTATCAAGTTTGACATGATCATTTCTGTTGAGAGATTCACGACCCGTGCTCTCAACTGGCTCCTGTGAACACACAAATATTGACTTTCAGCTGAAATGACCTTTCTACATCCTAAGTACGTTCGTTAAAGCACGAAGGACTTTTCAAAGAAGACCTTAGCTAAGAGAAAGCTGACCATCTACCTCCCGTGAACCAACAAGATCAACAGATCCAAGGTCAATATCTTGGTCGCGACTCGCCGCCAACTGTTCATAATGCATCTTGTCCATTCGAAGTCTCTTTACCAACAGAACTCGTCACTTCCTCGTTGTAAGCGCTGCCGCAAATTTTCATCCGGATAAGCTCGAGGACTCCGTCGGCTGTCTATTGAACAGCGCTCCTGGCGACATCCGTCTCTTGTGGGAGTATATGAAACTCCATCACAAACATCAGATAAACGAAACTTGTATCCTTGGTGTTGGAATGGTTTCTGCAGTATTATGAATGAAGGGAACAAAGAAACGACAATACAGAACAAGACCCAAATCCGATTTTTCTGGGCTTGGAATACACAAAATATATAGAACAAGATTTGCCTCATAAACTAGATGGACGTAACACCGGTGTTTCTGTCACACAACGCGGTCCTGCAAAAGCTTATCCTGTTTAAACAAATCACATCAGCGTGAGACGACAGCATGCTTCCCGACTTTTCACGCGGGAAGGACATGGGAGTGACACAAGTTTTCAATCATGACAACTGAACGTTGAAGAACGGGGTGAGCTTTCCCTGAAATGATTTGGAAGACAATAGAGATGAAGCGAATAATCTGCCTATGATGGTTTATTGACGTTGGGCAGTAGCTTTGGGATAGCCTGCTTGAGTAGGTCCTTGGACCTGAAATTGAAATTGACACAGACGACAAAGTTTCCCCTTGCCAAGCAAGACTCGCCTCACTTCTACAGTCTCGTAATAGCCCCGTTTCCTTCATCGCACTCTGCTAATCGTGAGGGCTGGATAGTCATGCACGTACTTGGACCTCCATGGTTTCGGTAAGGAGCATCATCAACTTGCTGTTGAATGATAGCATTACCCATTTCCCGTGATTACTATTCCAAACATCGGAGCTTTTCCACGCGAGAGCAACGTGTGTTTAAAGTGTTGCTTTAAGCATCTTTGATGCTGGTCTTTCCGCTGCGATGACACGAGTAAGGGCCTGCACTTGAAGCTTTTTTTCGGTGTTTTCCGACTGGTGGGGGAGAATCCGAGTGGTGTTTGATCGACGACGTGGTTGACACTCTGCTGAACTGGTCGCTATTCGAAATAAAGGAGGGCTCATGGACTAAGGCGCATCGGTAGATCGTCAATCTAATTACTGGGGTTTATCAACTGTTGATGGGGTATCCCATCGCGTGCATAGGACGAGTCCTGGTCCGGGAGCGCCTTACGAGTCGTGACATCTTTATTTGACTTCACGCCAAAAGCGCGGTGTGTGTGTTCCACCCGTAGAATCTCTCATGATTCAAGCACGAGGAGTTCTTTCGGATCCGGGCCTCGCGTGGCAGTGCCGGTTTGCGTGCGATTGCTTGGCTATTCATGCTCCCATTTCGCACTGAATGTCCGCAAACTCCTTTCTCCCAAAGCCCCGATCGTTCCGTTTGAAGTTTCGTATAAGTACTCATGGCCGACGTTTTTTGCTAAAGTTCTGTCTCTTTATCGCGTGTGCGAACAACATCAATTCCGATCTCTATCATTCTTTAAGAGAGATCTGTCATTCATTTCTAAATCGTCATTCTTTTACGTCCCTTGAAATATGGCTTCTACTATTATGAAGGGGCGGCGGTTGCCCTTGCGCTCGCGCATTCCACCCGAGCCGCTGTGTTCCCTGAGAACATCTTCAACCGTTCTGAAATCGAGGCCATGTCGATGGAAAAGCGTGGCTCAATGGCACCCTATAGATTGTGGGATGGCGCAATCGTTCCCTACATCCTGGAGGGCCTCCCCCACGACTTGTCCGACTCAATCAGAGGTGCCATGAGGCAGTGGGAACAGTCCACCTGCATCCGCTTCGTTCCCAAGACAAACCAAGAGGCTTGGGTGAACTTCAAGAAGGTGAGCATGGTTCCGAAGTAGTTCAAGTTCGCCATCTCACGGTTTCAATTTAGTACGATGACGGCTGCTATGCGCAACAACTTGGCTCCCCTGGCTCAGGCGAGATGGTTGTGAACCTCGACTACCCCAACGCCTGGGAGAAGTTCATCAGTGTCGGCACCTACAAAGCTTGCTTGGAAGCTGGCACTCCTGGTCATGAGGTTCGTGACAAACATTGTGTGCGCTTCGCTGAAGACTCAACTGACTCGTTTCGCACAATAGCTGGGCCACGTTATCGGTCTCACCCATGAGCACCAGCGGCCCGACCGAGACCAGTACATCCGCATCCTGCCTGATCGCATCGACAAGGACCACCTGGATCAGTTTGACATCTGGACCGGCGCCGACACATCCGTTCCCTTTGACTACAACTCCATCATGCTGTACAACTCCAAAGGCTTCGCAAAGGACACCAAGTGGACATGGCTCGTCGGCGAGAAGAGCATGAAGCACACCATGGAGACGGTGACGGACAAGAACATCGACCCCTGGGACTCCCCCACGGACAACGACTTCACGGCCGTCAACAAGGGCTACGGCTGCGAGGAGTACTACACCCGCAAAGTCGCCGACTGCCTCGCGGGCTCACTCCCGGCCAACGGCGACTTCTCGTCGTACTCCTTCATCCTCGACTACTTCACCGAGGAGTACATGCGCAACAACGGCTACACCCACGTCGGCGTGCACCAGAACTGTCGCGCCAACAGGAACGACATGGACACGGACAACTGGGGCTTCACGACGCTGAACGGCTGGGGCCCCCGCGCGCAGTACAAGGTCACCACCAACCGCTGCAAGAAGGACTACGACCGCCACGCCAGCCGCTACGAGGTCGCGCTCTGCAAGGGCGACAACGAGGACGCCTGCGATATCAAGTGCGGTCTGCGCCGCGTGTGCCCGTTTGACGGCAGCGGCAAGCAGGTCGACAGCAAGGCTATCGACGTGACGGACAACAGACAACACCCTCTGGGTCTGCCACCCGCACTAAATCCAGGCCCCCCACCATTCGGACAGGGGTTCCCCGGATTCAAAACGAGTGGGCGACAGGAGGTCCTGCGGCGTTCCCGTGAAATTTGATCGGTGGGCTGGTTAAGATGCCGCGCAAAGATTCCTCTTCGGCGGACAGGCTTTCTGGAAACCGAAGCTTCGATTTAATCTTGTAGATAATGTGAGTTCAAGTCCATATTTCATGTTCAAACAGTTCATCGCATCTTTCGAGAGTTCAATGTCTAAGCGTGATCCCAGCGCCCGTGAGAATGTGTTTGCGATTTCCGAATGATGTCTGTGCCATCCGAGATGCAATGCCGCTGTTCATGATTAGTCAACTTTGCAATTCGAACAGACTGCTTGAAGTTGCAATTTCTTTCCACCCTCATGCCAAGATTGAATGCGAGCCGTGTTTGTGCGGCTGCGCCTGCGTTGGCCGGGATGGAGCTTGCCCAGAGCGCCCTATGAGATTAAGGATGGTCCAGCTGTGTCATGCTAAGGCTGTCTATTTAAACTTTGCGCGCTTGAGAAGAGACGAACTGCCCCTAAGATCTGGTTCTGTAGTGGAAAGGAGGGGCTATTTTTGGTCATGTCCCGCCTGTCAGGCTGTCACAGGGCTGCCAAGAATTAGAGCCATGCATCCATCATTCATCACAGCTTGTGTTGACGACGGGAGCCTCACGGACAACATGGCATTTGCGAAGCCGAATTGGGGATCCTTGTGTATTGATACGATTCTTCGTTGTCACTAATGTGTATTTCGTTCTCGCGTGATCGCAAATTGGTGAAAGAAACCCCACAAGAATTCCCGCCCGGATGGTGAGGAACAACCCTGGTCTAGCAATGGATGTTTCCACTCTACGGCACATGACGAGACTGACGCCTTTTTGCCTTGCACAAGGACATACCGGCGACTGTATCGCCTCATCACGGGACTGGTCACATCATATAGCCCCTGCGAATGGCGGCATACGAACGCTACCGCCAGCTTGGAGGTGGTGTTCTTCAGCTGGGGCCGTGACAGATTAACCTTGTTTCAGAGACAATGCCAGTTAAGACAACCACTCAACGACGACGAGACGAGGTTGCCCTCTTTAACTGTTGTCCGAAAGTCTGGAATCAGCTTCTCTGTTTGCGATAACGAGAGTCTAAGTGCAATGCTGAAATATTCGGGCCGTCAGTGATCCAGGACATGATGCATTCAGAATCATGCGGCTGCCCGCAAGGGTAGAAGCAAACAAACGCAATTATCATGAAGCATTGAATCTCCTGCCAAGGCCCTCCATCTAAATAGGTTCCGATAGGAAAGCTTGGCAGGAACCACTCATTGGACTTCTGTAGTTCCATACTGTCTGAGTGCATTTAGTAGGAAGACTGGTTGCTGCTATCGTTATGGAGCAAAGTGATTCTCGTTGCTGGCGTCAACCAGCCCCTATTTTGATGGTGAGGATGCGGTTAACCAGCGGAGAGAGGCTCGTTAGGAATCATCATGGAAGGTCTCAGTAGATGAAGCAGGGGGAAGATTCGAGCTCCCGCCCTTGCTCTCGGTCTCATTCAGGTCAGCCCTGCCCCCTGACGACCTCGTGGACGAGTCTGACGATAGCCTGCTGACATCCAGGGACACAATTAAGCAACCCCTGCCTTACGCAGACACCCCTGATACTGAATCATCTCCTCAAAGCGCAAGCTTAATCGACGTCAATTCGGGGTATCATCATTGTACTTTGTTAACTCAGCCACTTCTCAGCCTTGTTGGGTATCAGCCTCCTCAGCACATCAATCTGCCGCGCCTGCGCCTTGTGCTTCAAATCTGCCACGCCGCGTCGATCCGTCCGTCTCTGGCCGTTCGCATACACCACGGTGAAGTCGGGAATCTTCTCGCCGGACTTGATGACGGTGAGGGGCGATATCGTGCAGTTCTACAGCCGTCAGTGTCTCTCTTCTGTCATACACGACGTCGCACCAACCTTGCCAATGATAGCTCCGTGGCCGATCCGAGATCGGACTCCGATCACTGTGTCCGACCCGATCTCTGTGCCTCCCGCCTCGACAACAGCTCCGACTTCTACTATCACGTAGTCACCGAGCGCGATGCCTCCGCTAGCTTCCTCGTCTCCAACTGCGCCAATGTGTACTCGCTCGTGGACAATGCAGCGGCGGCCCATCAGGATGCTGCCGTTCGTAGACTCGAGCTTGCATCGGGGGTGCAGTACGCTTTCGGACTGTATCGTAACTGAGTGCGTCCCGACAAGAATGGCGCTGTCGGAAACGGTGAGGGAGGAGGAGAAGTTGACTGGTGGTCGCGGGCCGGTGTTGGAGACGGCGGGCAGCATAGAATGCCGCTTGTTAGACGACATGTTGAACTTTGTGCGCTGGATGCTCCGGCCCAGATGATGTCTATCTTCGTGGCGGTAAAAGACGCATTCTTGAGCTGCGCGACGATCGCAGGCCCCTGCAAGATGCCTGTTGTCGACGCGTCGATAATTCGTAATGGACGAGCAGTGACTGACTGCCGTGGGGCAGCGACAGCTTCTCTTCCCCAGAGCCTTCCCCAGTGCATAACCCCGGTTGATGCATGAATAACCTGCACGTGACTGTTTCGCTGACTCAGCGACCCGCATTGGCCAATCAACGCCAACAGAAACTAAGCATCATCGACCTGGCCCAGCAGAGCTTCGCTTCCCACGACGACGAAATCCTCCGACCGACCCAACCGTCCCCATCCACCCCCGACCTCTCCCCTCCAAACGCCCACGATGGCTACCCCGAAGCGGTTACCAGCGCAGGCCGCGCAGGCCGCCCGAAACTTCGCGACAGTACGAACCTATGGCGGACTCAAGGACCAGGACCGTATTTTCCAGAATCTGTACGGCCGTCTGCCCCCGTCTCTGGCCTCGGCGAAGAAGATGGGCGATTGGCACAAGACGAAGGAGATCATTCTCAAGGGCCACGACTGGATCATCAGCGAGGTCAAGGCCTCTGGTCTGAGAGGACGTGGAGGCGCTGGCTTCCCCTCCGGATTGAAATGGGTAAGGTCGCCACAGCGCTTTGGCTTGCGGATTATTTGCCGCGGCAATCAAGGGAAGGCACCGCCGGGTCACAATTGATGCTAACGCATCGCCAAACAGTCATTCATGAACTTCAAGGACTGGGACAAGGACAACAAGCCGAGATATCTGGTCGTCAACGCCGATGAGGGTGAACCCGGAACGTGCAAGGACCGCGAGATCATGCGAAAGGACCCCCACAAGCTCATCGAGGGATGCCTCGTCGCCGGCAGAGCCATGAACGCCACCGCCGCCTACATCTACATCCGCGGAGAGTTCGTGCACGAGGCCGCGGTCCTCCAGAATGCCATCAACGAGGCCTACGCCGACGGTCTGATCGGAAAGAACGCCTGCGGCTCCGGCTACGACTTTGATGTCTTCATCCACCGTGGAGCAGGTGCCTACGTCTGCGGAGAGGAGACTTCCCTCATCGAGTCCCTCGAGGGCAAGCCCGGAAAGCCCCGTCTCAAGCCTCCCTTCCCCGCCGCCGTAGGTCTCTTCGGCTGCCCCTCCACCGTCGCCAACGTCGAGACCATCGCCGTCGCCCCTACCATCTGCAGACGTGGTGGCAGCTGGTTCGCAGGCTTCGGCCGCGAGCGTAACCAGGGCACCAAGCTTTTCTGCATTTCCGGCCACGTCAACAACCCCGTCACCGTCGAGGAGGAGATGTCGATACCCCTGCGCGAGCTTATCGACAAGCACTGCGGTGGTGTCCGCGGCGGATGGGACAACCTCCTGGCTGTCATCCCCGGCGGTTCCTCCACCCCTATCCTCCCCAAGACTATTTGCGACAACCAACTCATGGACTTTGACGCCCTGAAGGACAGCCAGTCCGGTCTCGGTACTGCCGCCGTCATCGTCATGGACAAGAGCACCGACGTCGTCCGCGCCATCAGCCGTCTTTCCCACTTCTACGCCCACGAGTCCTGCGGCCAGTGCACGCCCTGCAGAGAGGGCAGCAAGTGGACCGACCAGATCATGAAGCGCTTCGAGAAGGGCCGCGGCCGGCCGCGCGAGATCGACATGCTCCAGGAGCTTACCAAGCAGGTCGAGGGCCACACCATTTGCGGTATGTTTGACTCGCCTTCATGACGTCAATGATGTCAACGACTTTGACTGGACCCAATGCTAACGTGACTTGCAGCTCTCGGCGAGGCTTTTGCCTGGCCCCTTCAGGGTCTCATCAGGCATTTCCGCCCCGAGCTCGAGAAGAGGATGGAGGAGTTTGCCCAGCAGAACGGCGGCGCCAACGCGCTGGCCGGCGGCTGGGACCCCGATGCCCGGGCCCAGGGCAAGTTGGTCGCGCCGGGACAGTAAAAGGCTGAGGGGTTTCGCATGGTGGTAGACTCGCGCCAGAGGGCTTGTATATATTAGTATCGTACATTGTGATAGAGCCCTCACGCGCAGGCGTTTCTTTGTTCAGACAGACCTGGCTTGTACTCTATCAGCAATGTGTTTCAATTCGTTAAATGATGTCGGTTCTCCGGTGCCACGTGAATGATGCGTCCGGTTATCTAGGTATCCTGGCGATATACCAGAAGGCCACAGTCGCAGGCACAAAGCCGCAGACATTCTTCAGCCATCGGCGTTAAGCCCACCATCCAATCAAAGGGCAGCATTTGATCAGCTGGCATCCGCTCCAGCCAGCATCCCGGTCCACAGCGCCGGACACCGCACGCCTCAAACTCGGCTCAACCCGGTCCAAAGACCCTCCGACCACGGCCACGGCGGGGCGCCTCTTTGTTGTTCAACGACCATCGGGCCTGAGGATTTCAGTTGACCGCCTCACAGGAACGTCGGATGAGAATTTGATCGGACACACTCATTGATTGAGGGAGCATTGCAGCGACTTAGCGATTTCTTCAGGCCCGACCGGAGAGGTATCTCAAGATGACCTCGTTCAAATATGACCAGTTCGTCGCCTTTGGCTCGGATAGCGGTGAGTTACTCAGTCTCACTCATTTTTCTTCGCCGAATGTTGCGATTTGGGTTCACTTGAGAACTCAATGAGCCCCGTCAGATCCCAAAACAAGACCTCAAATCCCTCCTGGAAACACCTCATCTCATCCCACTCACTCAGCCCCTCACAAACCCCCCATTCTCCCCAAAACCGCAAAACTAACATCCTCCAGCCGGCCTCGAGCGCATCCTCCGCGGCCTCCAATCCCTAACGGCAATCCTGACAACCTACCCCTTCCTGCTCGCCCTCCTCCCCTCAGCAGGCCTGCCCCTGGACCCAGCCCCAATCCTCGCCGCCCTCGGCCCGCTCAAGGGCCACCTCAACCTCACCCGCCGCTTCATCCGCTTCTTCTGGTTCCTCAACTCCTTAGGCGCGTCCTACAACCTCTACACCGCCGCCCCTTCCCAAGCAGCCGGCGCGGGTAAGGGCGCCGAGGTGTGGCTCGACATTTTGCGGTTCACCCTCCTCGGCCTCTACGGCGGCCTCGAGTCCCTCACGCTGCCGGACCTGCTCGGCGTGCCCGGCCTCGCGCCCTTCGGCGCCGCGCGCACGAAGGCGTTGAATGTGGAGGCGCAGCGCTTCTGGTTCCTCGCGCTGGCGTGCGGGATCGCGGCGAATGTGGTGAGGATGACCAAGGCGTTCGCGTACGCGCCGGTCCCGCAGCACGGCGAGGGGTATGGTACAGGCCAGAGCCCCGCGGTTGATACCGACAATTTGGGAGCAAAGGAGGAGAAGAAGGAGGGAGAGGGGGAGGAGCCGGAGAAGATGGATTTGAACGCTGAGCGGCAGCGGTTGAAGGCGTTGGTGGTCAAGAGGCGCGAGGGGATGAGGAAATGGCGGAGGCAGGTCGCGTTCAAGGTCAAGACGCTCGGCCGCAAAGTGGTATCCGACACACTGGACTGCCTCATTCCGGGTGTCATTCTGGGGTGGGTTAATATCGGGCCTGGGGCTGTTGGGATTGCGATGCTTGTCACGACGGTGCTGACGAGTAGAGATATTTGGGAGCGGTGCGGTGCTGATGTGGCGGTTAAACGGGGCTTGACGCAGTAGAGATCGGTGAGAGGGTCTGTTTGCATTGTTCATGGTAGATGTAGATTATAGATTTATAGACTGTCTGGAAGGATCCCTGCGCACTGCCGGCGCACACACGCTTCCACCTTGTCTACTTGTCGAGATGACACTAGTGTTGAACACAGCAGCCTATCTTCACTCTTGATGCTTCCGTGCAGGCAACGCCGGCGTAGTCATTGCCAACTACGAGTTACCATCAGATCGCCGTGTGAGCAGCGACAGACATGGCAGGCCTGCCCCGCTCCGGGCTCTCGGGCAGACGGATGCGGTACTTGTGCGACCCGGCGTCCTCATCGCCCTCCTCATCGTGCGAGATCCGGATCCTGGCCCGCTTCAGGAGGGTAATCTGCTGCGCTACAGCAATCACAAACTCAAACGACCTATCTCCATCAGTCAGCAAACCTCACTCTTAATGATCACAGAGGAGAGAACTTACGCGACAACCAGGGCGATCGCCCCAATGGTATGAAACGTCTCCCACGCATACCACCGCCCATTTCCCCCGTTCACATTCGTCACCGCAATCCCAAACGTCGTCGAGCCGAGCGCCAAGTCCACCACCGAAAACAGCAGATCCCGCCGGTTCCACTTGCGCGGCACATCCCCCGCAAACCCCATCAGCAGCATCCCGGCCTCCTCATCATCGCTGTCGTCGGGGTACCCGCTCCGGCCAAAGATGCACTTCACAACCCCAAAGTCGAGCGCCACGCCCTTGCGGCGCCCGTGGTGCTGCGCGGGCAGGATCTCCGCGAGGAGCGACAAGGCGAGCCAGAAGAGCTGGAAGAAGGCGACGACGATGAAGAAGGTGGGGAAGGAGTAGTGCCGCCGGCCCTCGAACTCGAGGACGAGCAGGACGATGGCGAAGACGAGGGCGAGGGCGCGCAGGATGGCGACGGTGCGGAGGACGAAGTTGGCGGCTGGTTTTGACGGGGCGCCGCCTGTGGGGGAGGGCGGCGTGGTGGGACGGTAGACGTTGGGGTGCAGCGGCCGCGGGGAGACGGCGGCAGGCGGCGCGGGCGCGGGCGCGGGCGAGGTGGATGTCGGCGAGGCCATGGTTTTGTAGGTGCCGAGACACTTGATGGATGCTTCTCTGGAGATTTCGATGTCGATCGGGTGGTAAGGGTAGGTGTCCTGGGTGGGTGATAGGATGGTTTTGTTGAGCTGGTTATGCATTGACACGGACTCATCTGATGAACACGGCGGAGGGCGGACTGGTTATATAGCAGATTCCTCTCACATCACTGAGGCTTTGCGATTCAAGTACGGCGTTTCAAACAGGTAGATGGATGGAGGGAACCAAAGTCCTTCCAAGGAGGCAAGCTGGCAGTGCCCCAGTTCCAGACTGAACCCCAGCCCCCTCCCCTCAAGTTGGAACCGCAAGCGAGGAATGCAGGAGAGAGAAAGAGAGCCGCATCTTTCGCCCGGCTTGACTGCACCACTCTGTTGGAAGCATGTCGTCAAAAGCTTGGTGCGGAGGTTGTAGCCAGTGAGGTGTTATGGAATCTCGGTGCCTGGAGTACGTGCAAACAGCCCCTCCCCTGTGTTGTTGTTGGTGCGGCGCAGGTCGCTTATTGGACGCGGGCGGCGGGTGCGGGGTGCTGGGCGGTGCAAGGGGGCGAGCGACTCTTTTCCGTTCACGCCATTGTTTGACGTTGGCTGTTGTTAGTTAGCGGTCGAGTGTCTAACGGGCTGTGTTGCTGTGATGGTGGTGAGAATACTGCGTTGTCTTCGTGGGAAGCAAGTTAGTGTGGTGATCGACGACCAAAGTCCCCCCTGCTTTGCCTCATTTTCAGCCATGCAACGTTAGGGGTGACACGCGTACTTCAGCAAAAGGCAGAATCACTTGTTGAGCGAAAATCCAGGAGGAATCGAAAGGACTTGAGATAAGGCTGAAAAAGCGATGATCAAGGCTTGTAAGGCGGAGAGCGTGATAGCATTGCTGATGACCATGACAGCCAATAAATTCAGACAGATCTGCTGTCAAATCCATTGATTCCATGTGTGAAGCGTCGTCCAAGTATATCCGTTCAATGTAATCCATCTTCCCCAGTATATGTGCCTTCTGCTTCTAACAGTCGTCACCCAGTGGTATCTTCGCTGATGACATCAAAAAATTGCACCCCTGTCCAAACCAAACGCTGCTCTAAATCCCTTCTCTTGTCAAATCATGCAGAATCCGGCGGGATATGCGAGTTTCAGGGCATTAATGCTGTTGCCTGGCACCGAAAAGTCTCCGAGCGTCTCGCATGCAGTTGGGGTGACGCAAGCAAGCCAACCGCTGTCCAAATCGGCTCCAACCGATCGCTACCGTCGCCCGGTTACGCGATAGCTACCCGTCCCGACTGAGACCTTCCACCCGTCGTTGACCAGAGCGGCGATAACACCCTGCCTCAATCGCGAGACGCCTCCGGCGCTATGGAGGCCGCGGCCCGTAACAATCGTGAAGCCCTCCTGAGCCTTCCGCGCCCTATACTCCCCCAGGTTGTTCCACCAGTCCCACGCACTCTCCCGTGCGATGCGGACACCATCGGCCACCTCCACACCATGAAGGTCGATCTCGTTTGCGGTGCGCGTGCTGCCGACGTGTATGTCGGCAGCAGCGCTCTTGGCCTTGGCGAAGCTTCTTGCTTCCTCGCGGCCGCGCTCGGCAAAGAATCCTGCTGCCTGTCTGTACAAGTGGCCCTTCTTGTAAACCTGGCCGGCGGTGCTGAACGAATGGGTGCTAGCATCGCGGTGAATACCGGCGGTGTCCATTGCTTGTTTGTAAGTGCGGGGCCCAAACGTTGGGCTGTTCATGAGCGTCGGGCTGTTAAGCGGTCGCCCGGTTGGAGACATGAGTGACGTCTTGGGCGATGCAACCTTTTGCCAGCCCTCTGACGAACCCTCCAGTTCCTCATTCGCCAGGGGAGCCAGTTTGTAGCTGATGTTCAAGCGCTGCGCTGGAAGCTTGCCAAAGTACCGGTTCAACAAGGCAGCAACTTCCTCGGTCCATTGATGGTCGCTACGGGTGACTTCTACGAGCGGGGACAGCAGACTTTCAGGTATATGGCGGTACTGCTTCTTCAACTCGTGTACGTGTTGCTTTCCGTAGGCACTGTCACTGTCGTCGACGACTACCCCTTGCTTGATGTACCGTTCCAGGAACTCGATGATGGTGCCTTCGACGGATCCCTTGTGGGAGTCGAACACGTCAGAGACTTCTTCAAAGGGTAGGTCAAGCTTCTCCACGATGAAGAGGATCTTTTCAACTCCTGGGACAAGTTAGCTTCAGCCCTTCATAAATATGGTGTTGAACTTACTGTCATTGTCTTCATTGCTTGGCGAGCTGTCATTGATGCTGCTGGAGCTCGATGAGAGATCAGTACGCAGGTCCTTCTTCTTCTTGGCCTTGCCCCTCTTCTTGCCGGATGGCTTCGACTGCTCCGGCTGGAAGAACCCATCGATGCCTTTGGGCCGCTCGCCGATGGACTCGAGGAACTGAATGTTCAGCAACGTCTCCAGAGCGGACTGGAAATCACCCTGTGCCTTCTTGAGAGCAAAGCTGACGTCGTGGGGTTTCAGGTCGGAGAACATCTCCTGCAGCTGCAGCAGCTTCTCTTGCTCCGAGTCGCCGTCGAAGGTCTTGATGCGCGGGACGTCATACTCCAGCTCATCTGGGGGAGGGGGACTGGTGACGCCAGTTCTCGCAGAATCACAGTCTCTCAGGTGGAGACCGTCAGAGATGTTGGTCGAGCTGTCTCTGGTGTCCGTGCCAGCGTCATTAGAGCTGAGAGCATCGGGAACACCACTGGCGTTAAAGCCGCTGGCCTCTTCAGCCAGAACGTCCTGCGCAAGGCTCTGCAGCATGCCCCGGACGTCGTTGAGCTGGCCGGCATCGCTAAGGTCCAGCTCACTTGCGATTGCAATGACAACTGTGGGGTCTAGGAGGGGAAACTCCGCCTGGGATGCGGTTAATAACAGTCTAGAAGATATTTGTGGCTTGCAATATGCATGCATCAGCCATGGAAGACTTACCACCAGGTCGTCGAGTTTTGATGATGATGCCATTAGATACAGGCAGGCTTCAGGGTTCGAGGTATTGTCGCGAAATCCAAAGAAGCAAGCTACTCATACTGAGACGGAGAAAGACACTGGTGTTTCACTGGGTTGGTCGAGCCAAGACGATAGAAACTGGCCGATCGTGACAGAGGGCGGTTATGCTGTGGTCCTTTCGACGTGTAGTACGATGCGATACAAGTACAGCAAACAGCAATGGACGGCGATGAGGTTGGTTGGGGTTTTGATGGCCGACGCCAGTGAGGTATGACGCTGCGGGGCTTTCTCCGATTGTGGGTGCAGACGTCGAAATTTGAGCTGGACTCGCGCTACCAGGACGCTGGAAAACTCAAACACGCGCTCGCGGAAGACGTCGATGATTCATAGGGGTGTCGAAGTCGAGGTGCATGTTTCTCCAGTCCGATTTGTTCAGGGCAGAAAGTCAATGACTCTGCTGGTTCCAGGAGGATGGGTCACGCCGTCATTGCCTTGGGTCGCCTCGATGAGTCTCAGCACGGAGGAAAAGCCATCTGCACCCTTCAGACTGAAGCCCCGCCATGGCACGTGCGGTGCTGTGGCTGGTACCAGATACGTGGCTCATACTGCCCGCTTGATGTGGCTGATGCCAGCAGTGCGGCGCCCAATCACCAGCTCGCGGAGTATTTCTCTGAGGTGCACCGTGGCACGACGTCAGTGGCCCGCTTTTGTGGAGAAGCTCCCATTTGGCTCTAGTGCAACGCTAGCGGTTGCCGTCCCGAGGCCGAGCAGCGGGCAGCAGCAGCAGTTGATCGTCTCGTCCGGCGTCCATGTCCACTGAACTGAATCTCTGGCAAACGCAGCAGCTACGACCGCAACTGCAATGGAACGCTCTCTTCTTTTTGGGACGGGCAGCTGGGATGCCACCGGTTGTTATCTATGCTATGCCACCTACTTTACCCATACTAACCACTACCAGTCACAACACATCACTTCACACTTCACAGCCTCCGCAAACAAGAAACAATGGCGGCGATCACGGCTCTGCAGCAGGGAGTCCTCTGCGAGATCCGTCGCTCCCGAGTGCCTACCTAGCTAGTGTCTAGTGCCTAGTGCCTGCTCGTTTCACGGTTTCACTGCCCACCACTGCGACTAATGCCGCCTTCCACGTCTGTCTCTGCCTCCGTCCCTGTCCTTGGATGGAAGCTTGTCACCGGACGAAGATCTGCTGAGATGCAATGCGCCGCGTGTTTATTTTCCCAGTGAGACATGCAGCTCCCACACAACTACCTTACACAGAGACACACACTTACATGGTCGAACATTCGTCAGCGGGAGAGCCAAACCCGAACAAGCTCACGCCAGCCATTAACCTCTGCGGATACACACCTTCACGTCGCCTCAACTCATCTCCCTTGCATGACATGACCTTCTGGGCCCGCCTCATCTCCAGAGGCTCAGTCTCCCGTCAGTACCAAGCGGTTTCTCGCTCGCTCGCTCACCTCATCACCTAGGTTATCTGGGCCCATACCGAGGCCGCGGAGTCCAGAACCGTACCGCCGCACGTCCAAGGAGCAGGGATTTCCCAATGCGGCCGGCCGAGGATCCCGAACTCAAGCATCAAAAAGTCAACTTGAACACGCAACGTCCAGCCTCGCGCCCACTGCATCAGCATTAACACATCCCCAGAGCTTCACTTTCAGATCTACCCGGGAACAGATTTACATAGTAACAGCCCACCACCGCCGCCGGCATACCGTATGCACACTGACGGTTCCTGCTGATCGTCCCGGCCGACATCCTCCGGACTGGACGACACCCAACGCTGCCATCCTGCCCGTCCGACCCCTTGCCCGCGATTGGATCCCCAAAATCAGACGGCCTCGACCGTTGGAGAGACTGCCCCTGTCCATCCGGCCCTCCCACTCGCCCCTCCCTGACGGTTGGTTCGTGGCGAGCATCACACGGCCCAGGCGCAAACCTGTTGCATGGTCGAGCCCGGGATACGCAGACGAGGGAGGTCCCGGCGCAGCCTGCATCCCAGCGTCAGCCCGCGTCCCATCAACCTTGGTTTTTCTTCTCCCTTTCCACCGCCGCATTAAGCTCCAGCCGGGTAGCTCTAGCTAAGGTATATAAGCTTGTCCCGGTCCGGATCGCCCATCCGTCTCAGAGTATCACATCGCGGGCGCCAGCCTTATCGAAACCACCATGCCATGTTCATCGGCAACACTGGAGTCTGATCCCGAATCCCAACGACCACCCCCTCACGACGCCGCCGGACTCGGCTCCATCTCCCCTCCCAGCTCGGTCCGCAAGAGGTCCAACATGAGCTCCGAAGTCAGAAAGAAGTTCATCAATTACCCTGTGCCTTTAGCCGGGTAAGTTGTCTCGATTGGCTCTGTTTCGTGTCAGGCTTCGCTAGTCTTGACCATGTGTTCGCCGCGATGCACGATCCACCGTTCGTGTCGAGATCGTACAAAGTGCAGGATACTGACTCGTCTTCGCCAGGCCACCCATTCCGTATAAAAATGAGCGAGGAAGCAATCCGCCCCTGAAGGGCTGGCTCTTGGTGCTGGCAGCATGGGCGTAAGTCCGTCAAGCGGCATGGCACGTTCAAGTCTCTGACCGTCACAGTATGGAATACCTCTGGTTCATCCGTGCCTTCATCTGGAGCAACGCGGGCTTTGGCGGCGTGCGGAAGATCCGCAAACACATTGAGGATGCGGAACCGCGCTACGACCCAACCGTCCTGCCCTACCCCATGGACGAGGCGAAAGACCCGGCCGTCCTGCACCGCGAGAGCGCCGTCAAGTCCAAGCCGCGGCCTTTCAAGTATTATTCCGCCGCCGACTATCACGAGATGTACCTCTCGGGCGAGGTCACGCCACTCGCCGTTGCCCGCGCCATCCTCCCCCTGATCCGCCGTGACACCGCCCCGCCAGGTGAGCACTCGATCGCGTGGTTCGACACAAAGGTCACCCAGGTCCTGACCGCCGCCGAGGCCTCGACGCGGCGGTACAAGGAGGGAAAGCCGCTTGGCCCCTTGGATGGCGTCCCGACAGCGGTTAAGGATGAGTACGAGATTGACGGCTATCGGACTTGCCTCGGTTCCCGCAACGACTACACCACGCAGGTCGAGCCCGGCCAGTCGATCAACAGCTGGTGCGTCAAGAAGCTAGAATCTGCAGGCGCCGTCATCCTTGGAAAGCTCTCCATGCACGAGTTTGGTCTCGGTACGCCATACTTCCCCCTTTTTTTGCTACACGGTACTAACTGTGTCAGACACAACCGGTAACAACCCCATCTATGGAACACCCCGCAACCCGTACAACGCAGGCTATTACACTGGCGGCTCCTCATCCGGGGCCGGCTATGCCGTAGCAACCGGCCTCGTGCCCTTTGCCCTTGGCTCCGATGGTGGCGGCTCCATCCGCATTCCCTCGTCCCTCTGCGGCGTCTACGGCCTCAAGCCCACCCACGGCCGCATCTCCTTCCACCCCTGCCCGAACCACTCTAACTCGTGCGCCGTCAACGGGCCCATCGCCGCGGACATCGAGTCCCTGGCCACCTGCTTTGAGACCATCGGCGCCCCGCACCCGGACTCCAACTTCATCCAGGCCTCCCCCTTCGTCCTCTCCCCGTCCGAGAAACGCGGCAAGATCCTCGGCGTCCCCGAGTCCTGGTTCGCGCAGGCCGACCCGGCCATCCAGCGCATGTGCCGCTCCATGATCGCCCGCCTCGTCTCGCGCCACGGCTACGCCACCGTCCCCATCGACATCCCCTTCCTGGTTGAGGGCCAGTCCGCGCACGCCATGACCGTTCTCACCGACGGCGCCACCCTCCTCCCGGAAACCAAGAACCTTACCCACGGCAACCGCATCCTTCTCGCCATCGGCCGCGTTACCTCCGCTATGGACTACCTCCTCGCCCAGAAGCTGCGCGGCCTGCTGATGCAGCACCTCGCGCACCTCTGGCAGACGTACCCGGGCATGATAATCGTCACGCCCACCACCGCCTGCGCCGGCTGGCCCATCATGTCCAAGTCAGAGCTCACCCATGGCCTCTCCGACGGCGACCGCACCATTCGCAGCATGGAGTACGTCTGGATGGGCAACTTCTGCGGGCTGCCCGGCGTCACGGTGCCCGCGGGCTACGTCGTGCCGCACGACCGGCCCGGCGGCGGCAGCGAGGCCGGGCCCGACACGGAGGGCAAGATTCCCGTCGGCCTGATGGGCATGGGCGAGTGGACGGACGAGCACAGCCTGCTTGAGTTCGGGCTCGACGCCGAGGAGCTGTTTGCTAAGGAGCGATGCAGGCCGCCTAACTGGGTTGACGTCATTCAGCGGGCCAAGGATGAGATGGCCAAGGATGGGGAGGCTGCGTTGATAGACATTTAGATGCCTGTCCTTCCTTTTTTTCTCCCTCTGATATACCAAGACGTTATCCTATGGTTTACAGCGCATCATGCGGGCCTGATTTCATGCTTGATTATGAGTGATTTGTGTACATTGTTGTGGTGACGAGGGGTAGTTGTTTGCTTTTACAGGTTTGGAGCAAGGATGTTCCCTCGGACGGGTTGTTGCCCCCTGGGTAGATCAATGCGAGGGAACCATGCGGTAAAAGCCCATGGAGAGCTTGACGATAGCTTCAGGGCCTAGAACTCGACGGAGCTGGCCGGGGAGGGCCATACACAGAGCATATTTCACCATGAATGCTTGTGCTCCCTCTTCTCCTCAAGTTGTCCCATGATACGGAAAGAAAGCATTAGAACATTGCCCCGGCCGGTTTTGACCGGAGCTTGGACGTGATATGCACGTAAGCTGCCTCTGCATGGTGTTTGTTTGCTGTACACCGGATGAAAGACTCCGTCACGGCCGGAGAGGGGGAACAGGGCTGTAGTGAATGCAAAGCATGAATTGCCTGTTGCCCAATGCAGACGGTACACGGCTTGGACGGGCCGGGGCTTCTTAACGTTGTGATAAAGTTTGGTTTGCTTACTACGTCCAGATGGAAAGACGCAAGCTGGGGCGGACGAGCTGTGTACCATGCGCCGACCGTGCCGTTGCGCGGTGATGCTGCGAGGGAGGCACGGTCGGCGAGGTTGAGAACAGATACTGGGTAAAGGGGCGGTTCACTTGAGAGGGGCAAAGGAGCACCGATGGATCTGAGGACGCGGGGATCTGGCTGGTTGGTGGTGATGTGCATCGACGTTGGGTTCGTTCGTCCGTGCCGAGGAACGGTCGCCGAGCTCCCGCCCGGAGGGATTGTTCCTTCGAGGGAGGCAGTCAGGATGAACGGGGTGCTTGTGCCGTGTCGGTGCTCCCTGGGCTCTGGCGCTCAGGAGTTCGAGGAGGAGCAATTGGGTTGGTGATTTTTATGAGAGATCGTCGGCCAAAATCCAGCGACCCCGAATCGTGGACGGGGGTTAGTAATAACATGCGCTTCATCGAACAGTCTTGTTTTATATTTTCTGTCAAGTAGCGGCGGCGATTCTGCCGTGGGCCCCGAGATCGCCCCGCGAAGTCGGGATCGGCACCGGAGGTTCAGCGAAAGGATGAGTATTTTTAGAAGATGTTTGCTCTCCAGACGACGACTTCTAGCTGGGCGGACTATAACTCATAGACAATAACTATAAGCTGATTAAATTTTGTTGCTATCGTTTTCGTCGTCATCATCATTATATCATTGTTACCCGCTAAACCCTCATTCCTGTTGTCCACTATCACCATTCGCCCGGATAGCAAGAGTTTACATATATATATATATACACATACACCGTCAACTTTCCAATCGTGCAGCGAAAATGTCGATGTCTCTCTCGATGTCTCAAGATTTAGGTGGCTTCATGGTGCTTCCTACATTATATTCACCAGTGCCGTAACGAGTTTGACATTAACACGCTGCCAGGTGGTGGCAAGAGACATCTTCTACGCCGTATGTGCATGAATCACTAAAAGGAAGAAACAAGAGACAACGAAGAACGGATCTCATAAAAGTACCAGTTGTAAGTCGTACCGCAAAGCTGGTGCTGAGTACTCCAAAAGCAAGAGCAAGTGTGTTTGACTCGTCTCAGTCGCACCCTACCGCCCATGTAGCCACACAGCCAGTGAACGCATTCGCCTAAACCTAGTCTTGAGCATGATAGGAGTGTGAGATTATTTGAGTATATGTTCAAGCTTGAATGGCTCATTTTCCTGGGTCTCAGCCGGCGCAATGATGCCTGATGTCATGCTTCTAAGTGATGCAGCCTTAAAGGTACACTTAAGTTGTATCATTCCATCATTCCAGGCCAAGGTAAGGGATCTACTTGGACACATCAGTAGACATAAGCGCTGCTTTTCTCCCGCTGGGTTCAAGTATTCACCTCACACAAAGAGGAAGTGAGTGACGACCAGCCCTCAAGAGTCGAGACGAGACATGCTATCTGTCAGACTCGCTTACAACAACAGCAACTTGCAATCGTCTTGGACTTTGTAGAATGCGTTCGATTCACTAAAGCCAACAGACCCGAAGATTTGGGTGTCGAAACCGTTGAGACTGAGCCCAGCCCCTGATCTTAAATACGCTTGTATTATGCGCAATAGTCAACGGCGTATGGGGCTTATTTCAACACTGTAGAACCAGGTGAAGTCGATTCTGAGGGGCTTATAAGTCTATGATGAAATATTTAATAGAGGCTATAAGCCAAAGGCTGTGGCATCGCAAAATCATGCCAATCAGACCGGATTCACCTCCGACTGCTGAGTTCACCATGGTCTGGGAACAGCTATCGAGATGTAGTTCTAGTGCTTGGTCTATATGCAACTTGAACTATCTGAACAAATCACTGAATAAGTCCCTGTATAAATAGCCAGGGGAAATGACTACCGGCGACTTCATGAGAAACGGGCCGCTGCAGTCCCGAATGAATGGGCGTTAGACAAGTGTTCTCTTTCGGTCCGACAAATCTCTCCGAAGGAGATCGTCAAATAAATCCACTCGTATTTTAAGGTCGTGGAGGAATACAGCACTAGCATTCATTTCCGCGCTGGAACTTGGTTCCTTCCCAGCGAGTTGGACATTTTCACCTTCGGGCGCCAATGCTGGAAATTGGCGGTGCTTCTTGAGGCACACTAGCTCGTCCTCGTCCACTTAGATCAACATGGATGTCTGATGGGGTTATTTAAAAGTCAGCCACTGCGGCGAGCTTGTTTCCCGCCGCAGAAAGAATCATGCCTTCTTGTTGGTAGCGTTGCAGTGAATGCGACCACCCAGGCGTCGCGACACATGAGATGTGTATTGCTCGCGTAAGATGATCCGGCCTACGTGGGTGCTGCTCGTAATATCTACGGAGCAAATAATAGCAGGAATATGACTGACAGCATCGTTGGTGATGACATCAGTGATGCGTTCCTGGTGGGATATGGTGGTTGTGACCGCGGATACGTTATCTGTGTTATTCATGAGCCTTCCAATCTGGAGTCCGCAGATGTGAGAAAATGATTCCTGTTCCGTAAACCAAACTGCAAGAATTACACATTCATGATAAATAAGAGAAAGCACGTCGTTCTGGAACGATGCTATCCCACGAGGGAGGTCACGGTGTAGCCTTTGTTCATGAATACGGGAGCGATGCTTTGTTAGAAGCGGTCTTTGACCTTCTCTTCTGAGCTTGAAAGACCTAATGAACTTTGGTGGTATTTTCGGATCGGAAAATGGGAGTTTGAGGAGCAATGATGTACGTTATAGTAGCTTCTCGTCCCAGGACCCGAGAGGAAACTGTGAGTCTTGTGATTCGGTAGTGTCAGGTATCAACGTCATTGATTTGCGATGACGAATACTCATGAGACGGTGAAGATTGATAACAGCATCGAAGATACGTTTGTTTCAAATACATCGTGCTTCAATACCTCTGTGACAAATCAAAGTCGTTCAAGTCCGCCCTACTGTGGCGTCCATTGGGAGAGAACGACGCTTTTACGGACTTATTTGATGACTTTTCCAAAATAAGCTTGCTGTTGAAGCAGCGACGTATTCATCTTATATAGACACGGGCTGTCCGCTCTTGCGTCTTTTATCAGGCCTACAATATGAACATTTCTTCAATCGCTCGGGCGCAGGGCATCCTGTTCAGTCACATGTCCACGTGTGTAGCAAGAGACATCCTTATTAATATTTTCCTGCAAAGCACGCAGGATACGTAGCCGCGCAGACACAGAAAAACGAGGCGATCTCATTTAGATATCATCTGTTCGGCCTTAAGATCCGTACTGAGATAACTAGTTTAGCTTCAACGATAGCGGTATACGTAGCTTGAACAAGCATCCAACGAGAGTTGTGGACGTTGAATCTCCTTTATCTCGCGCCAAGACATAGGCCGAGGATGCATGAGACTTCAATGTTCTCTACGCCTAGCCCTTACATAGCTTTGATCAGCCTATGTGGTTCGACGTGCAGATTGGCCAACATCAGCATAGACTAGCAAAACAGGTTCATCTCTGGCCGGATTGCACAGCCAACCACGTTGTAGAACAGCACCAGGCACGCCAAGTCTAACGCAGGGCCGTTGGCGATTGTCCGGCCCCTGGCACGCAAGTCTGACGTACTAATGACCTCGCGGCGTATTCTTCGCAGCCTTAACGCAGGCTTTAGGCGCAGGATCTAGCTGCAAATGATGGCGCAGGAGAACAATGGCAGCACAGACGGGGAAAGCAGACGGGAGGTTCGTCCAATCAGGTGCAGGGCCGTTTCCAGACACGGCAGACAAGTGATTCAGAGCGGGCGGGATCGTGTTTTGCAGCCCGAGGTTATGTGTGTGCCGCTCCGTAGCCGAATGACGGGCATACGGAAGACGATTCTCGCGACAACGCTCGGGATGCGGAATTGGTGGCCTGTTTGGGGGACTGCAGCTTGCTTAGTTGTTGAATGATGCAAACCAAGCAAGCAATGAGTCTGCGACGTCCCAACAAAATGCATGAAAAAGTAACGGTTGAGAATGAGGGGTACACTGGGCGCACTTAGTAGGAGTAGTGATGTAGCTAGCAGCAGGATCCCGGCGTGTCTCCAATTCGCCTCCAGCTTTCTCGCGTGCAGTGCATGTTGTAACCCGATGGACTTCTGGGGGGGAGCTTCTCCGTATTTTTAGTTCAGCTCCCCCGCATTGTTCAGCGCTGATGAGATGATCCGGGCTTTTTTGCTGCAGAGATACTTAGATAAGTAAGCCTCAGTTGAGAAGGGTCCTGTGAGGCTGGTCATTAGCAAGTTTTAGCGGAGGAAGAAGAGGGAAAAAGAAGAAAGCAAGACGCCCAACACGCGTGAATGTGTCTTAGAAGCAGGCAGAAAAACAGCGAAGAGACAAGAAGAGCAGGTGGATGCTGCTGTGGAAGGTGGAAGGTGGAAAGGCCCCTTCTGAAGAGAGGCGTCCCAAAAGAGAAGGGCACCATGAGAGGGGCCCCCCCAGACCAGGACCAATTGGCTTCGGGCCTAATTTGATCGGCGCATTCCCTGTTCGCCAGAGGCCACATCCCTCCCAAAATTTGGGGAAACTTCCCTTTCGTCACTTTCCCGTTTTCTTCCCATCTCCTGTTCATCGCCTGTCGCGAACATCACCAGACGACGACGGCGCTGACAGTCGCCTGCTCTCTTCCCCTCCTCCACCCGCCTCTCGTCGACGTCGCCGCCTCATCCGTTGCCTTTACTCTTCTGACGACTGACTGATACGGGCTCGAATACTTATCTGCCGTCACTGCCGCCCAGCCCGAAGGTTCCCGCACCACCGAGGATGAGAGCCTAAGGGAGTGGCGCAACTTTCGAGCGAACCACCGGCGCGCACGAGAGTTTTTCTTCCCTTTTCTTTTTAATATATCGGCTTCCCTCGCTGAACACTACCCATACGAATACACGCGCCGTCGCAGATATGCCCGACCACGCTGGAACGGCCGCCGCTGCGGCGCCGCAGAGCGTGTCGAACCCGACCCCGCCAAAGGAGCTCTATCCCATGGTGAACTGGAAGTACGACCTCTTCCTCTGGGTTCTCGGTGTCCTCGTCGACCTCTTCTTCCGCGAGGTTCACCCTCGAGGCTCCTGGAAGGTTCCCAAGACGGGTCCTATCCTCTTCGTCGCCGCGCCTCACGCGAATCAGGTTGGTGACTCCCCTCCCTGTCGTTCCTGTTTCCCACGCTGTTGGGTTGGTTCATGCGACCTCCCTGTTATCTTTGGTCTGGAGTCTTCCACCCGGATACGCTTGACCAGACAGCTGCACTTCATCGCAGCCCATAGCTCTTCAACTTCCCGCGCGCTGCAGGTCAAGCCCTCGAGAATGATCTCTTCATGATCCCTGCACCTGCCCCAGTTTTCGTCCATCACATGCTAACCGATTTTCTTCGCTTCGCAGTTTGTCGATGCTCTGATCCTCCAGCGCACCCTCCGTCACGAAGCCGGTCGCCGAGTCTCCCTGCTCATCGCCCAAAAATCTGTCCATGGATTCATCGGCTGGGGTTCGCGCCAGGTCGGCTCCGTCCCTGTCGGACGCGCCCAGGATGCCGCCAAGCCCGCCTCCGGTGTCATTTACCTCCCGGATCCCATCAATGACCCGACACTCATCCGCGGTGTCGGCACCAAGTTCGGCCAGGGCGAGGGTGAGGTCCACGGCATGCTCTTCTTGCCCTCTGCCAAGAAGCAGACGGGCGCCAGTGTGGATATTGCGCAAATCATTGGTCCCGAGGAAATTCGGCTCAAGCGCCCATTCAAGGGCAAGCTGCCCATGGAACAGCTGACCGGCCGTGACGATATCGACGAGAATGGAAACTTCACCAACAAGAACATCAAGGGCTGCGCCGAGGGCTTCCAGGGCACCAAGTACAAGCTTGCCCCACACATTGACCAGACCAAGGTGTACGAGGCCGTCTTCAACCGCCTTAGGTCCGGCGGCTGCGTTGGTATCTTCCCGGAGGGCGGAAGCCACGACCGTACCGAATTGCTGCCCCTCAAGGCCGGTGTCGCCATCATGGCTCTGGGTGCCCTTGCCGAGTCTCCCGACTGTGGTCTGAAGATCGTGCCCGTTGGCATGAACTACTTCCATGCCCACAAGTTCCGCAGTCGTGCCGTTATCGAGTTCGGCCCCCCCATCGAGATTCCCCCTGAATTGGTCGACAAGTACAAGAACAACCAGAGAAGAGAGGCGATTGGCCAGCTTCTCGACACCGTCTACCAGTCCTTGAGCGCCGTCACCGTCTCCACGCCCGACTACGACACCTTGATGATGCTCCAAGCCGCTCGCCGTCTCTACAACCCCACCGGAAAGAAGCTGCCACTGCCTGTGGTGGTAGAGCTGAACCGCAGACTCGCTATGGGATACGAACGATACAAGGACGACCCGCGCATCAAGGACGTGATGAAGTCGGTCAAGGAATACAACAAGCAGCTCCGCTACGTCAACCTCCGCGACCACCAGATCCAGTACGCCAAGATGTCTACCCCAAAGGTCATCTTCACCCTCTTCTACCGCATCGCGAAGCTTCTGGTCCTCTTGATTGGCGTGCTCCCTGGCCTAGTGCTGTTTGCCCCCGTCTTCATCGCATCGAAGGTCACTAGCGTTCGCAAGGCGAAGCAGGCACTGGCTGCTTCGACGGTCAAGGTCCAGGGACGCGACGTCATGGCGACCTGGAAGCTTCTCGTGGCCATCTTCCTCGCCCCTACGCTGTACCACTTCTACTCGGCCATCGTCACGTACAAGGTGTGGAAGGACCACCTCTGGGGACACGTTCCCGAGTGGGTACCCTGGTGGACGACTTACCTTGTCATGTGGCCGTTGATGGTGGGCATTACGTTCGCTGCTTTGAGATTCGGCGAGGTCGGCATGGACATCTTCAAGTCACTGAGGCCTCTGGTCCTGTGCCTGAACCCTACGTCCAGCTACAACATCCACCAGCTCCGTGCGAAGCGAGCGGAGCTCAGTGTCCAGGTTACCGATCTTATCAACACCCTTGGCCCCGAGATGTTCCCCGACTTTGAGAAGACGCGCCTGGTTGCCGACCCGTACAAGATGGACGGCTACAGACCGCGCACTCCTCCGGCGCGCCGCGACAGCGACGCATCCAGCGCCTACGACTCGGCCACCCCACCCTCTGCGAGGAGGGCGACGACACAGTCCAGCCGTGGTCTGCCTCGCAACGAGTCGTACAGCAACATTGGCGGTGTTGGCATCTTCTCTACGCGGCCTCCTTCCCGGTCCAGAAGTCGCAGCAGCAGCAGTGGTGGCGGTCTCAACTCGGGCGGTTTCCCCATCAGCGGGTTTACAACGCTGGATTCCGCCGGTGGGTTTGACGAGGCTAGCAGGAAGATCCGCGAAGCCATGAAGCTTCGTCGGAGGAAGAGCGGAGATCACAAGATGGAGCTGGGTGCTGACGAGAGCGAAGACGAGGAGTACAATGAGGCGCGCAAGAAGAACACATAAAGTATACCATGTTTCAACAATTTAAGAGATGTACGGGGAGGTGCACGGAATGGTGCGACTAATACAAAAACGGGTTGGGAGAGAGGTGTTGTGTGTATAGACAGCGATGACACTGGACGGTATTGATTCCCATTTTTCGTCTGCAAATTAGCATTAGTTGAATGACCAAACTTGAACCATGGAGACGTAAGCGGCTTTGTATTTTGAAACATGCGGCTCGCAACACGCAAGTTGTTTGTTACAGAGCCAATGGCATGCTTGGAGATGACAACGCCGGCGGTAATGTTACCCACGGGGAATGACCGGGGCGACATCACAGTTAACCCCGGCGATGGAGAAGGAGAACGCCGAGTATCTCCGCCGTCTGGCAGGATCTGATAACTCAAAAGGACCCAAGGCGCACCAGGTCACGGACATTTCGAGACGGTTGGGGGTGGCTGGTATGACGCTATATGAGACGAATCGCACGCGTGGCCCCGACCCGGCACGGAATGCCGGCGCAAAGGCTGTAGTGAGCCACATTCTTTTGTAGATTGTCTTTTGGTTTGAGAAAGCAAGATAAGTCCGAGTCAGACTCGGCGATACGAGCCCCCCATGGGGAGGGAACCATTAATAAGGAGCCGCGCGGGAGTTGGTCCCGTCTGACGGAAGTGCCTCAGAGAAGACTGCGATTGTCTCTGACCCGGCGATAAAAAAGCAGGAGACGGCCATTGGCTCGGCGCGCGGAGATCCCACTTGCACCGGCCGGTTGAACAAGCCGAACAGCTACCTCCGGATTTAGTTTGAGTCGTGGGTTGTGTTGGGGTTTTTTGTTTGGAGGGGTTGTGTTGTTTGTCCAATAATCCCGTCGGTATTGTTCGTAATTCCCCCTCCACCCCACTTCCCGCCACTACAGCTACGGTAACGGAGACGCACTACTGTGACCTGAGGGTGTTCCAGTGTCCGAACGGGTGGGCCGGCCGCAGTTGCCCGTTCCCCGATCCTTTCTACCCCCGCCACGGGCTTAAGGCAGGCGCGATTCAGCCCTGAGGCGAAGAGGCGGCTCTCGACCCTAAAGGACCTAAGTGTCCCTTCCCCGACTTCCTTTCTCCCTTTTTCTGCTCAGGAGGGGGGTGATTTTCCATTCAACAACATTCTTTTCTTCTTTTCGCAAGGGAGACCGACGGACACAATCCCGACGACGACGAAACAATGGTCTTCAAAACACTCATCAATGGCGCGCGCAAGCTCGCGCTCGGCGAGGCCAGCGTCCCTGCCACGGAGCTCTTCGCCAAGACGGACCCGGCTGTCGACGGCGACGAGTGCGAGCATGACTGCGAGAGCTGCCACGTCAAGTACCCCAAGGGCTTCAAGATCGACGAGGGGGACGAGCTGTACGGGCACGTCAAGGGGTGGGCGACGCACGCGCTCGTGGCGACGGGGAAGAGCGACTGGGTAAGGGACGTGGCGGACGAGAAGGGCAGCGTGATGGAGGCGATTGGGAGGGCTGCTGCGCCTAGTAACGGGGTATGTTTGCCCGTAGTAGTGTGACAAGCAGGAGAGGATGCTGACTACCGCAGAAATTAATGCTCTCTGCCTCCAACATCCCTACGCCGACACACCACAACGACTACGCCGAGCCCACGACCGTCCTCCTCCTCCCCGCCTTCGTCATCATCGACCACGTCACCCCAAAGCGCGTGCCGGAGCTCATCACCGAGTTCGTCGACAAGGCGCCCACGAACACGGACCCGCTCGCGCCGCTGGCCCTGCCGGCCTCCGTCCCCGTCGCATCCACAAACGGCACCGAGACCGGCGACGCTTCCTCTCTGGCGATCCCCCCGCAAATGTCCCGCCGCCCGTGCCCGCACAGCGCGCTGATCCTGCTCTGCTCGCAGAAGACGCGCGACGCGCGCTGCGGGCAGTCGGCGCCGCTGCTGCGCAAGGAGCTCGAGCGCCACCTGCGCCCGCTGGGCCTGTTCCGCGACATGGACGACGAGAGGCCCGGCGGGGTGGGGATTTACTTTATTAGCCATGTGGGCGGGCATAAGTACAGTGCGAACGTGATGGTGTACCGGCGGCCAGACGCGTTTGGGCTGGACGATGTGGAGAGGGCGAAGGGGGAGGAGATTAAGGTGACGCCGAAGGTGGTGCTTCCGGAGGAGGAGGATGTGGGGGCGGCGCAGTGTATTTGGTTGGCGAGGGTGAAGCCCGAGGACTGTGAGAATCTGGTGAGGTATACGATTTTGCAGGGGAAGGTTGTGAAGCCGGAGACGCAGTTGAGGGGCGGGTTCGATCGCGCCAAGGGGTTGATGAGTTGGTAGACCTGCGCTGAGCAATACTGGCGGTAGAAGGACATTATTAAGAGGAAATGTGGCCATGGATTGTGAAGATACGAGCACTGGCGGGATGGTATGGAATTAGAACCGGACCATTGGGTTGGCGTTGGTGGATATAGACACGGATTCGGTGAATCCTCGCAGGCCAGATGGTAACCCAAGATTTAGAGTGCTACGCCAGCTTTGTAGATGATTATGATGTTTTCGCTTATGGCGGTGATCAGAGAAGAATACAGCGCATCTACCAGATACGGACCCGTCCGCCAAGGGCAACATACAATGCATTGTTGAACAAAGAATCCGAGTCCTACTTCTTTGTGTAAACTCACGAAATATGAATACGTATCCTGTGCAACACTGACAAAATCATCATCAACTGCACGTCATGCTGCTAGACCCAGCAGACAAGACCCAGGACCCTGATGACGTTCTGGCGTTCGAAGAACGACACAAAACGAAAGGTCCCCGCCAGACTACAACCTCCGTCTCGACGCCGACTCTGCCGGCGCGGCCCCACTCCTGCCGGGCCGCCCCGCACGAAAAAAAACAGACCAAAATGCAGTGAACCCCAAGCTGCAGGCGCGTTGCACGGCCGATAAGATAAGGCGGGCACGTCCAACGGGGGGAAAGGCCCACCCGTCACCCAGGCGACGGGCCAGGATAAACATCGCTGGCCACCATCGAGCACCTTACCAACCACATTGTACGAGTAGCTCACCGACTACCTGCCTACCTTACCACCCACAGCACAGCACCGCACTGCCAGCCCGTCCCGTTACCCGTGTGTGTCCCATCTTGCCGCCCCCCCAAAATCCTACCTACGCCTCTCCCCCCGTCATCCTCCCCCCGAAACTTTTCTTATTGCAACGACAAACAATAGCAATTCCGCAACCCGGGTCGACAGTCTGGCTTTACGCCAATCTCCCTCTTCCCAAAAGAGCGTTGCAGCATCATCTTCTTCCTCTTCCCCAACAATGGTGTGAGCCGAACGAAGCACCAACAGCTGTTCGGGGCGAGACTTCATCATCACACAGAAAGCATTGGACTTACTGACGTCTCTTGTTTTTACTTTCCAACTGCCGCCCACCCTTCTCCAATATCCTTTCCGCTAGACTGGGCAACGGGCGACGATCCATCACACAAAAAACTTGGCTAGCATTCCATCGGGGCATTGTTTTCATCCAGACCTGAACCAGCAGGACCCTGTCTCTCCTCCACCACCCCCCCGCGAGCCAAAGCCCATTCCCACGACAATGGGTTCCGCTGTCGAAGGCGATAACAATGGGGGAGGAGCAGTCGAGAGCGGCCGCCGCCCCAGGTCCTCCGTTCTCAAAAGCTTCATCCACCGACGTAACCAGTCTGAGGGCTCCGCGCTCTTCACCTCCCCGCCGTCCGTCCAGATCACAACAACAACAACCACCACCACCTCCTCCTCCCAACACATCCAAGCCGCCTACGACCGCCTCGAGGGGAAGATGCTACCCCCGCCGTCTCCCCTCCGCACCGAAGGCTTCGGCGCCCTCGGCGAGCTGAACGGAAACTCCCAGCAAGGCGGCTCTCCGCGGAAGCAGCCAGACGACGACCGACGCGACCGATCACGCTCCCCGACAAAATCCACCTTCAGCACCCTGTCCCTCAAGGGCCTCGCCAAGGAAGCCCGCAAGTCCCGCGACGTGTCCCCCGAGAAGCCCAAGAAGACAAAGTCCAGCACGAACCTCGCCGGCTTCCTGTCGCGGCCCAAGTCGACGCTGTCCCTCAACAAGACCTCCTCCAAGGAGAAGGAGGACGAGCGCCGCATGGCCAAGGACAAGGAGAACCGCACCCCGCCGAGCTCGACGTCGAGCGCCGACATGTCCGCCAACGGCGTCGGCGGGCCCGCGCCGCCCATATACGCGCAGTTCTGCAGCCAGGATCTCGGGAGCACGGGGCTGCGAGGGAAACAGTCGTTTGACCACGGCAGCGGGCGATACGGGAGCGAGGCGTCGTCGAATGACGCCATGGCCCCCAAGAAGCAGCGGCCCAAGTCGTACCATCCGTCCACGGCGATATCGAAGCACGTATCCACACAGGACCTGCGGAGTAGGCCACCGGCTAACGGTCGGGAGCCGTCTTCGTCAGAGAGGATCACCAGCAAAGTCCAGCGGCCAAAGCTGTTCACGGCCTTCTCGGCCATGTCGCAAAAGACTACCAAGACGAAATCACCGGTTGAGGCTCCGGACCGGCCAATCGATCCCAAGGAGATCGACCAGCACCTGGAGGCTATGCTCGACCGGCGCAACATCCCCGAGAACCAGCGTTACAAGATGCGGAACCTCGCCGACACGATCAAGATGGAGTTTATCCGCCAAGACTGGGCCGAGATGGCGGCAAAGGAGGCAGCCGGCAACGAAGGCGCCAACGAGCCAGCCTCTGCTGCGCCGAATGCGGGCTCAGACAAGGAAGAGGTCCCGCAGTCCAAACGCAGCAGGGGAAGGAGCTTCACCCTCTCACGCAAAAAGGACCAGTCAGCGTCCAGCTCGCCGACGAAGAAGTCCAAGGGTGATTCCTCCTCCATCGGCCGCCACTTCAGGAGCAAGTCGACGGAGAGCGTCACGAGCGAGCGGCCAGTGTCGGCGGCGAGCTCCACCGCAAGCAACGGCATTCTTTCTAAGATCAAGTTCGGCCAGGGGCCGGGCGACTATGTTTCGTACCTCCGCAAGGTGCAGAAGCCGGAACTCGTCGAGGTCGGGAAGCTACACAAGCTGCGTCTGCTGCTGAGGAATGAGACGGTCTCCTGGACCGAGGACTTCATCAAGCAGGGCGGTATGGAGGAGATTGTCGGGCTGCTCAACCGCATTCTGGCAGTTGAGTGGAGGTGCGTTTACCTTTTAGTAATGTCTAAGATGATGGACTAACATGCAACAGAGAGGAACATGAAGATGCCCTCCTCCATGAGAATCTCCTCTGCCTGAAGGCCCTGTGCACCACGGCCCTGGCCTTGCAGTACCTTCACTCGATTCATGCAGACCTCTTCCCGAAACTTTTGCATATGCTATTCGACCCCGAGAAGAAGGGTCCAAGTGAATTCACCACGCGTAACATCATCACGTCAGTGTTATTTACATACATCGAGTCCGCCACTCCGCCAGAGCGTGTCGTCCGCGCCAAGACGATGCTCGGCTACTTACGCAACCCCCAGCCCAAGGAAGAAGAGCGGCCCCTCGGCTTCGTTTTGGAGATGCGCAAAGACCGCCCTTATACCGTCTGGAATAAGGAGGTCGTAAGCGTCACCAAGGAAGTCTTTTGGATCTTCCTCCACCACCTTAACGTCATCGCCTTGCCCTCGGAAATGTCAACCAAGGGCGGCGCACCCCTGAGCGCCATTATCAACGGCAGCACTCCCGAGCCTTATGGTTATATGCACAGGCACTTCCCCTCGGAGCGCCCGCCCGTCCCGGCCGCTCCATATGTGGGCGGCGTGGAGTGGGACGCCACGAATTACCTAGCCTCCCACCTTGACCTGATGAACGCCATCATCGCCTGCACACCGACGGCGGACCAGCGCAACGCCCTTCGCAACGACCTCCGCATCTCCGGCTGGGAAAAGGTCCTTGGTGGCAGCCTCCGGCTTTGCAAAGAAAAGTTCTACGGCTGCGTGCACGAGGCCCTCCGCTGCTGGGTCGCCGCCGCCACTGAGGACGGCTGGGACGCGAGGGACGTCCGCTACGGCCCGCCCCCGGAGTCGCGCGGCGCTAGTCCCGCAAAGAAGAGCCCGGTCAAGAAGCCCGTCGAGCCCGCGCCCAAGATTGAGATCCCGAAGCTCGATTTCGGGTTGGACCGCCAGCCGGGACGGACCCCCGTCAAGGAAAGGGACGTCTGGCTGTCATAGGAACGCCGTCACTCCCCGAATGAGTCACCCGGAAAACGCTCTCAACTATTGTACATCAGATGAATCCGGACCAAAATGAACAAACAGGATGGGGGAGAGAGCTGGCTTGACATCGTCGGCTCCCCCCTCAGTGTCAGTAATGCCTCGAGAGCACCACCGCCCAAGGCCTATGGCCCCTCGTCATCCTCCGATTGGAGACGAATCGCGGCTCAGCCCGGCGCTGGCTCTGCTAGGAACACTTTTTTTATTTGATTTGGGGAGATTGGGGGAGTTTTCATGTCGAATGTGTTTTTGTCTCATGGTCTTTTGGTCTCTTCTCCCTTTTCCCCTCCCCGCTTGGTTTTCCTTCTACCGTGTGTGATGTGTGTGTGTGTGTGTCGTCTTGCATTGGGGTGTTGGGAACATTGGTCAGAGTTTGATTTTCTTTTCCTTTTCCATTTTTTTTTTCTTTCATACAAACACACACACACATGCACACGGAGAGGGACACAACACCAACGCCGACGCCACCGCCATCATGCTGCCTAATGCTTCTCATGAAATGGGCAACGTTTATGAATTGATGATCATCATACATAGAAAAAGCAAACTTTGCGCCGTTCGTTTTTATGAATCTTGTGTTGTTACTTTCCTGATGATGATGATGTATGGCACGCTGCGTATGTGTAAGATGTCACGATGGCAGTCAAGTCCAAGGCTAAGTGCACTACTGCTGTCGGGTTCAGTAATTGAAGGGTGACGATGCATGCACTGGCGTTCTCACGTCGTTGGACTTGTCTAGCTCCGTCACATCTTAGTCTCGGACGTCGCGCCGCAGCTGTCATTGGAAGAACAAGGGCCAGCGAGTCGAGGACGACGAGTTAGGTGATTGTGATGGCGTTGTTTTAACTCTGTCGCCTGCTGCTGCTAGGCTGACGAATGCCCTGTGCAAGAGCAAGTACCTTTCTCGTGGGCTCACATGTACTTACTCTGCCTCACTATCGTCGTCGTCTCAACCGCTAGCATTCTTGATTGAAATACAGTTCCAAGTGTGCCTTCAGGCTGTCTCTTGCGAAGGGTCCGGTGAATGTGCCTGTCAGGGGACAGGTGATAGGGCGGGTTCGGTAGCATCTACCTTAGATTTTGGGTTCGTTCGACTACTGCATGGTATCATGTCTGCCAGACGATGTGACGAGACCAGGCTACGGTCCTCGACGACGATCTTTGCCACATCAACACCTCTTTCTGTGAGCTACCGGTGCCTTCTGGGTTGGATTTTATCAAGCCTACAAGACGATCACCCGAGCATCATGGGGCAGTGTTGATGGTCGGGCAAGAGAGCACAGACACGATAACGTCGGGAACGTTGAGCATCATGGAAGAGTTTACGTTACTGAAATGCTGTACACGGCGGGACAGAAAGGCGACGATACGGCTCCCGAAAAGTGGCAGTGATATCAGTCTCAGCCCCCTCCCCGGAACCATGAGTCGGAGGGATATTAACCAACCCGGCCCCATGTGATCAGGTAATCATGCCAATCGAAACTCTGTCAAGCGAGAGGAGCCTTTTTGTGTGTGGTTTTTTTTTCTTTGAGAGGGATTTTTTCCACGTCCTAGCGCCCTGGCCTCGATATTATTCCCCGTCGCTGGGAATGTGATATCTGACAGGTACCCTGGAGACCCTGGTGTGTTGGAACCCGACGACGAGGGCCCAGATGCCGAATAAGCCGGCAACAGTCGGGGTTTTGGGTTTGGCAAAAGGGACCTTTGGGACTCGGTAGGGTTCTTGGGATGGATACCAATACACAGAAAAGATCAGTGCGTTCCTTGGGGCACCGATGGGCGGGCAGGGGATATAGGGTTGTAAGCGGTCTTGGCTGGTTGGGCGGAGACGGGAGGTCTTTCGGGATGGACGTCTTTCCTTCAACTACCTCTTCGGGAGGTGATTAAAACAGGTCGATGACGGAGGATCAACGGCACAGGAGCGCGGTGACGGGCACTCGAGCTCTGAATGGACAAGTCGGCGGTGGCTGGCGGGATCGTCTTCGTTCAGAGCATGTTTCTGTTGTCTGACCGCCTTATTCAAACACTTGACTGCATAATCCAATCATAACCTGCAGCAGTAGCAGACAGGAGCTAGAGGTTGCTCCGGTGAGCCTTGAAGGCGTCAAAGACGCTCGTGCCTTTCAGCACGTCTTCCTTGACCTTGTCGTCAGCTGCCGTCAGCTTCGGCAGGAGCTCCAACACCTGGTCGGTCTTGTCCTTGGGAATGACAACGACTCCATTGACTGGGTCAGCAAAAACGAGATCGCCAGGGTTGACGACTGTCCCGTCAACGGCGATTGGCACCTGGACTGCCCACGGCGAGCTCTCCGCCCCTGCGCCGACGGTGGACATGCCTCGCGACCAGATCTGCAGTCATTTAGCCACTGTTGGTGCTGTCCGCCTGGACGCAACATGAATCGACTCAACTCACGGGAAGGCCCGTACTGGTCAGTTCGTCCAGATCCCTCGCACGACCCACGACGACGACCGCCTTGGCTTGGCGGACCTTCATCCTGACGGCCATGATGCCCCCGCAGACGGCGTTCTTCTGACCATCGGGCTGCCTGATGATCACAATGGTTCCTGGCTCGGTGATGTCTGCCCAATGGGTGTCTTTGGGAATGTTGGCCGGGGGCGACTCCAGCTTTTCACCCTTCCTTGCAAATAGTATGGTGGACGCCGGTGCTATGGTAATGGGAGCATCTGCAGGGGTTGATTGGCCGAGGAGCTGGAGGTCGGGCAAGAATCCAGCCCCAGGGACTTTGAGCTTGACGAGGGCGTCTGATATGTCACAGGCGGTGTATTTCTGGAGAGCTGCGATGCGGGCATCCTCCGTGGCGGACATTATGACGTAAAGCGGCCAATAGGCAACAACAGGTGGACAGCTGAAGAGGAAATGCGAGAGACGGCCGAGAAAGTTGGACTTTGGCAATGGCGTTATCAAGACAGCAGGATCGGTCAGGCGATATTGATAGCAAGTATTTGGAGAAGGATTCAGCAACAACAAGCGTCAACCATTGAATGGTGTTGTTGGCTCTCTGAAGTTGGCCGCGGCTACGGTACGGGGCTCGGGGATCCTCGACGCTCGGGAGCCGCCGAGGCAGTCGGTGCCCAATCAGAGGCGGTTCCAGAAGCCAGTGTGGACTTGCTGGAATGCAGGTTGGAGGCTTATGTTTGGTGGGGGAGACGGACGTGTGGAAGGCACGTTGCGGCAGGTTCGAACAGATGCAGTGTCTCCTTGGCGGGTGCGCGGCCTTCCAGGTGCTTCGCGCAATTGTTCCCTGCAGGGCCGTTGGTCGACGTTTGTTGCAGCAGCGTTGGCCTGGTCAAGGCGGCCTAGAGGGGAAAGCAGGCCGACTCCTCCTCCGTTGTGGTGCGAGAGAGGCGACCCGACGTTGGTGCATTGGATTGAATAGGGCGCTGCTGAAGCAAGCAGTGGCCCGCTGCCCGTCAACCGGGTCTAGGGGACAGACGCGGACCGGAATAGAGTCCGGAAAGGCATAGGCGCGGGCGAGCACGAAGTGAGACTGTGGAGTTGGAGTGCAGTTGCAACTTGCAGCAGCATCGGGGGCTGCTGCACTGCTCAATTGGACATGACACACAAAGCCATTGGCGGATTATGTCCGAGCAACGTGTGTTGTGTGTTGCGAGCCGTTCTTGTGTAAGGTATCATCCGTCCTTGGCAAGCTTGACTGGGTGGTTGGGCGAGTGGCAACTCGGTGGTGGTGTAGGTGTAAGTGGGAGTGGTTTTGACACTGGCTGTTGATGGCAGTGAGGTTTGTATGGCGGGGGGAATGCGCAAAGTCGATATTCTGTGTGCGCTCGCTTCCCATGCAGCTCGCTGCGCCGCACGACGAGATTTTGTTGGAAGTATCCGTAGTCGAGTAAGCAGACGGGGAATCAGCCAAGCAAGGTCAACGAGTCGAGGGGTCGTCTTCGAAATGGACCGTTGCAAGTGTCCGAGATGGAGACTGTGGCCCGGGGAACGTCTTCCTGTTCCTGGAAGGGGGCGGGCAGAACCTGCACCGAGCAGAAGCAGAAGCAGGCGGACCGGCGGTCAAAGTTGGAACAGACGAATGAAGAGGCGAAGAATGAGTTGGCTGGTCCAGGGCGGACTCGTCTGGATCCGCTGATGAAAGTCGGGTACCTCTGAGGTATTAGATTTTACCTCGTCTGGTTGTGGGAGTTGCTGCGGCTAGATGGAGACGAGCAGCAACACACCCTGCAATTCCCGTCGTTGGCGGCCAGGAGGAGTTTGTCGCCCCTTCCTTTCTGTGCGAGAGCAGAGCCGAGCCGAGCTGAACTCAATGGCGGTGCAGGAACAAGAAAGCAATTGGACGGATTGGATCACGGGATGCAAGCAAGGCAGGGAAGAAGACTGACTGCCTTAGGTTCCTGCCTCACTTGCTTGCTCCTGTAGACATGGAAAGACCTACCTTGCTACCTTACTACATACGTAGAGTCCATGTTCTTGCCTCCGAGAAGAAGAATCTTATCGTCCCGGCCTCACGTGGCGATAGGCGGACGCACCTGCAGCTCCACATGCACCGCACACTTCATGATTCCAAGCGGAAGTCACCACGGAGTGCAGGCAGTTGCAGTCGCAGTTGCTGTTGCAGTTGCAGTTGCACTTATCACATCCACCAGCAGGAGCAGCGGCTTCCCTTCCTCCCCTCCCCTACCCTTCCTTTCCCTTCACAGAAAGAAAGCGGTTGCATCGGGTGATGGCCAGGTGCCGCCCCTTCCATTTCTTGCTATTCATGGAGTGAAGTACATGCCCAGGTATCCGTAGTTCTTGCCGTGATTTGAGGAAATCAAAAGCAAACGGAAACAACGATTCAATGGGCCTACCTGGAGGTACCTACCTGGAGTAAGGTAGCTGCGCACGCACACCTTCGGTAAAGGCCAAAAAAGTAAAGGCAACTTCGAGTGCAGTGTGGTATCCAATCCGATCCCATCCTTGGACTTGCCGCGGAGGGTCTTCCCAGACAGAGTTCTTGACCGAGATCTCAAATGTGATGCGATTGCTGTCGCCCTCACCTCACCGGCCTGCAATCTGCAACCGCTGCACCTGGTCTTCTAAATCGACCTCGCCCATCATTGGCAATGCAACACTGGCCTCAATTTCTGGCCCTACCCCTCACCAACCACGACCAATCGCGCATCGACGGGAGATACCAGGTCGCCAGAGACTCCAACGACATGACACGGACTCTCGTCACTGGCCCCATCGACGTCCTCTCCTCCAGAACCCGTCTGCTACCGTCAACCACCTCCAGTCTTGCTCCTCGGCCTCCACTCAACCAGGGCCTGCTTACGCCCCCAGAGATCTCCGTTTGTTGCCGGGTTCTAAGCGGGACGACGCCCACGCTCACTCGCCAGGGACATGGACATGGACAAGCCCTTGGTGCTGGACATGCCCAGGGTCCAGTCCAGTCGACCAGTCACTGGATCGGCCAGCCATGTTGCCGAGCGAAACACTTCGTTGGCGGCGCCCATGGCATGGCCCTCGCACTGCAACCGCAACCGCAAATCTGCCCCCATCATTGGAGTCTCTCTCCAACGTATGGCCCATCGATGGTGCATCTGTCCCAATGCCAATCGACATGTCAAGGAATGTCCCGGCCCGCTGAAGATCATCCTCGTGTCTGACGGCAAAACACTGGACGACAACCCGCTACCCCTACTGAAGAGTCTAGAGACCTAGAGAAGACGCAAGAGTCGAAAGGGCGTCGAGGGTTAAGCTGAACCTGCATCTGAACCGCTGCCATTCAATTTACGAGTCAGCACCCAGGACTCGGAGGCGCGCGAATTCTTTCTTTTTCCAAAACACGCAAAATGACTTGACAACTCTGGGATTTGTCCGCATGAGACAAGCCGCGCCACGCGTTGCGTCGGCTTGAAGGCGTTGGGGCGTCGATAGCCACCACCTTACACTCGGAGGCCGCTACAGAAGCCTCAGGTCTAACACTAGACTTGTGCCCAATATCAGATTCCTACTGGTGTCTCTTCATCACCCCAGATTGGTATCTTCCCTCGCTATCAAGCCGTCATCCTCCCGCGTCGGGTACTTGTCGTCTGCCCTAGGACTTCGTGAGCTTTAGGCACCAAGACAGCGACGTCCCTGGATTCACATGACGGCCATCATCTCGGCGAATCCATCAGCGACATGGTTCACTTCCATTCTGGGAAATCCGACGAGACAAGCTAGACGCCCATGCCTTGGCACGAAGCAACAAACGGAAGCCTCCATTGACTGTCGTTGCAATCACGGTGAAGTGCGGCTCACCGAGCCAATCCAGACGTGGCGGCGGCGACATCAACGCAATGCTATGCCATGCGACGGCCTGCACATGACGGCTGCCCCTCGCAGACCTTGTTTCAAGACGAGGGTTCCTGGCTCAAGTTGGGTGCGAAAGGATCGGCGCGTCCATCCCGAGGTCCCTAGTTCGCAGGCCATCGTACCTTTGCAGATACGGATACACGACAGAACGCCTACTTTCGGTCGGTGCGGATAGGTAGTCGCGACATGTTGTCTCCGGTTCTGCGGTCTGCGGTCTGCGGTCACTGTTGCGACAAGGCCTGCCGGGTATTGGAGATTAGAGATCCCAACCCCAAGTCATGACGCCGTCCTCGGTCCTTAGTCACGTCTTATTACCACGGCAAGCAATCAACATGGACATGGCTCCCTGGGAGAAGGGACGGGGCAACTTGAGCACCTTTTCCACAAATGCGCCGCCAGGCAGGTTGGCTGCGGTTCGACTACCACGCAGGACGTCTGGATCAGATCAAGTACAGACCACGGGCGCTGTCGATTGGCCGGCTGCAGGGACGACGTCGCCTCAAGCTCCGCATCTTACCAAAATTGCATTAACAATGGACGTGGGACGCCATGTATGTTGCTGCAGACGCAGTGTGCGCGCACAGGCACAGAAGCCAGCCCAGGAGGAGACACAGGATAGTGGCCGCTACAAAAAGTAAAGTCTCCCAGGTTCTGCGCGTGCAGCGGTCGCACAGAACCGGCCCAGCCAACCCCGGCCAAGCGCCCAGCCTATTCGTCCAGATTTTCTGGGCTGCAGCAGTTCTGACCAGCAGGGCCCATGTCGCTGGCACCTCGTCCACACCTCTCTCGCTGCAGCTGCAGCTGGCGGACGAACGAGAAGGATTCTATTCGCACGGATACCAAACTCTCCATCATTCTTCATCTGTGGAAAAAGGTCGGGGACAAGCTGGGGCAGTCACTTCTCAGAGAGTTTCTACTGCCAAACAAACTCTGAGACGCAGTAAGCAGGCAGGCAGAGCGGTAGATGGAGAGAGAGAAAAAGATGATATGTCGGAAGCAAACAAGTGACGACCAAGCACCAGACATCAAACAACTCCCAATCGATCAATGTCGTCGTCACTTCCCGTCCATGCCGCAAAAATCCAAAGCACGGTGCCGCAGCCAACATTCTCCAGATTTAGACCTAGAACCAGACCCAAACCCAGAACCTTCAGACCAAGACCCCCGACCCAGACAAACAGAATCAGAAAGACTCAGCCATACAGAGACACCAGCCAGTCACCTCAACCTGGGAGCACTAACCACGCCCTCCGTCCCCATTGGATCCGCCCGTTCTGTGCAGTCTTCCGTCCGGGCACCGCTACCGCTGTCTATCCGGGCAGCATTCGTTCGTACCGCCAGGTACTTCCCGTCTCCTCCCTCACCTAGTCCCGTCACCTTCAACAAGGGCACGCACTCGTACATCACCTTGTCACCTTGTCGACCTTATCCGCATACACGCCCATCTCACCTCAGGTTGATGAGCGTCGACTGCTACAAGCTTGCCTGCCCGCCTGGCCATCCCATCCCATCACACCATTGTTTTGTCTGTCACGGCACCTGCCCCCACCTCTATTACCTACGCATCCGAACTTCCCCAGCCACCGTCGTCTTACTAGCAGCTTCGGACTGTCGCCCTTCTGAGGCCTAGAGGGGCAGACAGACACACCACCTACTAGCAGGCAGAGCAAAGCAGTACCTCATCCAAACGTCTGCCTTGTTCCAACCTCAACTCCTACTGGCGCTGTTTCTCCAAGTATCTGTGTACCTGCCTACCTCTATTCCTCACGGCTCACGCAACTAACCCTGCCGGCCTTAACCCTACCATACCTTACCTTGCCGACCTGACTTTCACCTTGCCTTACCTTGCCCTCTTTATCCGCAGCTACCTGGCGCTATCGGCCGGCCTCTGCTTCCTCCCTCTCTCAACCTGTATCAGAGTCCAAGGCCCTTCACCACCACCCGCCAACGCCGCCGACGCCGCCTCCGCCGCTGCCCAGAACGCGGCACCACGCCCACTGCTACTAGGTACCTCCCCTGTGCCTCAGGGATCCACCCCACCACAAGCATCCAGATCTCCGAAGCTTCTCTGCAAGCCCTGCCGCTACCGACCTTGCCCACTCCCACGCAACCCTCAACTCGCTGCTGAGACGAACTAGGAAGCTCTGCGCTGCAGCTGCGAGAGCCGTTCCCCTTCAAAATGTCAATAAAGTACGTCCCTCCGTGTCCGGTCCTGTCCTATGCCTCTACTCCTGCTTCTGCCTCTGCCTCTGCTTCCCCTTCACCCTTCCGTCCCACGCCGCCCAAGCCCCATCACCACGCCGGCATCCCGGTCAGAGTCCGTGGTACCCCGCCGTCGACCTCTTCTGCTCGCTCTCCCACCCCACACGGTCCCCGTCCACCATGACGGATCAGTATCTGCAAGAGCAGCATGCCCTTACCATTGCCCGCACCGTCCAGAGGGAACGAGAGCTCGCCCAGGCCCGACTGGATTCTGACCATGGCGATAGTTGGGTCATGATCACTCAGACGGGTGATATCAACCCTCTACCTCACGAGCACATCAGACACAGGTCCAATGCGAAAATCAGCCTCGACCTGTCTGTACCCAAGGCTTTGCAACAAGGCCGGACGCCATTCACGCAAAAAAGCAGTGACGGGACGGTATACATCACAACGCAACGGGTACGTAATTCGCGATGGCCTCCAAGACATGACGCTGGCTGACGAGCTCTTTCCAGGTTATCTACATTCCCGCAAGGCCAACCCCCGAGTTCAAGTCGTTTCACGCGCCCATTCTCAACTGTGTCGACACGTATGTGGGCTCGCCATTCTTCGGCGCGTGGTACTGGTCTGCCACCGTCGTGCCGGTCCCGGGAGGTGGCGTACCTGCCGACATTCCGAGGGTCGAGCTGAAGCTGAGCTTCAAGGAGGGAGGACACAGCGAGTTCAGGCAGAGGTTCGAGGAGCTGAAGGAACGATTGGAGCACGTCAGGCGACTACAGCAGGAGACGGGGCAAACGGTCAACATCCCGGACGAGCCGCTGCCGGCGTACGAGGCGACGGAGGGCGGAGGCGCCGAAGCGTCGAGCAACCTCGCCCCTCAGCAGCCGGTGAGTAGGTCAGCAAGCTCGGGCAGCCAGAACCGACGACCGGACGAGCCGCCACCAGATTACGACGAGGCGCAGGCGCAGACGCTCAGCATGCGACTCGAAGATCACATTCGCGAGGAGTCGGACAGATCATGATGGGTTGCCGGGACGGCTCACGACTAACGTTTTGCATCGATACCTTGCTGTATTCCGCTCCCTACAGAATTGTACTTTTTTCGTTTTACTTTCCTTCTCCTGACAGCATCTACACTAGCGGCGGCGGAACCTGTGTTTCTTAACGAACATCAAAGTAGAGAATGGATATGGCCAAGCAGACGGTGCATGCCCCGGGGCAACGGGCACTTCTATTGTACGTACGGTGACTTGTAAGAAATAGCTGGTCGGGGCCGCCACGACCGGCTCTAACATTGGAGCTTGTACGCAAGCATGCGCGACCACGCGATAAGATTTCCTGTCTGGGCCGCGCTGCGCAGCGTTTTTCATGTGACGGTGACAGTACATAGCTTGGAGCTTTGAACCACGCAAAAACTGAGGCGCGAAATGCAGTGCACCCAAGGTGGTAGCAGCTGGCGAGTGTTGTGGCTGGCGCTGCTGGTCTTCTGCGCTTGTGGCTGCACCTCGACTTTCCGCTTAGTCATTCGTCAATGAGCCATTCCACCGCAGCCAATCAAAAACGACCAATTGGGAATAACTTACGAGCCGATTCAGACACCCAGTTTTCGTCCTCAACCAGCCGAAAGCTCCCGACCACCTTTTCCATCCACCCCATCTACGACGACATCACGTCAAGCCATTGAGTGAGCCGCACAACCTCTGCCACAATGGGTATCTGGGACACCATCACCGACCTCGCCGAGGCCGCCATGCCGTGGGCCACCGTCGAGGCCGAGGCTCCTGCCGCTGAAGAGGTGAGAGAAAAAAAAAACACCGGAGACGAACTTTCTGCGCAAATTGCTGCCGTGGCCCGGAGTGAAAGGGCGACCCTTGCGGTTCTCGAACGATCTCGATCACACAGGCTGCGGCAGCTATTTTGTGCAGTTACAGTGCTACAGGGCATCCGCTAACCACGTCCGCAGGAGGAGACCCCCGCCGAGGAGACCAAGGACGACGAGGAGGAGGAAGAAGAGGAGGAGGAGGAAGAGGAGGACGATGACGAGGTCGTCGACCCCAAGGACACCATCGAGGAAGGTCGGTTTTCCTACCCCGCCCCCCGCGGTCGAATCCGAATCTACGCATCGCGATACCAGTCGATGACGCACATGAGCAATTTTGCGTACATGCCGCAGTATCGACGCGGACGTCATCGGACCACCGCGCAGACGGGCTGAAAACACCACATCGCAATGGAGGACATGAGAAATGCTGACATTTGGGCGTGTGCAGCGTGCAAGGAGTCCAAGGCTTGCGCACCGGCCAAGCACCACTACGACGAGTGCGTCGAGCGCGTCACGGCGGCCGCCGACTCCGAGGACGGTGCCCAGGAGGACTGCGTTGAGGAGTGTAAGTTGCGAGGCGGATATTCAATGAGGCCTCGGAAACATCAAGAGGCCGTCAAACAGGATCATGGCTGACATATTGCCCAGTCTTCCACCTCGCCCACTGCGCCACCCAATGCGCCGCCCCCAAGCTCTGGGCCCAGCTCAAGTAAACGTGCCTTCGCATGTCACGATAATTAGCGGTCGTCGGCGAAGTTTCATCTCACGGTGTTGGTTATGACGACGCCAACGGGAGCGGCATCGGCATTTAGATCTTGATAGAAGGTGTGGGCCGCAACGATGTGAAGACGTGGTGGCGGATGCCGCGACGAGACGGAGACGACCGTTTTAGCAAAGCACAATCCTCGGTCCCGCCTCCTCCCCTCCCCCCGCTGGCGGGATCGACAAATCTGTATCGCAATAGGTGTGTGCGTCGAGCTTTGCCTGCGGCTCTGTTACGGGCCCGGCTGGTTTGACGCGGCGCCAGAACCCCCTTGTCTTTTGTACCATAGGCATCGCCCGCAATAGATTCCTCTTGATTTACTCGCGGCCATGTGCATGGTGAGAAGCAGCGTCACCGAGGCCGTTGTGCTTTGTCCTGCTTGAAGCAGGGTTGCTTGACAGGCTTTGGTGAGATGAGATGGTGATCCCTCTATGATCACTCACTCAATTACAAAAAAAGAGTCGATTGACTTTTGAGATATTGGTCTGGCACGAGACGTTATCCGCGATGAGATATCAGAGACGAGGCAACTTTAGATATCACGACCTCAAGACCGAATCTGGAAACTCGTATGATTGCCTGGAGCGGCTGCAGAAGGTAGATCCCTTCAAAGCAATCCTAGACGAGCATCGATGGCGCGATGAAGGAGCGAAGAAATGGAGCCGATGGTAGGGCATCTGCTGCCCTGCGGCAAAGCACCGCAACGATGGCCTCTGTCGAGAGAACCCTCACACCAAATGTTCTTCAAACCATGTCTTCAAAGTAGGGACATGTTCATTCCTGATATCAATCCTTCTGCAACGACATCCAGAATAAAGCAACTCCATATCGACAGCGGCATAAAGCTCCCGTCGTAGCAATGGCGCACAGAGTTCCAGACCAGGCACATCAAAAAAGAACTTCAGTCTTCGGCAAGCCTGCCGTTCCCTGCTGACCCTCCCCTCCAGGTTCCGTCCGTACCTCCGCCCGGAACCCTCCCCAAAAGCGATCAAATCGGCCGAGAAGCGGGCCAATCACGCAAGCCGGCCCCCCGGTCTCGTTCCCCGCAATGTCGAGCTGGTTATGCCCGTTTAGGCCCGTCGCAGGACTTCGGTTCCAGCCAACGGACGTCTTCTGCGACGGGGCCATCTGACGCCCCCAATATCCTCGGCCCTGAGTGTGCTGCTGGTGGTGGTTGTGCTGTTCTGCAGGTGGTTTCATTACACGACATGTGAAGCGTGAGCATCTTATCTCTCTCTTCCAGAGCGCTCACACACCTGTCTAGCATTTTGGGTTTCTGGCAGCGGTTCGAGTGTCTTTATGCACCGGTTCGTGTCAGCGATCATGGTCCATCCCCCTTTCGCATGAACGTGAACCGACCCTAAAGCCGTTCCGCCTCACTTATGGTTCTGCGGTGGTCTGTTTTACAATGACAGCCATTTTAGCGCCGCCCCAGAACACTCTTTTACTTACGAAATCGAATCGCAGTCTAATTGAGGGACACGCGAGGTGGATTCAGAAACGGGCGCTAGGTCCCCTGGTGAAATACAGATTCCCAACTTGGAGCGCAACCGTCCGGAACGTGCTGCCGCTGCGGAAGAGTGGGCGAACCAAACCAACCCATCTGTCTTTCTGTCTACCTGTCTGGATGTATGTATGTATGGATATGTATGGATACCGTACACTATGCCTCAGCCGTCTCGGTTCCAGACTCTGTCAATGTGCATATCTCTATTCTGCCCAGCGCTCCCATGGATCATCTCGGCTACATGTGCAAGACCATTCCCATACCAGTACGCTTCCCCCGAACAGTCAAGACCACAGATGGGATGCAACACCAACAAAAGCACCATGCAACTGCAGGGCCCTTTTTTCACATCATCCCCCCTTCCCCCTCCATCCCCTGTCCATCTATCTTCAGCCCTTTTTAAACACCTTTATCACCCAACCCTCCCATCCTCTCTCTCTCTTGGCCTCCCCTCCCCCCCTCCGGCTTGCTTGCTCCTCCCATGTTTCCCATCGCCATCTGCGCCGGGAACCCCATCTCCCGCCCCCTTCCAGGACGCGCCGACCCAGAACTCTGAGACGAAAGCCAACATCGGACGCACGCAAAGCCAAGGGGAGAATTCGAAAAGCGCACTCAAGGACCACCCCCGCCAAGACAAGCCTAAGCTCATCTCCCGCGCCCGCGCCAATCCACCGCCCTAAAGGACCCCCCCTCCCCTGTTTTAGCAGTCGACCGCGGCCTAGGCTCAGACCCAAATTCCGCTGTCTTGAAAAATGCCCTTCTCCCTCCGTCCCAAGACCTCAAAGGTCTCACCCGCCACCGACGACAACAACATCGCCGCGACGACAATCACGCAGCAAGACGCCTCGACCACGACGTCCGAAGGGGAGAAGAAGACCGCAGCGATGCCGAACAGCGGCCTCCGCCCCGCCGGCCCCGGCTTCGGCAAGTTGGGCGACGAGGAGTACGAGCTGCGCAATGTGGACACGCCCGGATCCCGCGACAACGCCCCCGGCGCGGGGCACCACCAGCAGCCCTACTCCGATGCTGTCGCCGGCGGCGACGACACCGGGTCTGTGATGGAGGGCACGGCAACGGAGTACCGCACGTATAAGCGCCGCTGGTTCGGGCTGGCGCAGTTGACGCTGCTGAATGTCATTGTGTCGTGGGATGTAAGTGTTTCTCATGTTTTCTCTTTACGCTCACCTGCCGTCTCAGGCACGGGGATCGATGCATCGTGATTCGTGCCTGCGCAAGCCACATCTACTTAAAGATCTCACCTCACTTGTAACCGAGTAAGAGCATAGACTAACCCATCACAGTGGCTCACCTTCGGCCCCGTCGCCTCCACGGCCGCAACGTACTACAACGTCTCCGAGTCCGCCATCAACTGGCTCTCCACCGCCTTCATGTTCGCCTTCGTCGCCATCTTCCCGCTCACCATCAAGATCCTCCACCGCGGCCCGAAACCCTCCTTCATGACCGCCGCCGCCCTCATCCTCATCGGCAACTGGGTCCGCTTCGCCGGCTCCCACTCCAAGTCCCCGACGGGCGGCAACTTCGGCGTCGTCATGTTCGGCCAGATCCTCACCGGCCTCGCCCAGCCCTTCGTCCTCGCCGCCCCCACCCGCTACTCCGACCTCTGGTTCACCACCCGCGGCCGCGTCGCCGCCACCGCCCTCACCTCCCTCGCGAACCCGCTCGGCGCCGCCCTCGGCCAGCTCATCGTGCCCTTCTGGGTGTCCTCCCCGCAGGACATGTCCAACGGCGTGCTCTACGTCTCCATCATCTCCACCGTCGCCGCCCTCCCCTCCTTCTTCATCCCCGCGCGCCCGCCCACCCCGGTCGCCCCCTCCTCGCGCACCCTCAAGCTCGGCATCCGCGAGTCCTTCGCCATCGTCTCCCGCTCCCTCGAGCTGTGGCTCGTCCTCGTCCCGTACGCCTTCTACGTCGGCTTCTTCAACTCCGTCTCCTCGCTGCTCAACCAGATGATGCAGCCCTACGGCTTCTCCGACGAGGAGGCCGGCATCGCGGGCGCGCTGCTGATTGTGGTCGGGCTGGTCGCGTCGGCCATCACGTCCCCGATCCTCGACCGCACAAAGGCCTTCTTGCTTGCCATCAAGACCGCCGTGCCGGTGATTGGGCTGGCCTACCTCGTCTTCATCTGGATGCCCGAGACGCGCAACATTGCCGGGCCGTACGTGGTGCTTGCTGTGCTGGGTGCCGCGTCTTTCTCGCTTGTCCCCGTGGCCCTCGAGCTGCTCATCGAGCTGTCGCATCCGGTGTCCCCTGAGGTCACGAGCACCATCGCCTGGGCGGGCGGCCAACTCCTCGGCGCGATCTTCATCATCATCTCTGATGCGCTGCAGGCCCCTGAGACGGCGTCTCCGCCGAGGAATATGAAGAACGCGCTCATCTTCCAGGCTGTTCTTGCCGTTTTGATTGTGCCGCTGCCAATGATGTTGGGCCTGTTTGGGCGTAGTGATAGGGTGAGCCTCCGCCGTGTGAGGTCAGACCAGGCAGGCACACGGGCGGCGTAGCAGTAACAGTAGTAGGAGCGTGTGTGATTAGCATTATAGTAGTAGTAATATCGATACCCCGTCATGAACATTGTAAACTTCTATGCTTTCCCGTTAGCCTGCGCCGTACCGTTCGTGCCTCCGCGAATCTCCAAAAACTCCTCCCACTGCCGCCTTAGCCGCTCCATCTCCGCCCACACCTTGCATCCTAGCTCCTCAAAGTCCACAATCTGGTCCGGCGTGAGGTCACGCGCCTGCGGATGCCGGCCCACCACCTTCCGCAGCACCCCCGTCGCTGGGTCCCGCGCGAGGCTCTCTCGGTCCTCCACGGCGCCCTCCCACCCCCACCCCTCGACCTCCGTCTTCTTCACCTCCGCCCGTCCCGTCACGCTCGCCGCACTGCCCCACTTGATCCTCTTCGCGTCCAGCTCCTGCAGCGTCTCGTCGTCCTGCAGCGCGAGCCACACCGGTGCTACCGCGCCGCCGTACCACGTCACCGGGTGCCACGGTGAGCCCAGCCACCGCGCGAGGTATAGTGCGAACTTGTACGCATAGAAGAGGATGAAGGGGAACGGTACCGGGAAGAGGTTCGAGGCGACAACGCCCGGGTGAGTAAGGTAGAAGGACGGCCTCACGGGGAGGCGCTGTGCAGTCTCCTCCTCCTCGGGCGTGAAATACTTTTCTGAGATTCTCCTAGTCGACGGCAGGTGCGAGGTCAGGGCCAGCACGTCCGTAAGCCGCTTCGAGCTCTCATACGGACCCTCCGTCTCGACACCTTGGAAATCGTCTAACCTAAAGTGGCGCGCCAGCGGCTCAATGCTGCTCGTCCATACGACGCGCCCAGGACTCTGGTCAGCAGACTCGCGGCTCAGCAGGGGTAGCAGCTCGTGGGCGAGGACGTAATGGCCAAACACGTTGGCGCAGAACACCTCGCCGAGGACAGGGGAAGAAGGCTTGGTATCGTAAGCGGAGGCGACGGCGAGGGGGTTATCAGGGGACTCGTTGGGTACCAGGTCGGAGCGGACGGGTCGCTGGTTCAGGACGGCGCCGGGGCGGGCGAGCTTGAAGCTCGGCCAGGTGAGGACGGGCAGCAGGCCCTTTGTGAAGATGGAGGTGAAGAGGCCGGCCCAGTCGAGGCCGGTCCAGCCGCCGAAGCCGGCGTTGAAGATGAGGGCGTCGAGGCGGGGGATCTTGTAGGGGTGCGTTTCGGGGGCGGTCGGGTCGGCGATGTGGCCTGCGACGAGGGTGGTGGCGCAGGCGTAGATGGAGGGCAGGTCGCAGAGGTCGAGCTGGACGGAGAGCAGGTGGACGCGGGCGGTGGTGTCGTCGGGGTGGTAGTCGGGGCCGGCGCGGGAGCGGAGGGCGGAGGAGGTGCTGGCCGTCTGAGCGAGGTGCTGCTTCAGGTGGAAGATTGTCTCGCGGGACTTGCGGACGGAGCGGGTCGTCGGGATGAGGATCAGGTGGGCGGAGAGGGGACGGGTCGCGAGGAAGTCGTCGATCAGGCGTTCGCAGATTCCGAGGCCAACACCACTGGTGGGGGGGTATTGTCAGTTGCGATGCAGTCGGGAGGTCAAAAGGGGGCATGTCACACCTGTTTGCGCCGGTGACGAGGACGAAGAGCTGTTCGTGGGGCGGAACCTTGTCCCAGGGTGCCGCAATCATGGTTGTCTCGGGTCAATTGGGTCTTGGTAGAAATGGAATGACAAAAAAAGATTGTGCAAGAAGAGAAGAAGGAAAAGCGCACGAATGGATGTCGTCGGGTTTGAGGTTTGGCGGTGAGACTGCAGAAGAGAGTCTTAATTATCGGTGCACACGCTCCAAATTTCGGACGGAACGTCGGCGACGGGACGTAGCGGCGCCCAGCCAGGGCCAGCCAGAGCTTTAAAAGGTTGCTTCCCCTTTGGGAAGTCGCATCGAATTGCTGTGCTCAGTGCTTTCGCAGTGTTCCATGCTCCTGTGGGTCCTTCTGGGCCCCGGGCACGTTTTTGCAGTGGTCGAAGCATGTGTCAGTCACTGGTGCTATCACTGTCAAAACAGGTGACGCACAGCGGCTGAGACTGTTCCGCGGCGTTCGACATAAGCAACACCGAGGACGCAATCCCGGCATCACTCTCTTCCATATCGTGCCATCTGGTTTCCCGCCCTGGATAAGCTGAATTGAGGCGCAGGAATCGGTGCCTGTCAGATTCACCCTGCAGATCCGATCTGTTGACGGCGCTGTTGATTGGTTCCGAGGATGCCGAATAAGAGAAATGCGAATACGGATTCGAGGCACTTGTGGTTGCTGTGAGTGCTGTGGCGCTGACTACGCCTTTGGCAATGCGGGCAGTAAGCCAATCAAATAACTGAATTGAGCAGGTTCGATATGAAAGAATGGCTGTGATGATATTTGTTTGACGGTTGATGTTCTCCGGCTTGCGGATCAAATCAGCCAGATCACCGAGAAGCAAGTCGATTTGATTGATTGACTTTCAATCCAGTCAACTTAAGTGAAATCAAACAGTCAAACTTTGATTTGACACAGGAAACTAATTAAATGTGATGCATCTAGAAGGAAAGGAGCCAAACGATCGAGAACAACTTCCACAGCTGACGGCAAACCATTCGATGAAATCCTTGACTACTTCGTCTCCTCTGTCTTCCCCAATGTCGTCCAAAGGTGTCTGAAACGGCTATTCTCGCGCTCGACCAACTCCACGGGAACACCGTCTTCGACAATTCGCCCAGCATCCAGGACCACCACCTTGTCAAATCCCATAACCATCTCAAGCCGGTGGCTTACCATGATGACGGTACAGCCATCAAACTCACGCTCTATTATCTCCTGCATCTCCTGCTCCGTCTCCTTGTCAACGCCGCTGGTGAACTCATCAAGAATGAGCACGCCACCCGAGTTAGAAGAAGCCGAAGGCGATGCACCCTCGTCACCGGGGCTTGGGACGATTGCCGTGTGGGAAAGCTGCCTCGAGTGCACCCTCCGGCGAAGGACCCCCCTGGCTAAGCTGAAAAGCTGCTTCTGACCCTGGCTAAGCATATCCGCATTCATCCCAGCTTCAAGGCCGCCTCGGTCATCCACCAATGCCCAGAGACGCACAAGCTCCAGCACACTCTGGCATTCTTCATTAGTTGCAATAGAGAACGGATCGAGGTTCGTCTTAAAAGATGTGCCGTCTGGTAGGAAGACCGCATCTTGAGGTAAAGCGACGAGGCGTTCACGCAGGGTGGCACGGTCAATCGTGTGAAGTGGGTGGCCGTCAATCGATATGTTGGTGTTGCAAAGTGGGAGAGGATCCAGCAGGCGCAGAAGCAAAAGGAGGACAGACGATTTGCCGCTGATGGTAGGTTAGTCGCACTCCACCGTCAGATTCGTGCCCTGCGCCTCTTTGGCAGCAGAGATTAGAACTCACCTGCCAGTTCGCCCGCAAAGAGCCACTTTTTGACCTGGTTCAATGTTCAATGTGACCTCTCGGAGCGCAAGCCCAGCACTCATGTCCTCTTTCGACAACACTTGCTTCTCGCTTCGAAAAGGTCAGTATACATGCCGAAAATAAAGACCCATACAACCAAAGTTGTCGATCAACTTGCCTGTATGATGCCGAGACCCCGTGGATTTCAATCCTCCCCTTCTCTGGCCATGAGGTAGCCGGAATAAAGTCTTCTTCTGGACGACGCTCGCGAGGAGTATCGTCAGAAAACGACTTAAGTCTGCCCACGGCGCCGATAGAGGTCTCTAGTAATGTGTACATCTGGACGAGGTTTGCTAATGTTTTGCTGAAGGACATGAGGGATACTAAACTAGCACCCGTAAAACCTGCATTAGTACGGAGCTGTGTGGACAGGGTTACAACAAAGAGCGCTAGTACAGCAACTACGATCCCGAGTACTAAGGCCAACCAGCGCTGAATCATGCTTAATAGATAGGCAGGCTGTTGGGAAGTATCTAATAAGGAGTTATTCATCGCAATCGCATGCTCGGTCCAGCCAAAGGCACGGAAAGTAGCGACACCTTTAATGGTGTCTATGAAGCTTGTACTAGAAGGTCGGGAAGGTCAGCTTGGCTGCCCATCGACACAGCGGTCGTCAGGGAGGAAGGAGGGCATACTATAACGGGCTCTTTGCCTCTAAGTCTAGCAATCGTAACTGACGAGATGTGCGAAGGTAGAACCTCTGAATGCTGTACAAGAGGCCCACGATGAAGGGGTATGCGATGATGATGTACGGCGAAGACGTCGCCACAACTGCGGCAGTGCCTAGCCCGATCCAAGTCTGCAGCGATGTGTTGATCAAAGCCTGAGGTAATTCGCCATCGATGAGGGTCATATCTTGCGAGAAGAGATTCGTAATCACACCCGTGTCTGTTACGGAAAAGAATCGTAACGGGGCAGCAAAGAGCGTGTTGAGCGCGGATTGGTGCAGAGTCGTCCCGGACATCTTGATAATCACTAGCAGACCAATGACGGCTTCAACGACCAAGGATCCGAGTGCCAAAAATTGGAACAGCGCGTAGAGACCGATATAAAAAGGTGTTGATCGCTTGGGTTCTGTAGATGTAATGTCTTCACTCCAGAATTTGAGCCACACGGTCGGGAAGTTGTAGAAGAAGCCGCAAATGACCCCAAAGGCCGCAAATGCAGACATGTAGAATAAGCCGATGCTTCGGAAATAGTATCCAAACACCGCGGCGTCGCCTATGATGCGTGTCGGACTGGTCGAGGTTTCCGCAGAGTCAGACTCCATCGTGCTAACTCGTGAGTCTGGCGGCGTTGTCCCTGAATCTGGAGTGGCATCGGGTCCCTTCTCCATCTTTTCAATCTCCTCGGACTTTGACTGGTTGTTGCAGCTGTGTGCCACGCTCGTCTTATCTTCCAAAAGCTGATCAAACTTGCCTTGCTCAGCAACCGTACCCTCAGTAGTCAGAGCAATGACATAGTCAGACGATGGGAGATGGCGCGTGGTATGTGTGCAGAGTACGGTAGTGGTCCCTCTTCGTTTGAGCAGTCCGCCGTTCCCAAAAACTTGCTGAAAGACATTCTCTGCTGTGTCAGCATCGAGACCACTCAGTACATCGTCGACGATCAACAGGTCGCATTGTTGGTAGAGAGCTCTAGCAAGGGAGATTCTCTGCTTCTGACCGCCGCTCAAGCTAAGGCCATTACTTCCGATGGTAGTCTGGTCGCCTTTAGGAAGGAGGAGCAGGTCTTGGACAAGCATCGTGGCCTCTATGACGGACATGTATCTTTTCTCGTCGGCCATCTCTGAGAACCCAACGATATTGTCTTTGATCGTCGCATTCCATAGGAATGGAGCCTGGTCGCAGTAGCCAACTACTCGAGTATTAACGCCCATAATTACCTGTCCTTCGGAGAAAGGCGTTTCTCCAAGCATCGCCTTGCAGAGAGTCGATTTTCCGGAAGCGACGGGGCCAATAACCACGGTTAGACCCGAAGGAATCGATAAGTCCAATTTCTTCAGAACAAAGGTCTGTTCGGACCATCCGAAACTGCCGTTGATGATCTTGATGGCAGGGGGGTTTCCAGATGTTGCCGTCGGCTTTTCTGAGGTCATGGTGCTTGTATCGGTACAGTTGCGGAAGTCGTGTCGGGAGTCCTTTTCAAGAAAATCTTGTACTCGTCGGAGGCAAGAGAAGCCCGCAAGAAGTTGAGGCGCGATCTGAAAGAGGGTACTAAGCGGCTCCGTCAGGAGAAACAGATAAGAAATAGATGTGAATATAGTCGTCACATCTAGGTCTTGCGAAGTAAAGGCCAAGGTGAATACAGGGGCTAGCAGGATCGGAGTGAACCCAATAGCTACAGAGCCTACGAGGAACCTCCGAAACCTGCCGCCGGCCTTCACCTCGGCTACCCTCAGCTCTTGAACTGCCTGCTCAACCGGGCTTGCAAGTCCAGAAATCTTGAGACTCTTCATGTTTGTAATGATGTTCGCTGTGTGGCCGACGCGCTTCTGGATTCCTTGCATCCAGGCCATCTGTCTGGGTCCGATGTATCTCATCATAACCGTTGAGCTCGTTACACATATCGCAACCACGACGATGGGGGCAACAAATGCGACGCCGATCTGACGCTGTAATAGCCAGCATGCAAGCGCTACCTGGATAGGATTGGCCCAAAACTCATGAAGTTGCATGAACCCCATGCGAATCCGCTCGATATCGGCACTCATCAGCGTCAGGGCAGCAGAATCATCCGCGGTTGAGACTTTGGCGTGAATCGTCTTTCGATATACCGCAGTAGCCAGGCAAGCCCGTACCATACATAGACACCGCTCTTGAAAGTACCAGTAGAACGCGGTGGCCACCGGAATCCCCGTGTAGATTAGGATCGTGGCCCCAATTAACCCATAACCTCTGCTTACAGAGGCGTTGGTCTCCGGCTGGCTCAAATGACCCAAGAGCGTCTCCAAGAGAAAAGGCTGGCAGAACACTAAGCCGACTAAAGCGATTCTGGGGGCGATCGGGAGTAGAAGAGGGACTGCTAAAGTGCTTCCTAGAGCACGTGCGAGGCCATAGTCATGGCCTTTGAAGCTTGCTGTATCAGCTTTTCGGGAGAAGGACAGTTGTAGAACTTCGGAAGACATGTGTTTGTCAAGGGCGAAGAGATCCGGGATGGCCAAAACCTTTTTGTAGCCAGACAGGAATAGAGGGTTGAGCCAGAAGAAAGTAGCCAGCCCATAGAGGCCCGTGGTCTCTTCGGGGCTATATCCTTTCCGATCCCAGAGAAGCCATGAGTTCTTTTGCCATGATTCGATCGATATGAGTGTGGCTTTCCATGCCACAACCGCGGTGAAGATTCGAGTGAAAGTGATTTCATGTTGCGTTGAGGCGGCCAGCCAAAAGGAGCGTGTCTGTGCTACGTCGAATAATGTCGAAAGAATGATGAACGCATTCAATAGAATAGATGGTCGCGGCGACCTACGGTGTTCCAAGTAGCTCAGAACAGACATACAAATTGCTGCGAGGAAGCGGAGACCAAAGGCAGCGACGAACAATGCTGGGAATGTGGGGAGTTCGACAGCACTGAAGACGAGGACCGCGAGAGTGAGTATCGCATAGACAGCGAAGAAGACCTGGACAACATCAGTTTCTCATCCTTTCGCGTCTTGAATATGACCTCAGTATAATCGAAAGCGTACAATTTTGACGCATTGAAGAAGGGTGCCCCCCACGATGTTCGGCTTGCGGAGCAGCGACACGGCTCTGGGCAGAGAAAGGGCGATGAATATGCTAGACGGTAGTACGGACAAGAAGATCTGTTCGAACTTCAGTGTGAAGTCGAAATCGTCTCGACAGCCCTGCACACTTGGTCCAATCGACTCGTCGTCGACGCACGCGAAGAAGCCCATGCTGACGGCAGTAGACGACCTCTTCCAACGGCGCGCATGCAGTGAAGACGAGCTACTCGTAGCGCGGATGACAACAAGCTCTATGGCTCAATAACAGGAAGATAGGTGGATGCAGGAGAGGTGAAGGTTGGAGCGGCCCGTCAGTACCGATGTTGAAAGGAGCTCGTATGCATTCGGCGTCCACAGTGTCCCACACGCATTCATCTAAACGATAGTCAATAATCAGGAAGAAGGAAAGGAGGCCATCACGCCTGTCTTCGGCCGACTGTTGGCGAGGTCAACATGTAGCGCGTGACAAACGGGTAGCTCGCACCAACCCGAGAAAAGCAATTCAAGTCCTCAGTGGCATATCTTGTTGGTGCGGCCACCGGTTGGGCGGCCTGGGCTCGCATGCCCAGACTGACCCCCCTGTTCACGGCGAATGACGCCAACCAGCCCAGCCCGCGACGTCTGCGTGTTGATAAGCCCGCATAGGAAGGTAGAAAATAGAAGTTGTCAGCCAACTGCACACTGGAATCTAGCGTCCATGCCAACGCTACTGCAACGGGAGCTTCCATCCCCAGATTGTGAGTTTAGCCGTCCCACACCACGTCACATTCATTGCAGAGGAGAGTATCAGGACGTCCGCAACTTGAGATCACGCCAATGATGCGTAGCTACTCGGGCAAATCGAGGCGGCGGCCCGAATCCGTACGGGATCCCGCACTAGCGTTGCATCCCGGGCGATTGTCTTGGTATGACCTGATGCGATGGTTGAAACGTAGGCTTTAGATAAGGCGGTAAGGGGAAGCGAAACGCTCATCCATTGGTCGCACGAGTCCAGATCGCTGCGCCCAGAGGCCAATCGACACAAGTACCTCCCTTGACTCCTTGGTCAATATGTCACGTTCACAATGCGCAACGGTCACGAATCTTGAAGCGTTCATGACATACCGCCGCCATTTGCTCTTCTCATCTGTGCCATTGCGGCACAGTGCAGTTATCATGTATTCTATCCATGGTTTTGACAATGCCAAGTAGCATAATAGGTAGGTCGGAGTTCTCAGGGTTGATTGACACACTAACCTTGTGATTGCGTGCTTTATCACTCGGAAATGCAGAATCATCTCGAGAGAGGGAGAGTCGAGATCGATCCCCCGACTTTTCCGTGTATCAATAAGCCTTGTTGTTTACCCGTTTACTGTCAGGGTTTTCGCTATACCCACGAAACTTCAGAAATTCCTGGACTCATTCGTGTCTGTTTGACCCCATGTCTGTTAATTTATCTCGCAAATTAGCAAAGTCTATACTACACCGCGAACTCCTCTTCAGCGCCCTGACTTCTTGAGCTTATTGCTTCTTTCCGTCATCATCTTTGGGGCATTTGCCTTGTCCCAAGCTACCAACCATGAAGAACATGAGCGGCTACTCCAGGGTGAGGGACGAAAATGACTTGGAAATATCATCCGGGCTTGGGGAGCCTGGCACAGAGAGCTGGCAGACTCGTCTCATTACTACTTGGCCCAGCCTCTTGTGGAATGTAGTCTCCTTCTCAATGTTCCTCGCTGGAGCCATGATGATGATGGTTGCATTTACACGGCAACCGTCAGACAGAGCTTGCGCCGCACAGCTGAGCATCTGGTGTAAGTGTGACGAAGGCAGCCCTACTCTTGCGATGATTCCGGGCATACCATTGAGAACATACTGACCGTCGGTTGCTGTTTAGCTCCTCTTCTTGAAGCTGTTGAATACGAGGAACGGGACTGGGTCAGCATCTTTGCGACAAAGAATTCCCCCTTCGTAGGTTCTCCTACGAAGGAGATGGAGGCGAGGTGGAAGGCTCTTGTGGAAGGCAAGTCACCTCATCAATCCATATGGCGCACTTAACTCATGCCTTGTATTAGTACCATCTGTTGTTATTCCCCCAAGCCGCGTCCCCTTCCTAAACAGAAGCGTCGAGCAAGGCTTTGTCCCGGTCCAGAACGATGCCTCAAACCCTGGATATGTGGCTGGTGTTGAAGTGTTTCATCACCTGCACTGTGTCAACGTTTTGCGTCAATTCTTGTGGAGAGACTCCTACCCAGAAGGCATGACTCCGAGCCTACTCAAATTCAACACACCAGAAGTCGCCCGCGCGCATGCAGATCATTGCATTGAAACATTACGACTAGCACTCATGTGCAACGCTGATATCACGCCGTATCTCCTGTACGAGACTGAGCCTGCTCCTGGCTCAGATGTCCCTGCAAAAGAAGATTTCCAGGCATTTCACAAGTGTAAACGATTTGATAGACTGCAGGATTGGGTGCATGAAAACGGCGTGATAGTGCCCTGGAGACAGCCGAAGAAGCCAATGTAGTCATATTCAAATATGCGGTTCTGTGTTTCCTAGTCCACAGGAGAAGAAATAGTTGATCAAATCTATACTCCGATCTCACAGCTACTTGCTCAATATTAGAGCTGGCAACAGGGAAGTCATTGTCATCTTCCGGCGAGCCGCCTCAATCACGCCTTGGACACTGCTGTGGACATATGTTGTAAAACAACAATGTGATGGATCATGATTGGTGTTCAGAGGGGGTGCGGTAAAGTATGAATTACTCCCAAGTTCACTGACGCTCGAACATTACATCTCTTTCACACAAAGTCCGCTTTTTCGTTTTGCACGAAGCTTCTGGAGCGTTTACAATAGATCTGAATTGGAAAACTATGGAGATCTCTGTTCCGGATAGACATTGGAAAGATACATGGTTTCATTTCTTCCGAGACTATTTCACTGTCCAGTTGTTTTCAATCCAGTTCTCGATGGCATTGAAATCTCTGCACTTGTGGTGAGTTTCGAAGTCCGCGCGGGCGCCCGCAGGTCCTCCAAGTCGCACTAGCAACGGAGTGACATCCCCCCAGCACATGAGTGCGATACGTAGCGCGTCTAGGCAGTGGTCGACGTGCATACGATTCTTGAGAGGGTCATTAGACAGCCCAACTGGAGGCTCGTCATACTTCCCCGCCTGCCACCACGTGTACATGCGGACAATGTTCTGGAAAAGCAGTATCATCAGTACAATAATTGAGTTGATACCATCTTCAAGACCACTTACCAAGCAATGCAGCTGATGATAGACCTCCAGTAGCCCGACGTAGCCGTCGCCAACCTCAGGAGGGACATGCATGAGATGATCTTCTTCGGATCGATTCATGCCGCTGAGCCTTTCTGGAGGTACTTCGAATCCATGCTCTATATTTCAGTCAGTAAGAAGTCCTACAGGAGGTGGAACTGAACTTGCTGTAGGTAAGATTGAACCACGCATCCTCTCTTTCTTTCATAGGCGGACCGCGATAAATGCTCGTTGCGTTGAATGCATCTGCGAAGTCGATTTGGACATATTCAACAGCATCGAGCGCAGGAGCTGAGAGGTTAGCCGTAGGCTCAGAAAGTCTCAAGGTACGTCATGTCACTTGGAGAGACGCGGCTGCCACTTACACCACATCGATAGCTGCCGGGCACATTGCTGATCACTCACTGTGTGAGTGAGAACAGCAACAATGAGCCCGCACGTCACCAGGATCAAGAAAACAAGAGCTCCCATGACTGGGCTTGGAATCCAAGATCTCCAACCCCGACGACGCGCGAGAAATGCTACATCATCGGTGCTGTTGTTGTAGTCTGTGATTGACTCGGAATCTCCAGACTCTGAGGCCATCAATGGACGATACGACCCTTGCTTAGACTCCATGTTGTTCTTGAGTCTCTCTTGATATAATGAAATGGATAATGTTTTAGGTGAAAGATCTGAGACGTGAGTAGAAAACACTACAGGAAGAGTGAGAACAAGGAAGAAAAGGGATCCGGTTTAAGAAAGGTCACTCAAGGAGTTGGAGCAAGACTACCTCTGTAGAAGAATATTCACCATTCGCCCCGAGAATGAATTCGTGAAGTCCGACGCTTCCCAGCCGAGATTCTCCGCAGTAGTTGATAGATGTCTGGTGTGTTGGAAGCTGTGCCGCAATGCACATGCAAGGCTTGATGGTTCATCCTGCAGCTTTCCAAGAGCGTCTCGTGAGACCAAGACGCGATTGCGCGATGATATGGCAAAGCAATCCTACCTGCCTATCTCATTTTCTGATCGTCACCTCTCTCCATGGGTTGAACGGCTTTGAGAATCGGTAAAGGAGTCACCGAGGGGTATCATCCACCACAAACGGCGAGAGGATAACCGCTGCAGCGTATCTCAGGTATCTCGCTTATGGCATTGGCACAGAATCTTGGCTAAGATACTATGACGGAAAGAACGCCGAACAGTCACGCTCCCAAGCCTGGACGTCTCGATATGATACACCTGTCGTGATCAGGCATCAAGATTCGCAAGGCATTTGAACGGATCTGGCGGAAACGTCAGCATCAGAGCGGCTAAAATCTCGCGGCCTAGATGTTGACGAGCCGAAATCAAGCGGCACGGAAGGTGCAAAGGAGGGGCTTCGGTATCATCACTCCTCAGTGATGCCGAAGAAAGGGAGCAACCGCGGAAGATGGGATCCGCCGTACACACGGCTGGTCCTCGCGACTCCGATATGACTGCGTCAGATGGTCGAGGCCGCAGATGTCCATGCAAGACGATGCAATATTACTCTTGTGCGGAGAAGCAATCTAGCAGAAGAAAAGAAGTATATAAATGGCCATGCCGTCACCAGAATCGCCAGGTCTTCTCTCGACATCACACACTCATCCAGCCCCTGAATCATTGCTCAGAAAAAAAATCCTTTATCTCCCCTCTTCTCACGCAATTTTCGCTACAAACCTCTCGTCAACATGAAGTTCTCTTTTGTTGCACTTGCCACTCTGGCCGTTTCCGTCGCCGCCTCGCCCGTGGTGCAGCTGTCCAACACCAAGACGGTGACCATGAAGCGGGACGAGCTTCTCAAGTCCGGCCTCCTCAACAAGCGAGACAAGGTCGACTTGGCCGAGAGTGTCAACTACATTCTCGTCTTGCTCCGAGAGGGTGACGACTCTGCCGACCCCTACCAGGACGAGGTCGACGCCGTTGCCGACCCTTCTCAAGTCCTCGGCTAAGCGAAATCATGCGCATAGTGTGTACTACGAGACTGTAAGTACTCCAATGTTGTTATAAGTTCCTTCAGCTGAGATTGCTGACATGAAAGACACGAGTTAACAGGCAGTGCGTACTGTAGGCAGTTTCTGTGTTGTGGTCACTAGCGGATATTTGAAATTCACGCGCTCCTTGGAACCCCTTGCCAACGCATCCTGTTACGCACCCGATGTAGATAGGTTCACTCTTGGAGAAATAGAGTAGGATGTAAGGGATGTATGCATTTGTTGGATGTGTCTGGACTTTGACACTTGTTGAACACGAAGCACTGCAACTTGGTTCATAACCACAATCCACTACCATACATATAACTATTCTGTGAAAGCATAGTGCATAAATCCGTTCTGACGTCTCTGCTTCTTAAAATCAACGCGCAATCCTGTATTCAATGTTCATCCCATGAGATCGCGGTGCTCCGGCCGTCGTTACCGACGCATCTGGGGTATCCAATCCAGGCAACGAAGAAGGCAGGGAAAGGCCCGCATATCATGGGATTGGCTGTAGACATTAGCCTTTCCATAGGGTAAGAGCCAGCATCTTTCTATCAGAGAAATCAAGCCGACCTAGACAATGCTACCACGTTCGGATCCGAAGAAGGCGAAGCAATTTTTGAGGCAAGAAGATTGAATTGTATTATATACGATTATGAAACGCTATGCAAAGTAACTGCCTCTTGTCATCATCACTCGTCCTCCCCCAAACATCTACGCCTTGCACAGACGTCCGTCGCTCTGGACAGTCCAGTCGTCGCTGCCGACGCCGGTCAGAGCGTAGAAGGTGCTGCAGGGGTCGTAGATCTTCTTGATGGCCTTGAGCTTGGCGTAGTTGCCGCCGTAGAAGACCTCCTGCCAGTCGGCCTGGTTGCGGTCGGCCTCGTTGAGGTAGGCGCCGCCGCCGGGGGTGAGCTCGGCAAGGATGGGCACGATGGTGTCGGTGACGGTGGTCTGGCCGGAGACGAGGGTGGAGAAGTCGGCGCGGTCGTAGGCACTGCGTTTTGTTAGTCACTAGCTCTTAAGGGGGTAAAGATAGGGGTAACTCACGTTCCGACGACGGCGGAGAAGAGAGCCGTACGCCAGGCGGGGTTGACGGCGTTGGTGGTGGCGCTGGAGTCGCGGGCGACGTTGATGGTCAGGCCGGAGATGATGGCGCCGTTGTCGAGGATGGACTTGAGAGCGGTGGTGAGCGTGGTGGCGGAGGCGTCATCGGCGACGAGGGTGCGGGGCATCAGACGGCCGCCGATGTTGAACTCCGTGACGGCGGGCTCGGGGTTCATGTCGTTGTAGCTGTCCAGGTACGTGTCGTACTGGTTGATGTGGTAGTCTGCTTCATATTAGTACGATGTACTCAACAAAGTTCGGCAGGATTTCTTACCGTAGGTGATGCCAGCGGCGTCGAGGGCATCGATGGTGGGCTGGAGCAGAGCCTGGAGCTCAGCCTTGGTGAGGCCGGGGGCGGTGGTGGGCTGCATGAGGAAGACACCAGGGCTCATGAGCCAGATGCTGACGGCACCGGCGTCGACGATGTCAGGCAGGGTCTTGAGGTAGGTGGTGACAGCGCCGTAGAAGACGTCGTCAGTGACACCGGTGTTGGTGAAGGTCAAGTTGGCAGACGAGGTGATCATGTCAGGGTAAGCCTTGACGGTCATGGACAGAACAGCAGCGTAGACACCGCCGCCGCCACCGCTCAGAGCCCAGTAGAGGTCAGAGTAAGCGGTGGGGGTCGCGACAATCGTCTGGCCTCCAGATGTGACAACCTCCCACTCGAGAACCTGGTCAGCTCCAAGACCGTACTTGGAAACAAGAGGGCCGTGGCCACCGCCTTGGGTGTATCCTCCCGCGAGTCCAACAGTCGGGCTGTTACCACCAACAACAACGAGTCCCTGAGCGTGAGCAGCGTCCTGGGCCTCGCCGGCTTGAACACCAGCACCAACCTTGACAGCCTTGCCGGTGTAGTAAGTAGACTTGTAGTCGACGACCGAGATATCCTTCAGGTTGTGCGTCCACAGAGCCAGACCACCAGCACCGGTGGACTTGCCAAGGTAATCGTGACCAGTGTTGCGGATGACAAGGCGGATGTTGTTCTCCTGGGCGAACTTAATCGTGGCGCTGTAGTCCGCAGCGCTGGTCGCCTTCACAGCGTACTGGACGTAGGTGCCGATGATGCAGCGGTCGGTGGGCTGGTTGAAGGGGTCGCAGCTGGAGTTGGCGAAGAAGGCGGCCATGACGGACGAGGAGGTCTGGATGTGCGTCTCGGACTGACCCCAGGCGTTCTGCAGCGCCGTGCACTTGGCCTCGTCGTAGGAGCCGAAGGAGCTGTCATGGCAGACGGCGCCGATGGGCACGGTGGCGATGAGACGGCCGCCAACGGTGGTGTTGAAGGCGTCCCACTCGGCTGCCGTGGGCCAGCAGTCGTCGCCGGGGAAGCAGCGGCAGGTGGCGTTCGTGTCCTCCCTCTCTTCGAGGGGGTTGCCGAAGGAGCCTCCCGGCTTGCCGACGGAGAGGGCGGAAACGACCGCCGGAGCGAGTGTGAGGAGGTTAATGAAGGACACCATCTTGAGACTGGGAGAACCGCCGCGAGCACAAAGGGGGTAGCGAGAGACTGGAGGTGAGGGAGGTGAGGAAGGGAAGGGAAGGAGACTTCACGATGCAACTCTAGGTCTTGAACGCTACATATTTAACTTGGCCCAAGGACTTCTTCACTCACGAACCATAAACAACGCATACAGACAGGAAATGAGATGCCGACCAGACCGGGAGACTCTGACGATGGGTTTGATTAGCACCCATGTTAATATTGGCTCTTATGGCCCACGATGCCTACGCCTGTGCGATGTTTGGGGAAAGAAACTTTTCAGCTATTGGGACGGAATGGTCCTACGCTGCGGCGGGCCTGACTCTGCTCCCTGCGCAGGCTGGCGAGTTCGAGAGAAAGATTGATTGACCGTAGCAGGGCCGGGAGACGGGAGCCGCGTGGCTAATTCGTCAGTTGTGCATGCCTTGGACGGACTGAAGCGGACTGAAAGAGGGGGGAAAGGACTAAAGAGAGAAGAAGAGAGGGAGCCCGAGGGGCCTAGTAGGTCGGGCTTGCCGCAACAGACAGCCGGGCCACGGAACAGTTCCCAGATGCGGAGACTCACAGACGGTGGCTCTAGGTGGTAGGCATACGACTGAGGTTCCAACAGCTCATGTGAGCTAATATAGGCAGGTAACATCGCAACATTGCTCTTTAGGGGTCGTCCCTGACACGCGTGTTGTGGGATGAGCAAGGATTGAAAGTTATCTGCCAAGTTGACAAGAGCAGACAAGAGACTCTTTTGCACTAACACGCATCGGATCCGGGCAGGGGACCTCGCTGGTGGTGGTGCATGCGTACGCAGCACGCCAAGCGTCCCCAGTGGTGCGGCCGCCTCTAACTGCAAAAAGGTGTTAGAACATCGTGCTAGAGAGGAAGGAGAATGCTTGTCATACGGTTCATCCAAACGTGCAGTGAGTGTGGTTGCAGCAACAAGGTTGAATGCAGGTGGCAGTTGGACCGGGTGGCTCCGCATGGAGGAGGGTTTACCCCGGGCCCTCCGGGTTGACGGACGAGACCCGAGCCCGCAACGGCGAGGACAGACCAATAGGCCGGCGCCTCTAAGCCCCGTGTGACAACTACATCCGACCGCCGATGAACACCAGCCAACTGGCACACTAAAACACCGAAGAGGAGGGGAGCTAAGTGATCCTTCCCGTCTGACAACATCGGAAACCAAATCGTATCGTCTTGTCCAAAGCTAATGTGAGTGAATTCTGTCGCTAGTCGGTGCCTTTCCTCCGGTAACTCTACACTAAAGCAGGCTGTCATGAATAAGTGTTCATCCAACGCCCCTGTTGTTGCGCTCAAAGACCCCGGCCTCCCGCGGGCCGCTCCCTGCCACTGCGTGACTCGTGACCCCTGTTCAACCCAGATCACGCACGTCAACTATTCGATAACAACCTCTCGCCCCCTCAACTCAATCAGCATTCGCCCGAGTCTTATCCGCGGTCCTGTCCATCTCCATGACTCGCACTCGACAGCATTGGCAAGGGTTGCAACTTGTTCCTCCTGCCACAACCAACTCCTTCACACACGGAAGCAGAGGGCAACCCGCCGCAAGAGAGCCCGGGAAATAACGCGTTGCCAACAGGCCCAGTGAATGTGACAGTCCTCCGTCTCATCAGTCACTTCTCACACGTGCTCCAACGACACGAAACCGTCACCACCACCACCAACTGCACCGCCGAACAGCGGCAGGGAGTACAGACACACCGTCCACAGGCACCACAGCCTCCATGCCCGGGCGTCCGTTTCCGGCGTCCTCGTCCGGAGCACCCCGACAACCACCAGGGCGCCAGACACCACCGGCGGCAGCACCCCCCACGACCGGATGCCCCAGAAGTACACGCACACGCAAGACCACGCCGGCACCAGCACCGCCAGCGACGCCCGCGACGCAAAATCCCCGAAGAATAGGGGTATCGTGTTGCGCCCGCGCCCCGCGTCGCCCGCCTGGTCCTTGAGGTCCTGCACCTGCATCGTCGTAAGGATCACCGCGCTGATGATGCCCGCCCACAGGTACCCCTCGCGCGTGATGCTGTTGCCGCCCTCCGAGGCTGTAGCAGCAGCGGCGGCAACGTCTCCAATGGCGATCTTGAGCGAGGCCGTGTTGAAGAGGAAGTACGCCACCGCGATGATGGCGTCGCGGGCGAGCGTGTCGCCGCCGCGGAGGTCGTTGTACAGCCACGTCAGGATGAGGATGAAGACGCCCTCGCTCCAGACGCCGAGCACGTAGTTGAAGACGAGCACCGCGGGGATGGCCACGAGCATCGCCGCGCGCGTCTGCTCCTGCGTGACCTTGCCCGCGGGGATGGGCCGCCACGGCTTGTTCGCGCGGTCCTCCGCCACGGACTCGGAGCCCCTCTGGTTGGCCAGGTCGAAGATGAGCACGCTGTACCAGTTGAAGGCGACCACGAGGGGGAACCGCTGCAGCACGGCGAGCGCCGTCGCCTGCCCCGAGGTCAGGGGCGAGCCGGTCAGGCCGCCCAGGAGCCCGAAGGCGGTGTTGGGCGCCACGAAGGTGGAAAAGTTGCTCTCGGTAAAGTCCCAGATCAGACGGGGGATGTTGAGGAGGGCCTTTACCGTGCTGGTGGCTGATGAGGAGGAGGACGACGACTTGCTGGGAGCTGCGTCGTCTTCAAACGCGGCTCGTTTGAAGGTAAGGGGAGAGTGCTCCCCAATACCCGGTTGTGACATGATGGGTAATGTATGAGTGTATGCGAGTGTATGTATGTCTCCTGCGGTGTCTTGAGCTTTGTTCAAGGGGTGGGAGATGAGATGTGGACTGAGAATGATCCGACAGTCTGGTACGACTGCTCGGAGAAGATGGAGATGGTTCTATTCATATGTGCCCTTTGGAAGAAGTCTCCATGGGCTCTAGATAAAGGCGGAACCTCCAACAAGTCGGGTCTGGACTGGACTGGACTGGAACCCAAGAAGGCGACTCTCCATCGTCGGCCATTTTGTCCCCGGGAACCGTGGCAAAACGTCCACCGCTTCATCCATCCAACCGACGTCCATGACACAGTCACGGTCGTGATGAGAGCCCGAGTCCTCCAGGAACGACCTTCATGTCTAAAATGTTAGGGGGTACATCTGGGTCGTCTTCATCTCCCCCCGGCCATGAAGGGGTCCTCGTGAGGGCATACGCAGAACCCGCGCATTCCATGGATGTGATGGGCACCGCAGCCAGCAAGCCATAGCGGGCAGGCGGGCATGGCAATATGCAAGAGCCCCCTGAGCGATCATACCTCGACGAGGTGAGGCAAATAACCTCGTGGACAATATTGAGTGCAGCAGAGCCATGGGATGGCATGTGGCATGGCTAGCATGGCATGCGCATGCGCAGCCGTGAAGCAATTACCAACATGGGACACCGTTGGGAAACGTTCCTTGAAGCGGTTTCCGTTTAAGAGTTCGTCGCATTTGGCGCGTGGATTTGGGTTCGAAACCCCACCCCGTTCACATTCAACCTGGCTACCTTACGCCGGGGGCACGCATTCTGAAAGTCTAATAACCGCGGCCTTGGTTTTCTTGGTTTTGAAGTAGGGCCATTGTGGATGTTGTTGTGGGTTTCGTCCTCTTGGATTAAAGGTGCCTCTAGTGATGCGGTCAGTCTCCATGGAGATCGCTTGAGCTTCACCGGTAGTGCGACACCAATGTCGTAGCAAGCGTGATTAAACCTCGCCCCATGGATGATGCCGCGCGAAATAGTCGTCGAGAGCCAGAGAAACTCGCATGTTTCTTAGATAACACGATCCATGGACGTTTAAACTATGTTGAACAGGGCAGGTAGTGGGAACAAATTACCCAGATATGTGGAGCAAAAGACACACACAGACTCAGTTCGTCTCGTTCTCGCAAGGTACCCGCGAAATGGGTATTAGTTAAAGGGACGTGTGTAGGTAAATCACACAGACGATTCACGATATGGGGGCCTTCCGATGATCTCTTGCCTCTTTCCCTTCGCTTCTCCTCTTCTCTCTCTCACCTTATCCGAGACTCTGCGCACGTGTACCCGTCGGATACGACCATGGCTTCCATCGCCGTCCCGTTTGCTTTGACTATGTAAGCGGGGGGCCGATAGCTTAACCGGTGCTGTTGACAAAACACACGCCGCACGCCCAGCATTTCGATTCATTAGACTCGCCGTCGGGATATCCTGAGTGTGAGCGGAGGTGGGTTACCCCCGCCGTGGTTTTGGGTCCCTTGGGTTGCGTGTGCGTAGCCTGGCCCATCCGCGCGCCGCCCTCTTTCTCGCAAGGGAGACCATGTCCTGGGGACGAGAACCCCTCTGGGCGCCAACCAAAGTCAAACTGCCGTTCTCCGAAGCGGTGATCGACAGGACCGTGGGTGCGGTTTTTGGGCCTGCCGCTGGCTTGCTTGCCTGCCCAGGTGGCCTCTGTCTGCGGGTGATGGGAAGGGGGGTCTATTGGTAAATCTCCCGGAAGTCTTTTTTGGTCTGTGTTCTTCGCGGTTTCGGTGCTTAAGGGGTTTGATGCAAGCAATCTGAGATCCTGGTTGTGAATCATTGGGTATTTGTGTGTTTAAGGAAAATAAACTACAACAGGTAGGTTGGGAATAAAAGTTAAGAAAAACGACAAAAAAGAAACAGAGAAGACTGTAACAAAGAAGATGAAACGTCAAGAAGTGGTAATATGTACAACATGTCTCGTAATAGAACAATCATCCTTCATATCCAGGCTATCCCGCACCGCCTCATATTTGTCTCCTCTCCCATGAATCTTGTGAAGTGGTAATGTCCTGCTGGACGTAAATCACCGGCCGGCTATCCCTGGGCGCGTCGGCACCCGGGGCGTAGTGGCACTTTGTCGTGACGGCGGGATCCTTGCTGCCGCGCTCCAGGTCGACGTACGAGACGTTATCGCCGAGCTTGTCGTACGTCCTGCGCGGGTGGTGCACCCGGCTGCCCTGCGTGCTGTTCAAGTCCTTCAAATGGATGTTGCCGCGGTCCGTCGACGGGTTTGTCAGCTTGGAGCCGATCTTGGAGACGGCCGGCTTGACGTAGGTCTTGAGCAAGGGGCCGAGCGTCGGCAGGCAGGCGATGATGATGCCGATCCAGAGCTCCAGCAGGCTGATGAGGCCGATGTCGTGCAGGTTGTAGACGAAGTCGAGGTCGCCGATGGTGGTGACCGTGTTGATGAGGCGCCAGACCATGATGGCGATGGTGCTGCTGGGTGTTAGTCGAGATTCGATCAATACTGCTTAGGTATGAAACTTACGTGATTCCCATGCCAAACATGGCGGTGACGGCAACCTTGTTGCGCAGAGGCATCTGGAGACCCCAGAGCGCGGGCATCGGGAGGGCTGTCATGGCGATGTCGACGACGATGTTGATGGTCACGGAGACGATCTGGTCGATGGTGATGTCGCGGCAGTGGCCGCCCTCGACGGGTGCCCACTGCTGCGACATGGGCGTGCAGCGGCTCATGAAGAGGATGAGGAATGCGACGCCGTACGCTCCCACGACACCCATCAGAATACGCGACCAGCGCTTGAACTGTGCAGTGGCGAAGATGCGCGTGTACATCCACAAGATGGCGAACTTGATGAAGATGGTGCCGAGGAGCCAGGTGACGCCACTGGCGAGAATGAGCTGGATGATGGTGTAAGTCGAGCCCGGGCTATGAAGATGTAGATGAAGTAGAGAGCATACCTTGAACTGAACTGCATACTCGGGAAGAGTAAGTTCGTTGGTGTGCTTGCCCAAGCCATTGTAGATGGCCCAGACGACCACACCCTGAAGCGCAATGATGTTTGCCTATGTCCAAGTCAGCCAGTACCCAACTAGACAGACAAGTGTTCCAACTTACGAATGCAAACCCAATCATTCCATCATCCCAGTAGAAGCCTCTGCGCATGATGCGCCCGGCCCAGAAGCGCAGGGCCAACGCCACGGCGTCAATGACGGTGAAGACGACGATCCATACCAACAGGGCAATGCCCCTCGATCCAGCGCCAGGCATGGTGGGCAAGCAAGCAAGCAAGCACGTATTATTAGTAGCAGCGGAAGCCGAATCCCAACCAACGGGACAGATTGTAAGAAGCGCGCTTGCGAACGTCTGTTGGTGCGAATCAAAACCTTCAAAGTTGAACAATCTTCTCAGCCGACAACCGCCGTGGCGCAAGACTCTCCGGGTGGGAGGGGGAATTCATCCAACTTATGGAGGGCGCAAGCGATCTATCTCACACACGCGCACACAAGCAGGAAAAGACCCGAACACACTCAACACACTATTCCTCCCGAATCCATGGGCCACATCTCACACACCCGAGAGAAGCGATGTGGGATGGGCTGGCTTAGCCTTGCTTCGGCTGCCCACCACAACCATCCCACCAGCAGCACCTTCTTTCGAAACGTGGACTCCGTGACTATCAATCACATATCGGTAGAGGCGCAGAAAAAAGAGTGGACGAGACCGGTCGATGAGACACCAGTCGATGTGACCCTATTCGCGGTAGTTCCCAGCTTCGGATGTGGTCATATGAGATGCCAAGTACCGCACTTGCATACTGTACCTTACTTTGCCGTGCCATTAGTTCCCTAGCGCTTGCTTCTTTTTTGCCCGCCGTCAAGGTAAAGCTGCAGGAAAATACCTCCTTCCATGCCTCATCTGATCGAGACACAGCTGCACTAGTGTTAAAGAAAGATGGGATGACAGTGGGACATGAATCAAGACAATGCATGCGCCCATCTCCACCACGCTTGCCTCGCCGGCGACTTGCACTGCGAAAAGAAATACCAGTATCTCTAGTCCTTTGGAGGACCAACCATCCGCGTGGTGTTGCTGCACGTGTGGATAATATCGATATGGGGGATCATAGATTCCCACTCTCGACGAGGGGAGAGGGGGGGGGTCCCATCTCTGCGTTCTCAGATGTGATCGGGAAACGCACGGCATGATGTTACGTGATGGACCTGGTTCCCTCTCTCTTGAGGCCGGGCTGGGAGAGATTAGATAGAGCAGAGAGAGGGATCACTTTGTGCAACTCCCCACAACTCTCGCAACTGACCCCGGCCCACCCCCAGGGTTGCGACGTTCAAGGCCCCTTGTCTCTTTCGTCAACTTCCAGTCTCCGCTTTAGACAGTTATTGCAGGGGTGAGAACCCGTTCCAGGAAGTGCTCTCTCAGGTTTGGAGGTGGGGGGGAGTTTCAAAGTGGAGTCTCTGCGAGTTGATATATCAGAGTTTCCCACCCTTGTCCAACGAAGCTGACCGAGATCCACCCACATGTGAGAGAGGAGAAGAGGGCTGGCTGTCTGCAAGTCTTCGCATGCAGCAGCGACAGGCTAGCAGCAACACCACCTTCAGCGCGTCTGCTGTCCTGTTACAGCGAGCCATTTCCCAAAGCCTGTTCAACCGCGGTAGACCTTCTAATCAAATGCCGCGCCTTGCCTCGAAGGCCACTGGTGGCGTCGCACCGAGTCCGAACGGCCGCCGTCTGATGCGGTGCGTCTCCGGTAATTTTATGCAAGGCACAGGTGTCACTGCTGAAGAGTTTCATCAGCAGAAGCAGTGCTCCCCTCCCCTCTCTCTGCCTGCCTCGTTGGTATTGGTCTATGTTTGTCAGCGGGGATGTAGTTACTGTCGTCAACCGGTCAGCACCTTGCGTTGGCGACCATCAGACCAATCCAACAGGCGCAACGCTGGCTTCTTTCGACGCCGCACGCTATCCCGCACAAAAGGCCTTCCTGTCGGGCTGTGTTCTGGCACCGTCGCTGCGTTAAGGCACCTCCCAATTGCTTAACTCCGTTCAGCGTGGGGCTCGCGGGCTGGGCAACATGTGCTTTTGAGTTCCGTTTCCTGGGGATAAAAGACGGGCCCTGGGCTCGCGATGTTCTATTCGATTGCATCCCATCAGTGATAGCTCATTGCCCTCCCCCAATCTATCGACTCTTACCTGAATATCGCCACTTCCAGGATCCAGACTGTCTCGGTCGTTATCTCCGTTGAAATCAGTTAGTCAAAATGCAACCCCCTCTGCCCTCCGCCACGCCGACATGGCACAACGACACCTACGATGCCATATCCCCCTCCCGGCCGGAGCTGAGCGCAGCGGGGAAGACGGCCGTCGTGGTCGGAGCGGTACGTCCTCCATAACCCCCCAGTTCATCCCACAGCTTTTGTCCCGATAGAGACAGCTCCAGCCCCCCCTCCATCTGTATATCATCAACTCTAACTCTTATGTTCAATCCAAAAGGGGAGCGGAATTGGCCGAGAGACTGCCCTAGCGTTTGCTGCTGCCGGGGCGGCCCGAGTCATTCTTCTTGGCCGCTCAGAGAGCGCGTTAAGCACCACCAAATCCTCTCTGCCGCCGTCTGTTCAGTCCGAGACGTTCGTGACCGATATCACGAGCGAGGAGACGTTGATCAAGGTGGCAGCCGCGATCGGCAAGTGGGATATTCTTGTCCTGACCGCTGGCTACACCTCGCCCCCGTCCACCATCGCGGGGTCCACCTCCGACGAATGGTGGCTGAACTTCGAGGTCAGTTGCGACTCTGCACAGGTCCCCACGCCAGCTGCGACTCCATACTCACATGTGACAAAAAGACGAACACCAAGGGCACATACCTGGTAACCAAGTCGTTCCTGCCCACGGCTAACCCCTCGCATGCGTCTGTCATCGCTTTGACGACCGGCACCACGGCACTGCCGGTGTCCATGGTGCCCGGTCTGTCGCCGTACATGGCGTCCAAGCTGGCGCAGACCAAAATCGTCGAGTTCCTCGCGGCGGAGAACCCGAATCTGTTCGCCGTCACTCTGCACCCGGGCATGGTAGAGACCGACATCTTCAAAAAGAGCGGTGCCAAGGCGGAGGCCCTGCCGATGGATAAAGGTGCGTGCTGTCCCTGTCAGATACCCATATCTCACGACCTGGGTCGCTTTCTTTCGAGCTGCAACTCCGCTGTGGGCCGACCAGGCTAACGTCCGTGCCATGATGAAGTCCAACTCCCCGCCCATTTTGCTGTGTGGTTGACCAGCCCGGAGGCTGCCTTCCTGAACGGACGCTCGGTCTGGGCCAACTGGGATGTGGAGGAGCTCAAGAAGAGTGCGCAAGCGATTGAAGCTGGCCCGCTCTATACCAGCGGCATCAACGGGTGGCCATTCTCCCCTCTCGCTTGAACATTCAGCCCAGGGGTTGTTCATAACTTGATTTAGATCATGTCCAGTGTGTTTAAAGTGTATGCAGAATGATAAAACAAGAAAATGTGTTTATGGCAATTTGGAAATATGACAATAAATGTACTGAGAGGCTGTGTAGTCAAGCGTTCCGTCTATTCATAGCCCCAGTCACCTCAACTCGAAACAGAGAGACAAGGGGCCGGGGTTGGAAGTAAACTGATCCCGAATGTCGTCAAAAACCCGAGTTCCAGTCTCACCGGGAGCAAGGCGAATGTGATATTTCTTGACCAACCTTGCCACCACGAACCTCATGGAGTCGGTGGCCAGGAAACGCCCGAGACAGCTGTGATGACCTGCAGATGCACGAGTTAGTCTCCATATCCGGCAACCACCACACGCGGGAGGGCTCCATACCTGTACCGAAAGGTGCGAAGGCGGATGCATTTCGGACCATCTCCGGTCGGGTGCTCCATCTCTCGGGGATAAACTCATTCGGCCGCTCGAAGCAATCCTCCCCTGAAGCAATAGTCAGTTTAAGAGAGGGCCTGAGCGCGACCAGACTGGACTCACTTCTGGAAATGACATGCCGAGGCGCAATGATGGTCGTGTTGGGCGGGATAAAGGTGCCGCCGATGGTTGCACCGTTCTCGGTCGTCTTCCTGGCTCCGCCCGTGAGCAGGGCCGGGTAGAGTCGGAGACCTTCGTTGATGACGGCGTTGAGGTGAGGCAGACTCGTCAGGGTCTTGAGGTCTGTCACGTCAACGTCCTTCAGCTCTTCGTAGACCTTGTCAATGTGCTCCGGGTGCTTTGCCAGCTCGCAGAAGATGCCAATCAGAGCGGCAGCAGTCGGTTCGCTGCGCATGTTAGTTATTGATTGCCCCAAACCCGTCAAAGTATGCTCACCTTCCGGCCACAATAGCAAGCAGACTATCACCGAATAGCCAGGTCAAGCGATCCTTCATCTCAGTTTGTCCATCGTCCAGTTCCATCAGGTAATGGGCGAGGTCAGGGACAGATGGCTTGGGAGATGCATCGTCTAGTCTCACCTGCATCTGACGCTCGCACCAAGCGACCATGTCGAACCAGTCCTTCAGAACACCCACACGCGGAGCGAGCTTGAAGCCAACTTGGATCAACCACGGCGTAGGGCTAAAAGGCCCAAGAAGGGAAAGGGCACGCTGCAGACGCACAATGATGTGGTGCCATTGCTGCTGATGCAGCATGTCAAAAGACTTGCTGAAGACGAAGTCGCCCATGACATCAAACCCGAACCAGAAGAAGAGGTCCCGCACTTCGGAAGGCTTGTTTGCTTTGGCATTGGCCTCGATGCATTGATCAAGTTGCTCAATATACTTGAGAATCTTTGACTCGTGCTGGACAAGGGCTGCAGCGCGGCACGGCACGTCAGATAGGCTCACGATACCGAAGATCTATGGAGACATACCTTGAGCCGAGAAGCCACGGTTCCATTCACGACGTCGAGCAGCATGAATTGGCTTGACGCGGGTGGTAACGAGGGCGCGATCGGGATGCAGAATGTCATACCACTCTGCCTTGATGCACTCCGATCGGGGGCCATCCACAGCCATGAAGACTCCGGGGTGGAAGACGGTGATTTCACTGGGACCTTTGAAACAGTCAGTATTGAAACAAATGGTCATGTAAAGTCGTTTCTCTCACCTGTTCTGACAAAGTCTCCATATTGCTCGTGCAGGTCCTCCAGAACCAGGTGGTTCTTGCAGTCTCTGCATGCCCATACGTGCCAGAGCTTCGTGATACGGGCGTACCACGGACCACGGAAGCCAGACAGACGATGGAAAAAGATTCTGTAGAGAGTGATACTGGCCAGAAGACCGGGAAGATAGCCAGCAAACAGCGTCAACAGACACCGAGAAAGCTCGCCAATCAAGGTATTTTTGTAGTAGATGCTTGAAGCAATGAAGCAAAAGAGAAACCAAAAGTGGCCCAGAGCAATCTGAGGCGCTTGTACATGCCACTCTCCGTGAATGAAGAGGGCATGGTGGACGGCGAAACCGCAGAGCACTCCAAGTCCGGAGACGAGGATGCCTTGGTAACTAGAGTCAAAGAGGACACCCATCATGAAGACTATGTCGTTGATGCAACTTTCCAAGTCCAAAGTCAACGGCAGACCGCTTGAAGACCTTCTTTCATGTCTGGACTCGAGCTGGCTTACATCTGCCGCCCTCGAGCTGTGATAGAGCTCTGCATGGCTCTAAGTGCTGGGTCTAGCCCCATTAGTCGCCATCCGTGGCAATCTATCGTGAGTTACCTGAGGGGTCACAGATTCCCACGGCGACTGACTAGTGTCCAATGGCCGGATGGCAAATCACCACGATCGTGTAACGCCCATCATACCATCGAGAAGTTTGTACTGATTGATGTAAAGTACAAGCCCGTGTCGGCTCCGCGGTGATCCTTGGGGCATCCCGATAACCTTGATATCCGGGTACCTGCTGGGAGGCCCCCGGTCAGTGGTGCGCGACTCATGGACTAGGGGTCCCGGAGAAGTGGATGGGTCTGCGCCAAAATGCGTCGGGTCCATGGTGCAGAAACGTCGTCGTACGAATGCAACTCTGCGGTGGGACCTGATTCAACGGTACCTAAAACGGCTGGTCGGGGCGCCGTCGAGAGTTGGTCTAATACGGCGGCGCGGGGGAGATGCCGGAAGCATAGCTCGGCGCGATGGTGATTGCTGCTATGCACCAACGTCTGTGCCGCAATGCACCCGTACCGGTCCCCTCGGGCTAATTGTTGGTTCCTTCGGGCTGATGATTTAACACTGGCTGAGCTCCGCTGAGCCAATCCTCCTGGCCTGCTGTTCACTTGTGTTGCCCAAAACTTCATATCTTTGTCAAAATGTCTGCAAAATACGACTTCGTTATCGTCGGCGGTGGTGTTGCCGGCTTGGTGATTGCCTCCCGTTTGTCTGAGAACCCCGATATCCAAGTGTTGGTGTTGGAGGCGGGCGAGGACCAGACGGCAGATCCCAGAGTCAATATTCCCGCACTGGGGCCCAGTCTGGTCAAGACACCATCTGACTGGCAATTCAAGACGGTACCACAGGTGAGTCTCTCCAACAATGTGGTGGGATGCTTCTTGCATTTGGTTCTGACTATTGATGCAGAGTGGCCTCGGTGGTCGTGAGATTGGAGTGCCTCAAGGCCGCCTGCTAGGTGGTTCCGGTGCTCTCAACGGCCTGTCGTTCACTGTCACGACTCGTGCCAACGTTGAGTCCTGGGCTAGCTTGGGCAATGAGGGTTGGGACTGGCCCTCGTTCAGTGCTGCACAGAAGAAGGCTTACTCTATTGCTTCTGATGAGGCACAGAGCGGTCCTCTCAAGCTGTCTCTGCCTGACAACGCCGATTCTTTCTGGCCCAAGGTCTGGCAAGACACCATCCGTGAGTTAGGCTTTCCCAATGTCTGCGACCCGTTGAGCGGGCAGGGCGTCGGAAGCAGTCTCACACCTGACACTGTCGACTCTGCGACAAGAACGAGGAGTTATGCCGGCAGCGCGTATCTGCAAGCCGCCAAGTCCAGGTCGAACTTGACCGTCGAGACCGGAGCGCTTGTGGAGAAGGTCGTCTTCAAGACTGGCGCTGGCGATATTGTCGCAGAGGGTGTCCAGTACACCAAGGACGGCGAGAAGAAGGTCGCTACGGCGCAAAAGGAAGTTATCCTCAGCGCCGGCGCCCTGAACTCCCCTCGCATCCTGGAGCTTTCTGGGGTTGGAAGCGCTGAGCTTCTCGGCGGGCTCGGCATCGACGTTGTGCTCGACAACCCACACGTTGGTGAGAACCTGCAAAACCATGTCATGGTCGGGGCAGCCTTTGAAACACTCCCCGAGCACGACACCATGGACGGGATCGTCCGCCAAGACCCCGCGGCGGTCGGGGCAGCCATGGAGGCGTACGGCAAGCAATCGGGCCCCTTCTCCAGAAGTGGGACTTCGGCAACGGCACAGCTTCCGCTGCCGGCTACCGAGAATGCCGGGGAGCTGTTCGATAAGCTCAAGGCGGAGGCGCCGAAGACGAGATCGACACCTGCGTTTACCGAAAAGCTCGAGTCGTTCGTCCGCTCGGTCCTCACTTCGTCATCGGAGCCTTCCGGCTACTACCTCTCATTTCCGGGGTACGCCTTGTTCAACCCGGACGGGACGATGGCGGCGCCACCTCCCGGCGACGAGAAATTCTTTGCGTTCGGCCTGCTGTTGGCTCACCCGCTCTCGCGAGGCTCGAGCCACATCACGTCGGCGTCGTTGGAGTCGCCAGCGGTGGCCATTGACCCCGGGTACCTGACTCACCCCCTGGACGTGGAGCTTCTGGCCAGACACGTCCAGCAGATTGAGAAGATTGCATCCACGGAACCTCTCCGCAGCCAGCTCAAGGCGGGCGGAAAGCGCGTCCCGGCCAAGCCTCTGACCGATCTGGAGGAGGCCAAGGACTTCGTTCGCAAGACTGCTGTCGGTGCTCATCACTTCACGGGCACCTGCTCCATGATGCCCCGCGAGCTCGGTGGCGTGGTCGACGAGAAGCTGCGTGTTCACGGCATTCGCAACCTGAGGGTGGCTGACGCCAGTATCGTCCCCATCACGGTGCGGGCGAACCCTCAGGCGACCGTGTACGCGGTCGCTGAGAAGGCTGCTGACCTCATCAAGTCGAGCCTCTGAGGGATCGTATCATGTTCGCGAAGTGTCATGCACGAAAGTTTGGATGCAGACCGGCATTTCTTAGTGGTTTTGAAGCGAGACGAATTCCCTGTGCGAAGAAAGATTGATTATTTTGGGAATTAGTGGGGCAACATGGTCGGCGTGATTGAATCAAGCAGCAATAAAGGGCGACATGATGCATGGACGATCAGGGCCTTACAGATTGACAGCGTCCGACGAAGGAATCAAGAGGGCAGCAGATGGAGCTGTCGTTTGTAGGTAGTTGCAATAAAGTTGCTAGCGGCTTCGAGTTGTTTGATGGCCCGATCCGCGTCGGACCAGCTGCGTGAGCAAGCTGCCAGGTACCGCGACTTTGTGAAACACCTCGGGTGCCACAACTTCAAATGTATCTGTACTTGTTCACCCGCAATTGCCCAGTCGTACGTGGGCTCCATATGGCTTTCTCGAACTTCTTTTTGTCGGCAAGTGTGTTGAGAACGAGGCAATAGAAAGAAGATTCTCGAGATAGATACGAGCGTCGCCATCGTAGTTGGAGAAGCAAATCTTGAAGTCCTCGAAGGGGGTGTCACCCCGCGAGGAGAGAGTACGGCTCTCATCGTCAAGAACCACCATAGAGGCAATAAGGTTCGTCTCTCAAAATAGGCTTGACATTCTAGGCATACGGTCGACGGGCAGGTGAGTGAGTGGAAATGACCTTGGACGCATCTTCGCTAATCTTAGGATAAAATTGTTGCTCATCGGAGCTCGAGCTGGTTACACTGGAGATGATGTGAATGACTGGTCTCGGTACTTTCTTCTGTTGTCCTTGCTATCGTCCGGGTCCTCGTTGTCGTCCACAATCGTCGTCCATGATTGTCGTCCGTGGTCGTCGTCTCAGTCGTCCTTGTCGTTGGGAGCTTTGGCTGACAGGTGTCACGCCCAGGCAGCGTCTGTACCTGTCAGACGCCCGTGCACGGGGCGCGCTTTTAATGGCCTAGAACGCGCTAATAGTATGATTTTAGCTAGTTACTTATTCCACTGTGGGGTTTGCATACATATACAAGTACCTCAGCGTGACAACGTCATGTGCTGCAGTGGTCAATTCGCGTGTGGTGTAGTGGGCCTCTGTTGAGCGCGTCAAGCCCAGTCGCGTCAACCAGGGCAAGAAATATCGCCTGTGCAACCTACACAACCCGGACGGCAACGACCGACGCCCAAGGACAACAACGCCAACGACAACGACAACGACGACGACGCCCACGGACGACAATCACGGACGACGGCCACCACGCACGACAATCATGGCCGACGCCAAAGGCCTCTTTGCAGAATGCGCCTTTGCATTCGTGCCGTCCGCCTACTTGGCGCCTAAGGAGATCAGCGACCTTACGGAGATCGTTATAGGCCGCGGCGGCGAAGTGCTCGACCCGAGGCGCGACGGCTCAATACGCCTCGAGCAAGTTACTCACATTATCTCCAACACAATCGACTTTCCTCAGTTCACAGAAACCCAGGCCTTCATGATCCCTGTTGTCGAGTCCAACTGGCTCAAAGCCTCCATCCACAGGAACAAACAGGCTCAGGTCCGGCCCTACTCGCCCGATCCGCGCATGTTCTTCTCGAAAATCAATATCACCTGCGCCGACCTGCCCGAAATCGACAAGGAGACCATCATCGGGGCGACTCTTGCTATGGGCGGTATGGAGACTGCCGACGTTACCCGCCAGACCACACACATCTGCGCGCTGTCTATGGAGCATCCCAAATGTGTCACTGCTAAGGAGAAGGGACTCAAATGCAAGATCGTTCTACCCCACTGGTTCGAAGACTGCTTCAAACTCGGCAAGCGCATCGATGAGGGCCCCTATACTTTGCCCGACCCCGAAATCCTCAAAAACCCCGAGCTGCAAGCCGAAGTGCAAATGCCCAAGTACGATCACCTCCAAGGAGCAACGTCTACCATGCCTAACCAGCTCGTCGATAGCACACGCAGGGCTGCCACCATATTTCAAGGAAAGAGCGTCATGTTCTCGTGGGACCTTAGTATCACCCCGAGATCGTTGGAAATTGTCAAGCAACTCGTCATCAATGGAGGCGGCAGAGTGGTCCAGGATGTTGACGACTGCGACTACTTCGTGTGCCAATACCGCGACGGCGAACAGTATATCAAGGCGGCTCAATCGGGCAAGGATGTCGGAAACCTCTCGTGGCTCTACCACCTCATCACTCACAACGAATGGACCTCGCCTCTGCGACGACTACTCCACTACCCTGTCCCCCGAAACGGCATCGAAGGCTTCGAGGACTTCAAGATTTGCCTTTCCAATTACGGTGGCGACGCTCGTATCTATCTCGAGAACCTCATTCGGGCAACTGGCGCCACGTACACCAAGACGATGAAGGCCGAGAACACCCATCTCATTACTGCCCGCAGCAGTAGCGAAAAGTACGAGGCGGCTAAGGACTGGAACATCGAAACTGTCAACCACTTGTGGATCGAGGAGAGCTATGCCAAGTGCGAGAAGCAGAGCGTTACCGTAGCCAAATATTCCCATTTTCCCGTCCGTACGAATCTCGGCGAGGTTATTGGCCAGACCTTTTTCGACGAATCCAGGTTACGAGAGACGTACTACCCGGGTGGAGAGGAGCATTTGTCCCCCGGTGCCAAGCGTAAGCGCAGGATTCTCGAAGCCGCCCAGGACAACTCGTACAACTACGGCCCTGCCGAGGGTGTCGTTATTGGGAGGCAAGAGGAGAAGGACGACGGAACCAAGGACGATGCGGTCGACGACAGCTTTATGACGCCTATTCGTCCCAAGAAAGGTGGTGCCCGCGGCAAGGAGAATGACACGCCCTCCGTTATGTCCACAGGAAGCGCAAGAAGTGCCAAGAGCAAGGCGCTTACCAACCTTCAACGCATCGCACCAGACATTGCTCTATACGAGAAGGAGAAGAAGCGGGGAGCCAAGCAGGGCGGCCCCTGGGGTGGCAAGCGTGCTGCGGACCAAATTGACAAGGAACGGGGACGGACGTCAAGCCCAGCGCAGGCGGACGACGCCGACGGCGACGACGACGGCGACAAGGACGACGACGAGAGACGCCCGACGAAGAAGCGGAAATCGGCAGGTCCAGAGGTCGAAATGAGGGTTGTATTGACCGGATTCACGAGATGGGTCAACAACAAGCACAAGGAGGATGTCGAAAGGGTTAGTTATCTCAGTTCCTCCATTCTTCTATACCTACGTACTAACGCCCCACAGCGTAAGCTTCGCGATATGGGTATCCTCATAGTTCAGGACGACAAGCCCTCCGACTACCTCGCCGCCCCGCACATGGTGCGGACAGTCAAGTTCCTTAAGACCTTAGCCAAGGGGCCCACGATTCTCTCGTCCAAGTTCATCGACGAAGCGCTCGATAAGGGTGAAGCTCCTGACCCTGAAGACTTCCTTCTCGACGATAAAGAGAACGAGAAGAAGTTCGGAGTCAAGATAGAGACGGCTGTCTCCCGGGCTAGGGCGAATCTCGGCAAACTCCTGTGGACGGTACCGGTCTACTGTACCGAGCACATCAGCAACGGCCCCGATAGCTACAAGGCCATCGCAGAGGCCAACGGCGCAATGTTCAAGCTCTACCGCGCACGCAGCGGCACCACCATCAAGCCCACGACCGCTGAGGAAGATGGCGGCGCCGCGCCTGAACCCGTCTATCTGCTAAGCTCCAACAGTCTGCAGGAGCGCGCCCTTTGGCCCAAGTTTGAGGAGATGGCCCGCAAAGGCCACATGGAGCCTCGTATCGTCGCCGCCGACTGGCTTCTCGACGTGGCCATGACCCAGCAGGTGACGTTTGACGAGAAGTACCTCGTCAAGAACTTTTTCGAAAAGTCATGATGTTTTGCTGAATATTGCTACGCTCTTGTACATAATAGCCACGCGCGCGCAAGGAGTTGAAGGTCATTGCATCGGGAAGTAGAAACGCCGTCCTCCGTCGGCGTCGGTGTTGTTGTCGGTGTCGCTGGTGTTGATCGTTGCGGAAGTATACGGGGGTATACGGATGTATAATGTATGAATGTCGTTACGTCTTCAAGAGAATCGCATGGGAGAATAGCTACATCGTGCCGTCGTATCGTCGATCGGTAATCAGAAGAACTTGACACCCTGGGAGTCCTCCTGTCCAAAGATTTGAGCCTTGCCTCGCTTGACCAGGACCTGCAGCGCTTTTTGCAGTAAATCGGAATCGAGGCCGTGAAAATCTGTGAAAATTCGACTGTTAGCCGTGACTCTCCCTCACATCTCGGAACACCCAGAAAAGACTCACCAGTCCCCCTCGTGCCCTCGCCCTCCGTGAGCTCATACAACGTCAACACAACCCCCTTCTGCGCCGTCTCGTCGATCCACGCCTCGATCGCCGCAGCCCACTCGTCCGGCGTGCGCCAGTATACCCAAAACACGTCTGGCGAAGCAGGCAGCTGCTCCGCGCGGCCGTCCTTCTTCATGAACTCGAGAACCTCGCGCGCGTCGGCCAGCGAGAGGCGCTTATTCAGCGTCTTGTTGTGGAAGAGCTCCTCCGGGCCGGCCGCCCCCGATGACGCAGTGGAGGTGCCGCCGAGGGTCGGGTCGGTGATTGCGATGGACGGGGTGGATGCGGTGGGCAGCGCGTGCGGGAGGGCGGCGGTCGGCGCGGAGGGGATGGCGGCGTTGAGGGAGAGCTTGAAGATGCGGTTGTGGCGGCAGTAGGCGAGGATCAGGTCGGACCATTTAACGAGCTGGGCGTGGTGTGTGGTGAGGTTTGTTTGGCGGGTGAAGAAGGGTGGGAAGGAGTATTCCCTCGGGAAGGGGAAGGGGGCGGGTGTTGTCATTTTGGAGGTGTTGGTGGTGTGGAGGATGGAGGTTTGAAGTTGCATCTGAGGTGCTCTGAAGCTTAGATGGAGGGGTTGGTGGGGTTAAGCTCGGTCGGACCCGGTCGGGCTCGGTGTGCTCGGTGTGCAGCCAATGGAAGTACATCAGAAGAGTGACATGATTTCGCCAGGCCTGGTCGAATTCTCATTCCAAACCACGGCCATGGTTTTTCTATGGAATAAGTTTGAAACGAATGTAGGTGTAGTGAGACAAACAGCGAATGAAAACTCAAGAACAATCTTTAAAACACATCATGAAGCTACCCGCAACGAACATCACCAGACATATGACTGCGTTTTCTCAACTAACCGATAGCCGCCTCCTTTGTCATATATTGACCATCAAGAGTATGTCCATATGGGCAAGCCACTATTGCAGCTCCTGGATTTCCACGCCACGTAACGCCAGATTTGATGCCCGATTGCTATGAGCGACAGAGCAAGTAGGATCGTCGGAGGAAGTATGTTCAGGATAATGGCTTCTGCATCGTACCCAAGAATTGTCCCGGCTATGAACGCGAGTGTCATTCCCGCAGCGAGAATTTGTCTTGGAGTTCATCATCGCGATTGAGATGGTACATCGTGCATACTCCGGCTCCGAAAGCAACAATGGCCATTGCAGCTATGCCGGGATCAGGCTTTGGTAGAAGATCTAGCTTATTAAATACCAATGTTAGTATATCTTTGTCTTTTGTTTGGATGTCTGTCTATACTTACGCCTCCCATCATGTTTTGCAATGGAATACCATGCGAAGCTGTCGGCCCAGGATCCTCGGCCATGCGAAGCCGTTCTTGATCCCGCCCAAAGGACTTCAAGATGGCCCAGGACGGCCAGGCCATGATGTTGCTTCCGAGAATTGAAAGACTACCTTTGATTCCTCTCGCAGACTGCCTGGTCCGTCGTTGAATGGATTTCTGAGCGGCAGTCTTGCCTAGCAGCGCTAGGTGTCTACAGAATAAGTCAGCAAGTCCGTTGCTTTCTTCGCGGTCGAAACTTCTTGGTTCGAGTACTCTTCCACATCATAATACGTCTCGTGTTTACTTCTCAAGTGTCTCTTCAGGCTTGAAACGATCGCAAAGGACTTGAACTTTCCGAGGGTTGGGTTGCATCTCGAAGACGGGCACCTCAAGCTTTCTCATTTCTCTCCAGAGTGCTCTTTGGGCCTTCGAAGACCGAAGACTGCCATCTGAAGTTTCTTGACATAGTCCATCGGTAGCGGGGTCGACTGAAATGATCACGAGGAAGGTGTCCCTCCTCATCTCCCCTAGACCTGGTTTAGTGGGAGGACCTTGCTCAACTTTTGTCCAGCTGCCAAGACATACTCGACTTTTCTTTTGACCTCTTTCCTAAGCCTCCATATGGGTTACCTCCTGCCTCATTTTGGGTTCTCGTCATAATCATTTGGTGCGCGTTCCGATGTCTTGGGCTGTGCTGCCACACTTACCCTTATTGAACCCGATGGCTGAGTCGGACCGGGCTTTTCAGGGGTCTTGATCTTGCATATGAGATCCCTCGCATACCCCGCAAGGTTTCCTCGAACGGGATGTCAGTTCTCATCTGCATCTATTGCCTTCAGCTGAACCTTCACTTGTATCACGGGATCATATAGGTTATTGACTGATCAGCGTACAAGGCTGAACGTACACTCCTGCCACCCAACAAACTGTTCAAGGTCTTCCGCCTCCAGTTGTAGGAGGGCCTGATCGGCCTCGAAAACGTGAAGCTCTGGAGACCCTGGTACGCTTTGAATACTTCTTCGATCCCTTATGATCACCTCTATGAGAAACAATTCTAACACTTACCTTCGTCGCCAGGCTCAAAGAGAGAGTTTAGGTACTGGGACGTCACCTCCGAGCTTGGTATTGGGGGCGAATCATACGCAATGCGACGGGTTTATACACGGCTGCCGTTTCACTTTATCTTTGGTGGGACAACGAACGACGTGTACTCGGAGACAGATTCTGGTCAGGGTATGCTCCAGAAATCTGGGAACCTTCAACAGTGACCAAACTGACTTGATCGAGGCTATGGTCTCTTGCTACCATAACCAGCAGTTCTCTTACTTTTGTCTGCTGGAGATTTGCGGGACGAACAGATACGTGTGTTCTCCATTCCAAGGGAGTTTCGTCATACCTCAAAGGTTCAACTTTGCCGTAGATTTGTTCTCTGCAGTATTTTCTTTGGGATGTCTTTCCTCGGAAAAGTTTTTGAAGGATCCGGGCCGATGATCGACAGATTGGCGACCACTCTCCCGCTAGGAATCGTCGCAGGCTCTTTCACAGCCTCCCTTTGGCTCAGCAAATAAAGTCATCTCCGGTTATGTTCTTATGTTTAGTGATGGCAAGCATGTCTCAGCAATGTTACTCGAATGCTATTCCACATAAGAACATAACCCAGACTTGCTGGGTCTTCAAGGAGTGATGGAATAATAGAGCATTGGGTATCCTGATGCCCGTGATACGTTATAGACACTAGATAGATAGATCCAGCTGAGCTGCGGAGCGAGGCGTTGCAATATTTCGTATCGTTGGCGGGAGTGACTGAACTAGTGTGCCGCGTATCTCGGAAAGGGAGTTCGCCTCTTCTGTGGTATTCAAGGGTCAGTATGTCATAGAACAGGGGGTGTTCTTTTTATAAAGAATCTCAAATAGCGTTGAATTACCATGAAGAGGTTTGCGGATGGAAATTGTCTTTTTTCTTCTGAGATTTATGCTCTTGATTAGAAAGCCACGCATGCCACATGTAGTAGCAATCATGAGCTCTTTGTTGCCGTACTTCATGTGAACTTAATCTGAGGGTATTCCTTTAAGTCTTCTATCTAAGTACCTACTCGGCCCATTGCGGCCACTTAGACGCGCCGTTATCTATAACCATGGCGCGAGGGGAAAGGGTCTGCTGAAGATGCCGACCACCAGGGGAACGAGAATATTGTAGACCGAGATGCCTTCATGCAAGAACTACCATGTTCACAAACAATCAAGTGCTTTATTCCAATACGTGAATCGACCGCAAATAAGGCCCAGCCTCTTTGGCGAAATCGATGATAACTAAAGAAATTACAATGAGCAACCCCTCTGCGTGTTCTCGCCTACGATAGCCGTTAGCCTATATAAAAGCATAACGACGAATTACGAGCTATTTAAACCAAGAAAATGTTGTTGTCGCAATTCTTCGACTTTCGACAAGCCGCTCGAACAATTCTATGGCTTGCGGCACTGAGTAAGAGTGCTGATAACACCGTCCAAGGCAAAATGTGAAGAATGATAGCCTCCACAGTCTTCCCTGCAGCCGCTCCCAGTACTATACTTGCTGATATCCCAATCGCAAGTATTTGATCTTGGAATCGATCGCTTTGATTCATCTGGTAAATCATAGATGCACCCGCTCCATAGACAAGCATGGCCGTCACCAAGACGCTCGCAGATGAACTAGACTTAGAGCGATCGATCTAATGTGCGGTCAGCTTTTTTCAAATTTTTCTTCGTAACGGGGAAGAATCTATCACCTGGAGCATTTTGTTGAAACCGGGGCGCCAGCGTAAAGCCAAGGAATCGTTCGGGAATTCTTGGGTTTGGTCGATGTCTTTCCATTCAATGGAAGAGCCATGGAGGACACAAGAACTTGCAAGCGCAGAAATTGTTACCGCGATCATCGCCCACCTATTTTCCTGATTCTCTTGCGTGATGCCATTTCCCCTCCACGCCATCATGCGCTGCAAACGCACGGGGTCTTCAAATGGTTTTTCGAGTATTTGTCGCCCAGAGAAGTCGATGCTCCGTGTTTGGTTCCTAGTCGTGTGTTAGACTGCCTGTCTCCTCTGCTTCAAATCGTGTTCTTATCTCCACCTACTTATCTTCACTCTCGCTGATTTTGTCACTCGACGCCTGGTTTTTCCGCGGCCATGCGAATAATCTCGTTGGGATGGGGATTGGGACGGACCATTCCCCCAGAGACCTGCGCGGCTTGAGAGGTTTGTAGAGGGGTTGGTATGCCCCGTCGGTGGTGAGGTTGCCTTTCATAATCGTGACTTAGTCCTTCGTTATTTGATGGTGATGTTGCTGATGCGAAGTCCGCTTCAGCACAAGGCTTCAGACGTGCGTTGTTTTTCCTGAAATGCGCGGGGGCTTTTGGATAGCCTGATTTTGGTAAGCCTTACTTCGGGCACCGTTGTCTAGCATTTGAGTGCTCTGTGCCTCTGTAAATGTGCTGTCATTGGCCTTCTCTCTGGGAGGCCGCCCAAAAGTACGCGGGCTGTGCAGATTTGTTGCACTTTGACCCGAAGGCTCCCGTAATACTTTCGGATCCCCAGGGCCCAACTACGATGCCTGTTCCTTCATACTCGGGCTAACTGTAAGGCAAAGGTCCGTCTCCCTCATCACGAAGCGGTCGAAACAACGAGAAAATCGAACACGGACATCGCACGACAGACATTGATGGCCGCAGAGTTCATTATGAATCAACTTGCAGATGGTCCAGGTCTTCCACAGCCAGTACAGACACGAAGTATCTCGCGAACTAGAAGATGGGAGGCATTTCTAACGTGGTCTGTATCTGTGGTCACTGCCCTCGCATATTCATTTGAATGGGTCGAACTTTCTTGCTGATGCATTGTTTTATCACCAGGTTCGAAGATCCCGAAGGCATGCTTAGGTGTCGGTGTCGGTCGTGGAAATCAATGCTACGGAAATCTTCTGGCGTCGCAGTGTTCACAAGCTCAGTCTTTCTGCTTGTCGAGCGAGAGAGGCGAGGTTTCAAGGATAAGCTATGGCTTGGGTTTGTCCCTCAAGTCTCCAATATTCAAGAAAGGTTTCGCTAATCGGTGTCGCAGGTGTTGGTGTGTCACGCTCGTCGGTAGCTGTGTTTTATGTTATGTATGGTCGTCCAAGTCAAAGCAGGCGCATGCGTACGTCCCCATTCGTTTTAATATGGCTTTTTGGGGCGACCTAACTTTTTGATCCACAGTTTTCAATTTAGCACCATTGTTTTCGGTCTCGTCGTACTGGGAAAGCTTCTTGAAGGATCCGGCCCTATAGTCGACGGAATACCACAAGCACTTCCCCTCGGCATTGTCTCTGGCTCCTTCATGGCTTCCCTCTTTCTCAGTGCTAGAACCTCGGGCGATGCTACTGGGCTAGACATCGGGGCATGAACGCCATTTATCCAGGGATAAGATAACCCTGTGCATAAAAACGCAAGTTATACGTTATTGGCGTTCGGGTACACGAAGATGACCCGAAGCCAGCGGTTTATGATGTTCAGTACATCACATAAGCCTTTGCCATGCTTAAATCACGTTTACATAAGCCTCTACAATGCTTGGATCACGTAGTCAAAACTTGGCTCCTTTACGCCGGTGACGTGATCAGCGCATCTTATCATTAGTACATGAAGATAATCATTTGAATAAATACCTTCGCCTCGCTGTGTACAGCCGCCTGTTTCGTTTGCTTTCGTAATAACTTGACAGGTATGCCTACATTATAACGCTCTATAGGTATCCCTTGCTGTTGACCAATTAGGCGATGGGAGTTGCCTTTCATATAACCCAGATGTGTTCACGAGTATGTAACCTCCCATGATAAGTTTCGAATTTCAAACACTAAAGACTTTGAAAGAAGGTAACAGATACATAAATCCGGCCCAAGCACACCACATCTTCCATACGACCTCGTCGTCATCCACCGTTCTTCTCCAGAGCGTTCCACAGATGATAGACAACCCAAGTGCTAGGACAACCGCGCGGCCCGCCCACCCAAGTCCCCAGAACATCGGAAGGAATACAGACCACATCATGACCCCCACCGCCAAAGTCCACCTCGCAACTCCATCCCCATAGACAAGCGGCACCGTCTTCCTTCCCCTCGCTCTATCGCCAACAACATCAGGTAGGTCCTGAGCATGTACCGTCGTGAGAATGACGGCACCCGTCATCAGAATCCACATAACTCCCGTGTTCGACAGGGCATACTCAACCGTCCCGCCCGTAATTGCTAGGGCTCCCGCAGAAAAGGTCATGTAGCCCAAGGCGTTCGTCACGTTCCGCCACCAGATGCTCGCGTTGGAAGCGTCAAGATCATTGTACATCCACACAAACGAAATGAAGCTCGTCGTCTCGCGGTAAGCACCGTTGTACGCCCCAAAAATCATGAGCGCTGGCACGAGATGGAGAGCGATCTGTCTGGTTTGGTCTGACGTGATCCGTCCCGATGGCAGCGGGCGCCAGGGCTTGTTCGCAGCATCCTCAGTTATGGAGCCCGGCAGACGTTGGTTTGCGAGGCTCTGGAGGAAGAGGTTGGCATAGACCCAGATTACGGCGTGGATCAGAGGCTTGAAGAAGGTGGTTAATGTGAGAGGAGGCGGGGTGTCGAGGTCCCGGAAGCCGTTGGTGAGAATGCTGGAAACTGCGAAGAGCATTTGCGGAAGGACGATTGTCTTGAAGTCGCTTTTTGTGAAGAGGTAGACCGTTTTGAGGTGATAAAGCGGAGATGAACGGGACCTTGAAAACTTTTCCTGCAAGCTTGTCAGTATGATCGAAATGACGAGCTGAGCTGGAGGTTTTAGGTTGAAATGTCGTCCAGGAGTCACTATTGCCTAGTACCTTTTCATCAAGATGGAAGCCCATTGATTCTTCTTCCATGACGAGCATGGGGCAGCTTTCGACGTTGTCTTTGCTCATTCTGCCAAGGGGGGGTTTCATCCATCTGAACCAGCCTGCATCAAAGCTATTCGCCATGTCCAGGAATCCTCGGGCAGAAGAGGGGTCTTTATACACACAATTCAGACTGCCTCGTACCTTGTACTTAAATGTCCCAAGAAAGGACAGGAAGTACCGTGGAACTCTCCACTTCTCAGTAAATGCTGATTCGCGACCTGGAGAGGAACTGCGTTGGCATTGCAGCGGACTCTGTCCGCGCAGAGGGAAGCTATCATGTTCCCTCGTCCTCGCCTATCACAGTCCAAGCTTCAACTGGGATTGAGAACAACCCATGTGCACTCGCCACGAGCAGTCACAGGGATCTTCTGTCAGCATTGGCCTCAGAAGGAAATGTCAACCGTTTCTTCATGCAGGAAACCTAGTCTCGACTCCGCTCATGTGCGTGCGTGGGGGCGTAAGGATACGCCCGACTACAGCCTTATCCATAGGCTTGTCAACTTCAACACATACCGGTCCAATGAATGGGACTCGTTGGGACCATGTAAAAGAGCATGAGCGTTGCGAAAAATTCTACAGGGATCGGAGTGGGCGCTTAAGCTCAGCCTGGTTGGAGACCAGTTGACGCGCATGTGTTGAAGCGAAGGTTTTGGCTCGTCATCAAGGTTTAACTGACCCATATCATTGTAATGGAAACATCATAAGATATATGGACGGTAAAAGAACAGAATTCAGTGCTCTTGCGTTCCCGAGTCTAGCTGAAAATACCTCAGAAGAGCTTAGGACACACTCCCGCGTGCGGAGGGTTGTGAGGGACGGAAAGTTGTACTTAAGAATATGTCTCGCTACATATTCCAATACCTGGAAGATAGATTATTTGGGTTAGTATGGTTGACGTCCAAAATTTAGTCGGCGCTGAGCTTGGTTTCCGATCCATTCTCAACTCATCTTGCCTTCAACTTTACCTCACCTTACCTCGTCAACTCCCGCCCTTCCGTCTGCTGCCTGGAAGCTTGATAGAGAGTTCGGATGCCTGGATTTCCAACAGCGCTATCGAACTTGCCTCCCATCCAACTGGCTCAACTGGTCAATCGGCCAGTGGTGTGAGTGGCTACCAGGAATCACAGGTTCGGAGTCCGGTCCTCTCCTTTCTTCTTTGTATTCCCTTTGTTTTCCTTACTTTGCTTCTTTTTGAGGCTTTATACCCTTTTCTCATCCTCCTATATCTTCAAGTGGGCGGAAATGAGGTCTAGAGTTGGCGGGTGATTCCCAACAACCTATTCCAGACCACGGAAACAAGGCCCAAATATATAATGACGAAGACCAAAGCAGAGAGATGGTTGTTCTTGTTGCAATCTTCTGCGTAAGTTATCTTCTATGAAGACACGGAAGCAAAGTTCAATGGCGGCGACGACGACAATGACAACACGGGTCACGATAAACAATATCAGCTCTTTGTGGGAACCTCCCTTTTATACCTAGTACGTTACCAAAGAGCAACTGCAAAGCGTCTGTCTGTAGCTACACAACGGCGATTCCAGCCCAACCTTGTCTGGGTATTCTTGGCCCAACTGTCCATACGCCAAACCTAAACCTGGTCCAAAAGCAAGTCATAATCTGATCGAAACACGTAGCCACTCGGTCCAACCTTTCCTCCCGTTACCAATCATCTGTTGCAAAAGTTCCACCCAAAGTAGCTGCCCATGACGGTAATCTCTCACTTGTCTACGGCAGGCTTGCCCTTGCCCTTGGTGTCAGTCTCGCGCTCGGCGTCGGCCATGGCAGCGAGCTTCTCGGCGGCCTTGGCGGGGACCTTGATCCGGATCATTCTGCGGACGGGCTTGTCAGCATCCTTGTCGTCGGTCTTGTTGGACTCCTTGTCGATATTCTTGTCGACAGCATCATCGGTCTCCTTGCCAGAGGTCTTGCTCTCAGTCTTGCCAGCCTTCTTGGCAGTGGTCTTGTTCTTGCTGCCAACGGGTCTGCCTCTGCGGCGAGGCTTCGTCTGAGTCTCGGTCTCGGTCTTCTCGGCGGCAGGCTTGGTGGCACGCTTAGGCTGAGGATTCTTGCGAGCGCGCTTGGCCAGGGGCTCATCCTCCGAGTCAGAGCTGGAGCTGGAGTCGTCAGAGTCGTCGACGACGATGACCTCAAGGGGCTGCTTCGGGGCGGGCTTGGCAGCCGGCTGGGCAGCATCGGGCTGGGGAGCAGGACGCTTAACACCAGCCGTAGAGTTGGCTTCCTTGGGCTGCTCGGGGACGTCGTTGGCGGCGGAAACAAGGACAGGATCCTTGACACCTGCGTCGGTGTTGACGTACTTCGATCTGGCAATGATGTGGGCAATGCTGTTGTCGCCCGGGGGGTGAGCGGCAGCCTTCTTCAGAGCCTCGTCATTGTGAACCTTGACCAGGGCGCTGCCAATCATGGATCGGAACATATTGTCGAAGGGTCCGCCCCTGCGTACGGCAGGCAAGTACCACTTGTCTCTGCCGCCGAACATGGCACTGTCCTCGCGATTCGCTATGGCTCTCGCGGCCCCCTCTCTAGCCATTTTCCCCTCCCAGACGATTCTGTTCCGGACAAAGGAGACGATATCCATGGGGGCGTGGGCATCATTCTTGCCGTACTGCTCCAGGTGCTCTACCCAGGCAAACATCATCTTCCAGGCGGTCCACTTCTTGGCGACATACTCCTCCGTATGCCGGCCTCGCATGAGGGGATGAATGTGAACCTTCAGCAATGGAGCTCCCTCAGGACCGATAATCCAGCAGTCGAGGTAGCGGCACAAAATGGGCGAATGGGGGTTGACATGGACGGCTGGGTCCATGCCGGGAGGCAGAGGAACCTCCCAGGGGCCACAGCCTTGGAGCTTGGGGGCTTCAGCGATGCTGCCGTCGTTGGTGTTTCGAATCCAATGGTCAAGAGCGACGACGACGGGGTCGACAGGAGTCTGGTCAGACTGGCCGATGGGTCTTCCAACAAGGTCCATTTGTTGGCCGAGGCCGTTTGCCAGGAGGCTGGCCGGAGCGCCCTTCTGGGCGGTCTGGATGATGTCATGAGAAGGCTTGGGGGTGAGAAGGCCGTTGGTGTTGATGGCTGTCGAAGCAGCTTGCTTCAGGGGAAGGCCGGAAGAAGAAGCAATAGTGCTGTCAGTGTTGATGGCCAAGGTGACGGGGTTCTTGTCCTTCTCGGCGGTCTTGACAATGTTACCGCCATCGGCGGCCTGAGAAAGAGGCATCTTGTCGACAATGGCCTTCTGAGAGAGTTCCTCGGGCTGAGTAGAGGACGAATGGGCAAGAGAAGTGGTGCCAGCCTTGGCCTGAGTCTTCTGAGTCTTGACGAACCGGACCTTCTTCTTGAGAGCAGCAACAGGAGTAACGGGCCTGCGAGGGGAGAGGGGCGAAGCTGGCTGACTTCGAGTATGGTGTCTTCTAACGCCGCTACCAACACCACTGCGACCGGGGCTGTGTCGAACGGGCTTGTGGAAGGGCATGTTGTAGTCGATGGACAATCTTGTGCAAGTAAAGGAGCGAATGTGTGTCTGATAGTATGTTAGAACAGCATTCTGGAGGATGATCTCGCCGTCCTTCGCCTCAGCACTGGGACTTTTGGACAGGAAAAAATAGTGGGAAATTGACCACAGAAAAAACAGGGGGACGCTCAAGTTGACGCCTAATCTGAAGATGGAGACGATGAAAGCAGCAGCAGAGATGAAGCCGACGAGACGCATCACCGACGGTTGAAGCCGTCAACGTCACGTCGACGTCCACCAAAACCGCGACCGCAATAAAATGTGACGAAAAAAATGATTGAAGTCGTCATCACCACTCGGTAATCCAGATCTCGTGGGTTTGAGGGGGTTTTCTTACCTTGTAAGTCCGTCGACTGGTCAAGACAACGGGTAGTGTTTGCTTGGTTTGTTTGCCCTCGACAGCAAACAAGGCAAGATCGCGAGGTGTTTCTGGAAAAAGATCGAACTCGCCAGAGAGAAGGAGAGGATAAAAAACACAAAAAGGGCATTGACTCCTTGCTGGACCCGCCAGCAACCCTCCTCATCCCGCGGGGTGGTTGATCAAGGGTGGTGCTCAGCGCTCACGATGTCTGCCCTAATAGCCTATGGAGGCGGGTGCCAGTCTTATCCATAGCAGTTACTTCCTTCCTAGAGAATTCTGAAAGGAATTTTCTGATGAGAAAAGGCCATGGGAGCAGTTGCAAGCTAGATGGAAGACTGATGGGTAATGGGAAAAGGGGTATAAGAAGGATTGGGAGAGGGCTGGAAGAGCAGCCAGCCGAAGTAGATTATCATTTAGAAAAGGAGTCACAATTTTCCTGACACCCTTGAAATACTACGAGTGTTCATCATGTCTTTGCTGGAACTGATGCTGCGTATTATGGATGTCTCACTTGGAAGGCCACCGGTCTGTTCATTGTCCTGGCCAGATCGACGTACAAATACCATGCCTGAAGTCGGCGAGCTTGCGTGATAATAGATCTCATTCGTATCCAGGGACCAAATAAATTGAAGGATATTTCGCTATTCAGCTTAGGTATGGGACAGGCGTACTGGGCGGCGTGCAAGGACGACGAAGGCCAGGAGTGCGGGGAGGTCGGGCAGCAGAGATCACGATTCTGAGTAGCCGTCGATTTTTGGCGCAGACAAGAGGTCCTCCTTTTAGCAAGCTGAGATCTTCCTCCTGCTTCTGAGGAAAGTGTGGCTTTGGGAGACACTGAGAGTATTGCTTCAGAACACATAATGTTCCAGCTTGGGTGAAGATCTGAGATACTCGCAGCGAGAAACACATGTCTACAGAGTCAAATCACTAATAGGTCTCGTACAATGAAAAGGAATGCCCTTTTCATGACCTTGAGTGCCGCCCCGAGGGGAAGGATAAAGCTGAATTTGTCGAACCCAAGTCCTGAGAGGATAAGCGTGATCTCTGTGTTTCAGCTGGTATATCTGCTGTACGATTACTGGGCATATTCACGGCCACTTACTCCTGCTCGGTTATTGGGAGACCAGGTCGTCAACCACTACATCAACCCTCTCGGCGGCTTTCACCACAGCCATCATCAGCTTGCAACACATGGAGCCCACCACCTCCGAATACTCTCACCAAGTTAAATCATCAACAACCCTCAACCCCACGATCGCGATCACGATCCCCTCAACCCCGGTCCACCACACCGAACCCAGGACCCCTCGGTGAACCGTCCCATCCTCCCCACAAGGGTACCCCATGAACCTAAATGGATCCTCGGTCCCAGAACCCCGAAAGACCCGACCGAAACCCCCACCCAAAAACGCATCTCGGAAAACCGCAGTCGCAAAATCACTGCAAACCCATCACAAGGGACAAAAGAAAAAAAAAATATGCGCCTCCCCAGAGCAGCTGCAACTGCTGCTCCCCAATCACTCCCCAGAATCCAACGACCCCTGGCGATCCCCAAAACCAGAAACCCGGCCCGGGCAACGACTGCTACAGCTCCACACTCACCGAGGCCGTCTCCGACAACGCCGCCAGCGCCGTTGTCTGCTTTCCCGCCATGGCGTTCTCGTCGTTGCTATTCCGCGCTACCACGACAGCGGCAGCCGTTGAATCGCAGCAGCAGCACATGCAGCGAGACACAACAGCACGCTCAGCAACCCCTCAATTCTTCCTCCAATCACACAGCCCCGCCCGCTAACCTGCCCGACGTCATCCCCCGTCCGCGCCAGTCCGTCCGAAATTTGAATTCGACTACCCTGGCGATCCTGAGAAAGCATGCGTCTATTAGCACGACTAGCACCGCAGCCGCATATTGCTACCACAACCACCATCCCGGTGCTGCTGCCCCACGACAAGCTGTCAGCAGCTCCCGTCCCATCCACACCCTGACCTCTGGCTCTGCTGCATCAATCCAGACCGAGCTGCTCCATCGCAGGTCCCAGACCAGCGGGACGACGCGGGCCACGCCTCCCGGGAATATCTCTCACCACCAGCCTCGGCCGACGGCGTATTTAACCAGGTACTTGCTTCAACTTTGCCTCTTCCCCGTTTCCCCATTGTAAAATTCCCACGCCCCGCCATCCCGAGCCCATTGCTTCCGCGCTTTCGAGCTAAATAACCCCCATCGTCAAATCTGCATCGGCGCGCGTGATACCCCCCCTTCCCCATAGCCCCAGCCTTCACTGCCTCTTCTTATACCCATCCCTCCTGTGGCCCTTCCCCTTTTCACGACTTTCTTCCCCAAACTCACACAAACCAACCACAGATCCAAACACACAATGTCCGACCAACGAGACCCCAAACGCGCCCGCGTCGCCGCCGCCGAAGGCGAGCACCTCCCCGCGGGCATCACCGAGACCGACGAGGAGCTTCAGAAACACTGGTTCGTGGGCAGCATCGACCAAGGCACCACCTCCACCCGCTTCCTCATCTTCAACGGCCTCGGTGACCCCGTCGCCATGCACCAGATCGAGTTTGAGAACCATTATCCTCACTCAGGGTAAACTCCTCCCCTCACTCTCCTTCTACTCTCCTCCTGCTGTCCTCACTAACACACCTCCCTCACCAGATGGCACGAGCACGACCCCCTGGAGCTCCTCTCCTCCGTCGAGGAATGCATCTCCGCCGCCCTCGCCAAATTCACCGCCCTCGGCCACCCGGCCTCCGCCATCCGCGGCGTCGGCATCACCAACCAGCGCGAGACCACCGTCCTCTGGGACGCCCGCACCGGCGAGCCCCTCCACAACGCCATCGTCTGGCCCGACACCCGCACCGCCCCCCTCGTCCGCGACCTCCGCGCCCGCCCCGGCGCAGACGCCCTCCAGCCCCTCTGCGGCCTGCCCCTCTCCACCTACCCCTCCTCCGTCAAGCTCCGCTGGGCCCTCGACAACCTCCCCCGCGTCCGCACCGCCTACGACGAAGGCCACCTCGCCTTCGGCACCGTCGACTCCTGGCTCATCTACCGCCTCAACGGCGGCGCCTCCGCCTCTCCCCAAATCCACGTCACCGACTCCACAAACGCCTCCCGCACAATGTTCATGAACCTCCACACCCTCAAATACGACCCCACGCTCCTCTCCTTCTTCGACATCGACCCCGCCAAAATCGCCCTCCCCAAAATCGTCCCCTCCTCCCACCCAACCGCCTTCGGCAAGCTCGCCTCGGGCCCCCTCGCCGGCGTCCCCATCGCAGGCTGCCTCGGCGACCAGTCCTCCGCCCTCGTCGGCCAGTGCGGCTTCCTCCCAGGCCAGGCCAAAAACACCTACGGCACCGGCTGCTTCCTCCTCTACAACGTCGGCCACGAGCCCGTCATCTCCAAGTCAGGCCTCCTCGCCACCGTCGCCTACGACTTCGGCAACAACCGCAAGCCCGTCTACGCCCTCGAGGGCTCCATCGCCGTCGCCGGCTCCGGCGTCAAGTTCCTCGTCAAGAACCTCAACTTCGTCGACTCCGCAGCCCACATCTCCGACCTCGCCGCCTCCGTCCCAGACAACGGCGGCGTCGTCTTCGTCACCGCCTTCTCCGGCCTCTTCGCGCCCTACTGGATCGACGACGCAAAGGGCACCCTCTTCGGCATCACACAGCACACTCAAAAGGGCCACATCGCCCGCGCCACCCTCGAGGCGACCTGCTACCAGACGAAAGCCATCCTCGACGCCATGGCCAAGGACTCGGGCCACGCCCTCGAGTCCCTCGCCGTCGACGGCGGCCTGTCCAACTCGGACCTGTGCATGCAGGCCCAGGCCGACATCAGCGGCATCCGCGTCGACCGCCCCGCCATGCGCGAGACCACCGCCCTCGGCGCCGCCATCGCCGCCGGCCTCGCGCTGGGCGTGTGGAACGAGCTCGACGACCTCAAGAACGTCAACCAGACCGGCCGTAAGGTCTTCACGCCATCCGCCGAGCGCGAGAAGAACCTGAAAATGTTCAAAAAGTGGGAGCAGGCGGTTGAAATGTCGAGGGGCTGGGTGCGTGACAATCTAGAGTAGAAAATCTGACCTCGAATGTTTTTTGTCGTTTCTGGAAACGGAGTTGGATGTACAGAAGAATAGAAAAAGCGTGGGATGATATCAGGAATGTTTGGTTAGATGGATACCTATCAAGTCAGTTGGTCTGCCCACTTGGGGAACGTGCAATGTCATTCGCCAGAGACCCGATAGTCGTTCGACACTCGCAGGATAGACGCATAACATACACACAACACAATAAGATCTGGGGCGCAATCCACAGGTATCGTCTTTATTGTCATCTGTCTCAGAGGTAACCCACGATTCGGGCCCCTCCGTGCACGGCTGATCGAGGCATATCCATCACGGGCATGTTCCTCGATACCGTTCTCTGCATTCGTAGCAAATGGGACAATCATCTTCCCAAGAAAAAAAAAAAGCTGTGTGAAAAAACATTGCAAAGCCAAGTGCTTTTCGTGCTCGCCAAATGGATTCCCCCTGCCGACGCCAGCCAAAAATGTAAAATGTTTGGTTCCGCCCCCCATTTCTTTAAGCTCGAGACTCGTGAGTGGAGTGGTGAATCGTATCGCAACTTGGAATTAGAAAGTCGATAAGAACAGGCGCGCAGACAAGAAGTGTAAAGAGCTTTGCTGAAGGGGGGCGCCTCGGGGATATGATCCGAGACGCCTGGTATAGTTTTTCAAAGTGGAGTTTTGGGTTTTACATGATGATGGCGGGGATGTCGACGTTGGCCTTGATGCTCTTGTGGGGGAGAATGCTGCCGCCGTTGACGTAGATCTCGTCGCCAATGGTCACGTCGTCGCCGAGGACGGTAACGTTCTCCAGGCGAGCCCACTTGCCGACGGTGCTGTTCCAGCCGACGATGGTGCTCTTGACCCAGGCGTGGTCCTTGACCTTGGAGCCGGGCAGCAGGACGCATCTTTGCAGACGGCAGCCGTCGCCAATGACGACGTTGGGGCCGATGGTGACGTTGGGGCCAATCTTGCAGTTCTTGCCAATCTTGGCCGAGGGGTCGATGAGGACGTTGCCGGCGTGGACGTAGGGCTCGCTGGGGGGAGCCAGCAGCTTGGAGCCCTGCTTGGTGAGGGAGGTGAGGTACAGGCAGGTGCCGGTGAGGAAGTCCTTGGGCTGACCGACGTCCATCCAGAAGCCGGGCAGGTCGAAGCTGTGCAGCTGGCCGTCGCGGACGATGGCGGGGAAGGTCTCCTTCTCGATGGAGGTGGGGCGGAGCTCGATGCGCTTCAGGACGCTGGTGTTGAGGATGTACATGCCGGCGTTGATGCGGTTGCCGACGAACTCGACGGGCTTCTCGACGAAGCGGTCGATCTTGGTGGCGTGGCCGGGCTTGTGGACGACGACACCGTACTTGGAGGGCTCCTCGACCTTTGTGACGACAATGGTGCCCTCGTCTCCGTGGTTCTTGTGGAACTCGGCGAGGTCCTTGAAGGGGAAGTCGCAGATGACGTCCGAGTTGAGGACGAAGAAGGGGGAGTCGTCCTTGGCGAGGATGTTCTCGGCCAGCTTCAGGGGGCCGGCGGTATCGAGGGGCTCGGTCTCGACGGAGAAGGTGATGTTGAGGCCGAACCTCTTCTCGTACTGTTGGGGAGGATCGTCAGTACAGCTGGCTTCGGAGGGGATCGTCAGCTTATGGGACCCACCTCTGCCAAGTGCTTCTCCATAATCTCAGGGCGGTAGTTGACAGCAAGGACGACATCGGTGACGCCTGCGGCGGCGAGGGCCTCGATCTGGTGCTCGATCATGGGCTTGTTGGCGAACTCGACAAGAGGCTTGGGGAGGGTGAGGGTCTGGCATTGCGGTCAGCTTGGGTGTTGCTTTTCGCCCAGTGTCTTGCAGCTGGAGGAACTGGTGATGGTCTTCTCCTGAAAGCCGCGCGTCAAGCTGGAAAGGGGCGTAGAGGACCTACAAGAGGGCGAAGACGGGTGCCGAAGCCACCGACGAGAATAATAGCTATTGCGCGCGTCAGCATGCTGCATCACGGCCCGGTGCAGAGGCCAGCTGGGGCATTGGCTGCACAAGGGGGCAGGAGGCAGGCAAGACTCACCCTTCATCTTGGAGGAGTTTGGGGGTTGTGCTTATGTGTGAATCGACTCTGGGTTGGTGAAGAGCAGAAAGGGAGAGGCGATTGCTTTCCCTTGAGGTGCGCGCGCGAAACAAGCGAGTGTACGAATGGGGAAAGGGCGTAAAAGTTCTCGAGGCCGGTGGAAGGTGCGACGAGGGCGGTTGGCGATGGGATGACGATGGTTGACAACGAAGGGCCGAGCTTCAACGACGGTCGAGGACGCGAAGGGGGGGAAGGAGAAAAAATTAATAGAGCTGGTACAAAGAGCGAGCCTTCCTCCGGAGGATGTGCTGAGGCTTTGGGGGTGAAGATCACGGAAGCCTGGGAGAGGGGTTGTGGAGCGGCAGCAGCAGGTTGAAAAGTTGCAAGAGCGAGCGCAGTGAATAAAGTAAGGTCAACGAGGGAGGAGGAAGCCGGGAAGATGAGGTTGCGAGAGCTGGGCTATGAGTACCTTAGTAGGGACCTGGATGGGATGAGATGGGGATGGGGTTGGATGGGGATGGGACGGGTTGGGATGGATGGCAAAGGGAGGTAGGTGCAGGTGCAGGTGCGGTACTTGTTCGGTACGCTACAGAGTAAAGGTACCTTTCAAAATGACACGACATACCTTACCTACCAGCACAGTAGAGAGAGTACCGTCTCCTGAATCCTCTCACTGCTGGCTGGTGATGCGCAGCAAGGCAAGAGCACACGCAGCACACAGCACACAGCACAGAGCACAGGGCACCGCCTCGAACCTGGACCCCCAATCCCGCCAACCGGCCCATGTCTCCCCCCCTTGAACAGGCGCGCTAACGGCCGGGCTTCTGGACACTACTGCGCAGCAAGGAGCACTATGGGAGCCTCCAAATGTCTGACACATTCCCGTCCCTTGACACTTGGGGTCGGGGCAGCGTCAGGTACAAGTCCCAATCAAGACGGCGGGAGGCTGCACGTTTACGAGACAACGACTCGAAGGTGATGACAGTCCAGATGTTTGCGCCCGAACAAGAACGCCTCTGCTCCCCATACGAGGTGCGCTGAACAGATTCATTGCTGTTTTCCAGAGGTACACACACTCAACCGCCCACTCGCATATCCCATGTACTGCGCCACAAGCAGACGGTACGTACCTAACGGCCAATGCCCACTCTCATCCAATCACTGTCCTCCCCTCCCCCTCGGTGGTCCCCCATGTGATATCACGATCCAATCCCGTGTCTCCCCCCAACGGCGGCCCCCTTGTGGGAAAAGAGGCTAGGTAAAGGTACGCTACGCCCAGCTGTCAGGGGCCCTCGCTCCCTCTTCCAATTCCATTCTCTCAAAGACGCTGGCTGGACAGTTACTACGCAGTAGTACCAGACTGGGGCTTGTGCGGCGGCGGTTGTCATCGTCCCGTCGTCGTCGTCAGTTCGTCAATCGTGCCTGGCCTTGTACCACCGCACCGGGGGAGCGTCCTCGCCTCGGCCCTCCGAACCATCTGCTGAAATGCGCAATTGACACAAAAGCGGGGAGCCCCGACCTGCGAAATCGACAGACCACGGCTCCCCCAATTTCCCTGGCGAAATTGTTAATGCCAATTCCCCTTCCCCCTTGCTTGTGCCTCAAAGCCAGCCATGGGATGGGCACTGAACAGCCCGCTCTGTGTCTGGACTCTCTCTGGATGGATGGATGGATGGGTGAATCAGACGGAAACCGTGGCATTCAGTCAGCTGATCAACTGTTGTTCAAAACACACTTGAACAACTCTGCTGGCCCAAAAGGACCGCCGCCGCGCTCCGGTGACCGCGCGTATATCCGCCATCACACACTCTCTCCCGGCCGAGGAACTAACCTCGAAACCGGGTCCCTCCCTACATGGGACCGACATCTGACCCGTCCCCCCTACTCAACTCGCGACCGCCGCCTTCTTCGGGGTTGCCTCTGCTGACGACCTCGTGAATGGGGGCAGTTACGAACTGACGAAGCGGTGCTGACAAGCAGTTGCAGTCATAGTCGCATTTTCGCAGTGCAGTCAGGCAACCAAGCACCAAAAAAAAAATCTCGTGTTATGCCGCCGCAAAAATACTACCCCCCGGAGATTTTTCTCATTCCTCGTAACATGGGAATTCTTCCAATGTCACCTCTCTCCCTTCCATTTCCTCCCTTGCCTCTGCCTTCCCCTCCGATTGGTGACGCCTAAAAATACAACTTTGCCAATTGCCATCGTCAATGCAGGAAGAACAGGTCATCAACAAACATACCGAAGCAACGCATGTCCAAGTTTCCCATCGCCTCAAAAACGCCTCAGTGGAGACCCCTCCATCGCGGCATCGCCATAAAAAATCACCTCCTCGTGACCACCAAAAACACCGGGTCCAGCCCGCAAAGCCACACTTGCTTAACGTCAGTCTCGCCAACGCTTCACCCAACATCCGCAAAAGCCTCGATCCCTACACTTCAATCAAGAGCGCGAGAGAAAGACCGGGAAGAGTGGGAACCCTCTTGCTCAACTTGCGACGTGACGTACGTGTTCAGTCCTCTCTCCGTAGGTATCCAACAAACCACGGCCGCGTGCGCCGTCCACATCCCGGGACCGTCCGGATGGCCCTCTGTCGCTATTTTCCCTCCAAGGCCAGCAGAGAAATAATTCACTGCGAAAAACCTGGTCAAGTTGGAGGGTGATCCCACCCCCGTCAAGTTGTAACAACATTCGCAATCCCAGCACACCCGGCCGCCACACGGACTCCCGTCCGGCAAAAACCCCTTCCCATCTGGCACGCGTGTCCCGACTTCCGATCCTCTCAATATGAAAAATCATCCGAATATGCCACCTGCAGATAAAACTCAATGGCATATGCAAAGGAAAACACCAGACAAACACCTCGGCAGACCTACATCCCGTCATCCCAACTGCACCACCCGCCAAATCAAACCACGAGCAAAGCTCCCCTGATCCAGCCGCATCCCCAAACAAAACACGTTGCCTGTTGATGTGAAATCACGCTAGCGAAACAGTCTAACAGACACCTCAATCAAAAAAAGTGTCTAGAACACAACGATCCGCGTGGGGATGCCAGGAAGCACCCTATTTCCTTTTTTCTTCCTATCCGTCCTCCTCACTTCTTGGCTTCCAAACCCGTCTCGAATCCGCGCCCGTTGTCAAAGTGCCTGGCCCCCCTTGCTTCGATCTCCTCCCCATCATCCACGGGTACCAAGCGTGAATCTAAAATCTAATTTCTAGAAAACTCAAGCCCACCCTAACCCAACCCAGCCCAGCCCAGGCTGCGGATGCCTAGACCAGCTAATTAATCTGATCATCTGCCCCGTGCAATCCCGTGTATACATACGTATGTAAGGTGCAGCATCGTTTCACCCAGGCCCCCGTCCCGCGTCCGCGTCCCTCCCGTCCGCCCTCCACATCGGCTCCGGGCCACCACTCCAGCCCACCACCATCCCCCGAAACCCGCGCGGCTGTCCGGCGTCTTCCGAGTCACACCACCACCACGTCCACCATCCCTCCAACCGCCATCCCGCACCTGGACCTGACAGTTCCAGGGTACCTAGGAGCGGGATGTGAGAAAAGGGGCAACAAACTGGACCATGTCGACATCATGAAACGCTCGCCGTTCACGTGCGCATATAAGCAATATCAATAATTTTGCAAAAAAAGGCCGCTGAAATGCTATTTGTTTATTGATTTTTGTTCGGTCTTGTAAGTATCATCATAAGCTTGTCGTAAAGTCTTGGTGGTGTCATTATTCATCATAGCCGCGCGTCCGCAGAGCAACGCGTTGGGGGGTTGTGGTTCCCTTCATCAAGTCCACATCTCCTCTTGCCTTCCTCCTCCCTCCATCTTGTCCAAAATCCCCAATCGGCCTCGCTGTCACAAACTCTTGGGGCCCAAACACTCTCATCTCCCCGTAGGTTGGCGGCAGATCCCGCCCCGTCCCAATACATCCTCCGCCCTGTCTCTCTCTTTCTCTCATGGCGCAAAATCAAGATGCCAGTCCAAACCAATGTTCCCACGCTGGTCCAAAAAATGCAGAATAGAAAATGCTTCGCTTTTGAGGCACATCAAACGGGGGAGAGAGGGAGTGGATTGTTGCGCGTACGCATCGTCCAAAGCTCTTCTCTCTCTCGTTCACTCTCTCCCCCGCTCCTCCTTTTCCTACCATTTCCCAATTTTTGGTCTCATCCTTCTCTCTGTCTCTCTCTTTCTCGCTCAACCAAAGAGTCTAGCATCCCCCACCGCGGTCTTTTTTCGTAGCAATCTTTTGTTGTGTGGAGGGCTCGTGTCATCAGAAAACAAGAAAGAAAGCCTCCTTCATCCCTGGCCCCATGATGGAAAGCAAGATCATAAACCTCCAATGTCCAATAATGAGAAAAAAAGTGAAAGTCGGCCGCCAGAGTCGCCTCTGCGCATGATTCCGGTTGAAAGAAGCACGGAACGGCAAAAGCGGCTGGTACTGTACAATCCCCAGCCAAAGCGCCTGGTCATCAGAAAGGGAAGAAAGAGAAAAGGTCTTGAATAATAGAATGCTGATTCTGGAGGGAAAGAAGAAAGTCATCAAGCCCAATGGCCTTGTCTGGAAAATCAAAAGAGTACCGGCCGGGTTGCAGAGGGAATGAAATCGAAATCAGAGGTGCCGCGCAGGAAGCCGTAATCTAGGTCATAAAGTCGTCATGAGGTCGTCGCAGATGAAAGTTATGCGTCGCTTTTCCCACTCCTTTGGCCCACTTCTTGGTACCAATATCTTCGCTTCTTTTTTCCTGTTCTCCTCCTCACTCGAGCTCCCGAGGACGGTTGTCGTCCTCCATGCTGTGACCAGAGTGCGTCCAGTCCCTTTTATCTCCGCCATGTGTCGCTGTCGGGACCGAGAGCCTACAACTGCCAGCTCATCATGCAGCAAAGCTGTCCACTCAGTCGAACGAAGCCGTGGAAGAACTGCTGGAGTGGTGCCCAGATCGGCGGTGGCTGTCCCTGGAGCCGTGACTCGAAGACGTGTGGCGACTGCTCTTCTTGGACCGGCGGGCGGTGCCGCTGGTCTCGGTGGCGGGCAGCCCCTGGACGATTCCGTTGCGGGCAAGCATGCCGCCGTTGACGGAGAAGTTACGACACACCATGAAGGCACGCATGGCCGCGTTTTCTTGCGCCAACGAATCCGATTCGTAGGCGAGGTCCGTCTGATACTCACGGCCGTTGACAAGAACGAGGCACGTGTAGCCACTGGGATCACGGTAGCACTCGTACGAAGGATCCCTCCATCCTCGGCGCCGGCAAAGACCTAGATTGGATCGATTAGCCCTTGATACTCTCTGTATTCGATCATGACGCAGCTGAGAGATCAGCACCCTCGGTGAAGTGAGGCGAGCTGCATTCCAGGCCAATCCGATCCATTTCTCTGTTTTCCCCGTCCTTGAGCACTGCAACTCGTACACTGGGAGCCGCAACATAAAGCTGACGTCGATCCCGCGGGCACGAGGCCACGTCCCGACTCGCCAGGCAACGTCAGGGCCCTGGGAACAAACGCATGTCATTCCCAAGATGCAGGGGTAGGCACACACGATCTGACCCAGTTCACCAGGGCTCATCACGGCTCAGCCCCACTTGTACGGACAATTGATGATGGGAACGAGGTTCAGGGAAGCATTGGGTTTCAACGACGTGTCTGGAAAAGTCAATTGACCACTTACTCTCAAGGTACTGCATGTAAAATCCTCCCATGTTGACCGTTTCTCCCCAATGGGTGGAATGTATGCGGCGGGTCGAATCTTTTTTTTCTTGGTCCTAGACGTGCAGGGTCCCCGAGATGCGGATTCGGGCGCAGGGGGAGATCGATGTTGTCTCAGACCGAAGAAGGAAAAGAAAGTGAAGCAACTGAAGAATAGGCAACTGCTGTCCAGACAATAGGACCAAGATCCAGGCGGCCTTGGGATGCAATCGAGCCCAACGGTGAGGCGAGCGAAAAGTCTATGGTCGAGGACGGCCGGGGGGTCTCGCACGCGGACTTCTACGCACCACACGCCAGAGCGCTCTGGGGTGTTGTGATGTAAGGCGTAGGGCAGAAATCCGGGGTGGGTTCGAGTATGTATGGTAGCTCAAAGAGAATGAAAAAGAGGTGGGATCCGGACCAAGTCTTGAGCTGTTTTCGTGGTTTTCCAAGCTGGGAGAATTTGAGCCTGATGAGGTATGGGGGGACAAGATGAAGAAAGTCGGCGGAAAGGGTGGTTGATGTGTTGTACTGGTGAAAGTGTGTGTGTGCGTTGTGTGTGTGTGTGTGTGTGGACGCAGGTGGGTGTGGGAGGTGTTGTGAGTTAAGCTACGTATCCAGGGCTTCTTCCGTCTCTTGGGTTGCAGGAAAACATCAGAACCATGGACGGAGAGACATGTGTGCTTTATTGCAGAAAAAAAGGGTTGCCCTTTTTTTTTTACACCTTCTCTCTGGCTTCGACGATGAGCTAGTGCGGGGGCAGGGAGGGGGTGGAGGGGTGGTCCAGCAATAGGTCAAATCCAATCCAGGGCCAACATCAACAACAAATGTAAAGGTACATTAGATCATACATGGGGACTTGACAACGATCGTATGGAGGTAGTGTGCAGTTGCAGCGCGTGTGGTAATAACAAGCAGCGGCGGCAACGGCAGCGGCTGCGGCAGGAAATGAGGGACCGGACAGGCGAGAGGAGGGGGGGCAGTACTTTGGACCGGAACGGGGAGAGAGAGAGAGAGAGGAGACTAGTAGAAGAGGGGACAAGACTCGGAGGGAAACAAGAGTAGAGTAGACCAGGGACGTGGAAACGAACGACGTGCTGGTTGATGCACTTGCTGTTGCTTTGCTTTGCTCTGCTCTGCTTTGCTTTGCTTCTGCTTGCTCCGTCTACTGGAGAAACTGGGAAGACAAGCGCCGACTGGGCAAGGTATGAAAGTTCTCGAAAAAAACGGGCTCGACGAGAAATGGAACAATGGGGTGGTTCTTTGAATTTTTGGTTCGAGATGCAAGCGGCGATGCGGCTCTCGAAAGAGTGTGACCCATGCTTTGCTGCGTTGGCTCGTCTCGTTGCCAGTTGATAAAAACCGCTGGAGACTAGGCCACCCCACCGCGACACATTGGGGAGGAGGGGACCGGGAGGAGGGAGGGGGGTACCAGCATCATCGCTGGGTCATGGCCAGGAGCAGGGCCAGGGCCAGGGCCTCCGGGGCAGCCCAGGCGAAGATCTGCCTCTGGCTGAGCGCTCTGCTCTCCATGTATTGTGGCAGTCGCTTTCTGGTAGACGTTCCAAAGGTATCTCGATAACATCGTCCAGCACGGGAGTTGGCCGTGAGCGGATAGAGGCCTCGGAAACCACAATACCATTGCAGGTTTGCTGGCTTCTGAATGCTCGTGGCGTTTGATGGTCTAGTCGAGTAAAGCCAATATGGGTTACCCTACCGCCGGTGATGCCGCCGACTTAGACTTCGTTCTGTTTTGGATCCAGCCTGTCGCCCACGACATCATCGTCACAAGCAAAGGCGCGCGCCTCTCGAAGCATGTACGGATACATGCAAACATACATGGCCGAAACTTTGGACGAAGTCCCTCCGACCATGTGGCCCGCTGGGTCGCAGGTTGGGCTGCTTTAGCTCCTTTAGGGCTACAGCAGTCCAAGAGGGCAAATTCGAGACGAACGAGCCTGCAGAAGAAGGGGAAAAAAAGTAAGAGAATGACGAGGGCTGCGAATATGCAAAGCCGGTGGCGAAATGGAACCATTCAGAGAGTCAGGACCCAATCTGGCGCGCCGGTCTGGCCTCGATGGATGAATGCAATCGTAACCGCGGCGCGCAGCTCTCGGAGACAAACCCTCAGCCATATGTCCGTATACGCGCCAAGTAACTCTGGACAAGGCATACGCTGGTCCCTCGGCCAGGTTTCCTTGGTCACTGATGGAATCGTTTCGGGCTGACGGCGAGTCAAAACGCCAGAGCATGCTTATTTGATTCTCTGGTGCTTCCGTGGAGGGATGTGCCCGGTTAGAGTTGCGAGGCCCTATGCCTGTCTGGTACGAGCGAGGAAGAAACAAAGGACGACCTCTCATTGTGTAATCGAACGTCCGAGTTATCACTATGTGGTGTTAGCGGCGACTAATGCATCTGCAATCAATCAGCGCGCAAAGGGCCGGTTAGCAGTTGTAGCATGTGTGTGGACAATTCGTTAGCAGCATGTCAGAAGTGCGTCTTTTTGCCGTTGGTGTTGTTGCTCTGTCGTTGTCGTTGGTGTTGCTCATGCCTCCCACCGCCAATTGCTCGTCTCCTTGTCACGGGCCGAGCATCGTCTCGCATTCTAGAGAGTGCCAGTATCGTCATGTATGTACGGATGAGGCCATGTACATTGGCTGCTGGGCTTGCGTGCATGTACTGACTGCGGTCTACGACCGTTACTGCGGGGGCAAATGGAACCGGACTCGGAGTCGAGAGGGACCAAAAAAAAAAAAAAAAAAACCCACAACCAAAAAACGAAATTGACAATGGGTGAGACACAGTTGAGTTTTGTGAGGAACAGGTAACAAATAACACAAAAATATAAC